>NC_041322.1:1657203-1857107 GCF_004329235.1 Podarcis muralis | reverse complement strand
AATCAGCCCTGAGTGCTCACTGGAAGGACAGATCCTGAAGCTGAGGCTCCAAGACTTTGGCCACCTCATGAGAAGAGAAGACTCCCTGGAAAAGACCCTGATGTTAGGGAAAGATGGAGGGCACAAGGAGAAGGGGACAACAGAGGACGAGATGGTGGGACAGTGTTCTCAAAGCTACCAGCATGAGTTTGACCAAGCTGCAGGAGGCAGTGGAAGACAGGAGTGCCTGGCGTGCTCTGGTCCATGGGGGTCACAAAGAGGCGGACACGACTAAACGACTAAACAACAACAACAAGTTTGGTGGCCATCACTGCCTCCCAGGGGTGTCAGCTCCTGGGGCCCAAGAACTTTGGGGACAGGAGCCCACCAATGTCCCCAGAGTGCCATGTCGAAGAGCTGAGTGCAACATGGCTCCAGTGGCCAGGTCCTTCTGCTCCTTCCATGGAGGAGAAGGTGGGTTCAAGCAGCCGGGTCCCACTGGATGCAGAATGAAAAGGAGGGTCCCTTGGTCACGAAGAGATTTGTGGGCAGGAGGAGAGACACGTTCCTTTCCTGGGCTACAGGTCCCTTGCCGTCTCCACTTGGGTATGCGGTTCCTAACGAAGTTCACCCACCTTTTAATTGCCAGGTGTTCTGCCTCAAGTCTCCTGGAATAAAGAGGCCTTCAATTTGCTAGATTTTCTCTCCTGGTGGGGAGATGCTCTCCGCCGTAAAGGTGCAACGCTTTGGCGAAGGATATTTCAGAGCACCAGAATCTTGGGATGCCTCGCGCTCTCTGCCCACGTTTCCATTCCTTTCTCCAGGTTTTTCCAATTATGTTTTTGGCAACTCAAACGGTGATGTCCGTTTCGTTGGCAATCCACCCGTAGGATTTCATCTTGCGTCCTCAGGAGACCCAGACCAGGATTAAGGTGGCAGGCCTAATCCCACTTCCCTGTTCACCCTGCCCTAAATCAGAGTGTGGGAACGAAGACCAGATCAAGCGGTGGGAGGTAAATCACCCAAGTGAGCTTCATGGCTAAGTGGGGATTTGAACCCAGGTCTCCCAGGTCCAAGTCTGACACTCTGACCACTACATCACACTGTCAGTATCAATTCACCTAGTTGAAATAAATGAAAAAAATTGTCCAGTAGCACCTTAAAGTAAAGGGACCCTGACCGTTAGGTCCAGTCGTGGCTGACTCTGGGGTTGCGGTGCTCATCTTGCTTTACTGGCCGAGGGAGCTGGCATACAGCTTCCGGGTCATGTGGCCAGCATGACTAAGCCGCTTCTGGTGAACCAGAGCAGCGCACGGAAATGCCGTTCACCTTCCTGCTGGAGCGGTACCTATTTATCTACTTGCACTTGACGTGCTTTTGAACTGCTAGGTTGGCAGGAGCTGGGACCGAGCAATGGGAGCTCACTCCGTCGCGGGGATTTGAACCGCCGACCTTCTGATCGGCAAGTCCTAGGCTCTGTGGTTTAACCCACAGCGCCACCCACATCCCTCATAGCCCATAATCCCCATCAAAAAGGTGTTGTGTAAACTAGCAACTCTTATGGCAATACCTTGTGGCAGTGAGTTCCGTGAGTGAATTGTGCCTCAGGTTGCCATTCTTTGTTCTTGCTGCCCTGCTCCCTCATGGTCCTTCTGTTAGTGCGAATGTCGTTGCTGTGTTTATAATAGAAATAACCACAGCTCCACAGAGTCTAGAGCCTTTGCAAGCAAATCTGCCTTTCCCAAACCATTTCCAATCTATCTCCCATTAAAGCTTGCATTCTAAAATGATGAGCATAGAGATATTTTATGACAGAAAGCCAAATTATTTTAAATTTTTGTCCAGATACCTGCTGGCTGGTGGCCAGGTGAGCCCTGTATTATTAACTGAAGCAGGCGCTTAAAGTTGAGCCTGTGCGTAAGATGCCACGGGACTTTGCAGAGTGGCAGAAACCTCGTCCCCCCCCCCTTTTTTTTTTTTTTTTTTTTTGCTGAACTGGAGGTTTTGTACGCCAGGAAAAGAGGGAGCTGGAGAAAGAGGGAAATTTGGGTCGGGAGCCTCTCGCTGCTTCGGGTTTCGCCAGCCGGCTCTGGAACTCTCATTTGGAACAGGAGAGAGAAAGATGAAAAGTAAGGATGGCACATTTTAAAATTAAACAGCAGGGAAGAAAAGGAGTCCAGAGGGAAGAGGGAGAGAAATTCACTGAACAAATGGAACATTTCACTGTGGAATGGCAACTCAAGCTCCCCTCACGTGGCTGGTTGAGCTGCCTTGTCCCCTTAAAAGAAAGTAATTTTAGACACACACACACAGAGACACACACATTTTTTTCTAATCTGAGTGTGATTTCAGCCGGGAGTTTGAAGGGAGAAATTCTTGGCTTTGGTAATGGGTGGGTGGGTTGGAATAAAAAAAATCTTGAAATGAGACTGCTGTGAAAAGGTCGTTAGAAGCCGGAGAATGAAAATGAAGTAATGAATAATAATAGCGAGGCAAGAAAGCCGTTTCCAGAGACGGAGGGAACAAAACCCAGGCACAAAAGCAGAAACCATCAAGAGAGGAGCCGGTCTGGACACAAAAGTGAGGGAAGCAAAAGGCCTGGCTTTCGCATCAATGCAAATCTATGCGCCGCTGCATGGAAATGCGCCATCAGAGAGAGAGAGAGAGAGAGAGAGAGAGAAATGCCTTTTCGGAGTCCGTCGGTACAAAACAATCCTTTCAAATCCAGTCGCCAAAGAGAAAAGCTTCTCTCGAACGAGGCGAGAGTCGGAGATTTTTGTGTGTGATTTTGGTCCTGCAGGAAAAGGAGATGCGTGGGTCTTTCCAGGGTGCTTGGGGGGTGGAAGGCAAGCTTGATCTAGGGGTCCCCTCTTGAATTATTTGGGCTCATGGTGGCAGAAATGAACCTGTGACGCTCCGCCATGGCTGTCTGCCAAGGTGAGGTCTGAAAAGGCTGGGGAGGGGGGCGTTTTGTGTGAAAGGGGACACAGCAAAAGAAGGCAGAAATGGGTGGTTCCTACAGGGAAATGAAAAGGGAGAGGCTCAGAACCGAACCATGCTTGAGTGGTGTATACATTTTCTAAACAACTACAACAACAACTTATTTTTATATCCTTCTTTCCCCCAAGTCATGACTCATGGTGGCTTATACAAAGGGAATAGCAAAAGCTAAAAGCATAGAAAAGACCATCATTAAACACTAATAGGATTAAATTAGTATTTAAAGATCCATTAAAAACACAGACAATAGCAATAACCACATCACAGGACCTGCCCTTTCCTTAAAAACAAGTCAGTTCCCAAAGGCCTGTTGGAATACAGGCACATCCAACTCCCAAGAGACTGCAAGCTTTTTTTTTTGCAGAGGATTGCCCAGAGTTCTTCAGCTTTTATTTGTTAACTTTCGGTAAACTTTTTTTAATCCCACAATTGATAAGGGTCCCGCGATCTACCAGGATCAGCCGGGCTTGTACCGGTAGATCGTGATCTACTGGTTGGACATGCCTGGAATAAAGCAATCTTCGCCTGCTGGTGGAAGGGCCATGGAGGGAGCCAGTCTGGCTTTCCCTAGGCAGGGAGTTCCAAAGTTGCCTGGGAGGAGCCACCACCAAGAAGGCTCTCTCCTGCGTCCCCACCCAGCCTGCCTGCGAGGGTGGCGAGACAGAGAGAAGGGCTTAGAGCCCGGGCAGGTTTGTAGGGGAGGAGATGGTCTTTCTGATAGTCTGGCCCTAAGCCATGTAGGGCTTCATAGGTCACAACCAGCATTTTGAATTTTGCCGAAAAGCAGACTGGTAGCCTGTGGAGCTGCTGTAACAGGGGAGCTGTCTGCTCCCCATATTTTGGTGGTTTAGCCATGATGGTACAGCAACAGCCAAATCAGGGAAGGAGCAAAGCAGGTCCCAAGCGCAGAAGATGAGTTTGCTGGATCAGGCCAATGACCCATGTCATCCAGCACCTTGTTCCTGCAGTGGCCAACTGTTGTCGCCATCGTCTGCCCAGGGATCTTCACATTTTCTGAGTCACACTCACTTAGGGCTTCCCAAACTTGGGTCTCCAGCTGTTTTTGGACTACAACTCCCTTCATCCCTAGCTAGCAGGACCAGGGGTCAGGGATGATGGGAATGATAGTCCAAAAACAGCTGGAGGAGACCCAAATTTGGAGGAAATTGCACAAAGTCATGGCTCGCTGTGCAATTTTCTTGAAGGATTTGCTTCAACATCTTTGACCTGCTGTGGTGTTTTATTATTTTATCCTTGCAAATGGCAATCGTGATATCCAACACTTCCTTGGTTAAGATGATTCTGAAACAGAAGTCAGGAAAGGGGGCACCCTGTTAACCCTTCCATTTCCTGTGGACTGAACCAGTGCTTGACTGTGTCCAAATGGTTTCGCAATTCAGTTGGGTCCTTTGCCGTGATGGCGATCTGTTGTTACTTTTTGTTCTTTCTCTTGCTATACTGGTTGCCTTTGAATGCTTTTTATAATCATCATCATCATCATTTATTATTTATACCCTGCCCATCTGGCTGGGTTACCCCAGTCACTCTGGGGGGCTTCCAACAAAACACTAAAATACAGTAACCTATTAAACATTAAAAGCTTCCCTGAACAGGGCTGCCTTCAGATGTCTTCTAAAAGTTTGGTAGTTATTTTTCTCTTTGACATCTAGTGGGAGGGTATTCCACAGGGTGGGTGCCACTACCGAGAAGGCCCTCTGCCTGGTTCCCTGTAACTTGGCTTCTCGCAGCGAGGGAACCACCAGAAGGCCTTCAGCGCTGGACCTCTGTGTCCGTGCAGAATGAAAGAGGTGGAGAAGCTCCTTCAGGTATACTGGACCGAGGCCATTTAGGGCTATTAAAGGTCAGCACCAACACTTTGAATTGTGCTTGGAAACGTACTGGGAGCCGTGTAGGTCTTTCAAGACCGGTGTTATATGGCCTCGGCAGCCGCCCCTAATCACCAGTCTAGTTTCCAGGTCACCTTCAAAGGTAGCCCCACATAGAGCGAATTGCAGTAGTGCAAGCGAGAGATAACCAGAGCATGCACCACTCTGGCAAGACAGTCCGCGGGCAGGTAGGGTTTCAGCCTGCGTACCAGATGGAGCTGGTAGACAGCTGCCCTGGACACAGAATTGACCTGCACCTCCATGGACAGCTGTGAGTCCAAAATGACTCCCAGGCTGCACACCTGGTCCTTCAGGGGCACAGTTACCCCATTCAGGACCAGGGAGTCCCCCACACCCGCCCACCCCCTGTCTCCCCAAAACAGTACTTCTGTCAGTACTTCAACCTCAATCCATTAGCCGCCATCCATCCTCCAGCCACCTCCAGCCACTCACACAGGACCTTCACCGCCTTCACTGGTTCCGATTTGAAAGAGAGGTAGAGCTGGGTGTCATCCGCATACTGATGAACACCCACCCAAACCCCCTGATGATCTCTCCCAGGGGCTGCATGTAGCCACCCTTCCTTGAATTCTGACTCAGCGTAGCTCCGCTTACCTACACAACCTTCCCCCAAACCTGATGCCCTCCAGATATTTTGGTCACTGTCAGGCAGCGTCACCAGCTCCTCCTAAGCCAGGTTGGCTGAGACAGAAAGGGGTTGTGGTCCAAAAGATCCCACAGGAGGCAGTGATGACCACCAATGTAGATGGTTTTCAAAGACGATCAGACATATTTATAGAGGAAGAGAGGCTCATAGCCACAGTGGCTTGGCTTTGCCTCCACAGCTGGAAGCAGTGATGCTTCTGAATACCAGTTTCTGGAAACCACAGGAGGGAAGAGTTGCTCTTGTCCTTAAATTCTGCTTGCAGGTTTCCGATTGAGGCATTAGGTTGGCCACTGTGAAAACAGGATGCTAGACTAGACTAGCCGTCAGCCTGGTCCAGCAGGTTGCATGGCGAGTTCCCGCCTCCCCCCCCCAGTGAAAATAAAGACACATGACACAATTATTAAGGTTAATGGGCTAAATAAAGCCACCGCTTTCTTGGTTACAGGTGATGAGCGGTATTGGCTTAGGCATTGGTCCTAACCGACTATATCCGGCTTCAGCCTGTCTGCTTGAAGTCTGGGAAGGGTTAACCACCAGTAGGGGGAGTCCTGCTGATGCACATCAACTAGGAACTCCCCCAGGGTCACTGATAGGGGGCGTGTCTTAGGTCCTCACCTCCCCAGGCTTCGGACAGGTCCATGCCCCCCAGAATCCTTTATCGGACTACCCCTCAATATGTGGGGCAGGTGATGGCGCTACCTCCCCTCTTCCATCTACAGATCAATACCAATGCCTAACCGCCAATACCCAGAAAGTTGTGATGATTTGCTATGAGGTGGGCAAAAACCAAGTGGCTGGTGCCAATTTGCCAAGTGGAAAAATTCCTACCAGGCCCCTCAACGGCGACCAACCAAGGTCTATAGCAAGGTCAAAGAAAAGGGCGGGAGGGTGGGAAAAGCAGGAACAGCTGGCAGGCGGCAAAAGAGGGAGATCCCCGGCCGCCTCCTGGTTTAAATAAGGTGGGCCACACCCACAGAGCCAGCCAATTGGCTGTCGAGGGGATTCCCCCAATCACGCGGAGGCTGGGGTCGTGACGCCCGCAAGCCCACTTCCTTTTGCAGGGCGGAAGTGGCTCTCTTATCAGAGAATCGGGCTACCCTCATCCAGGAATGGCCACCGCTGGCCAAGCAGATGAAGCTAGTGGAAGGCAGTCCTAGCCGCAGAGAACACATGGGCCTTTGGTTGAACCTGGGAGAGAGCCTCTGCCAGCCCGTGCAGAGAATACTCAGCTACATGGGCCAGCAGTCTGATTCGGCATAAGGACAGCTTTTTATGTTCTTGTGTCTCAAAGGAAGGTCAAGGACCCCTGGATGGTTAAATCCAGTCAAGCTTGACTCTGGGGTGCGGTGCTCATCAGGCCGAGGGAGCTGGTGTTTGTCCACAAATATCTTTTCGGGTCATGTGGCCCATAGTTCAGGATTACAGCATCCGTCTTGCGTTCAGGGGGTCTCAGGTTCAAGAGGCAATTCTGAGCTGGATGAATCAGTGTTGCCTGACACAGGGCTTATCCGCACTGATCCTGGCCCAGGTCACAGAATCAGAAAATCAGAACTGGGGAGTTGGAAGGGAACCCAGGGGTCATCCATTCCAACCCCCTGCAAATTCAATGTTCTTATGTTCATTTGCTGATCTGGTTCAGGCAGCTCAATGTTCCTCAACTCCAGCCCTCCTCTGATGACCTGGTTCTGGGGGAGAGCAAGGTACAGATGCCTCCCTCTAGCCTCGCACCACAGGAGGGGAGAGGGTTGCTCTTGCGCTCGGATCCTGCTCGCTGGTTTCCCGTTTGGGCATCTGGTTGGCCACAGGATGCTTGACTTAGGTGGGCCATTGGCCTGATCCAGCAATCCCTTCTCATGTTCTTATGAGGGGAGCTGGTGGAGGATGAGCGAACCAGACATGGGTTTTCCAGCTCGATGCTGGGCAGAGTCTGTGCCTGTGGAAAGACTTGAACCCGGCACTTGCAGGGCCACCCAAGTAGACCACACACACACATATCTTTGTCCCCTCTCCTGTTAGCGATCCAAGATTTCTATTTCTTGTCTAGCAAGGACAGGAGGTACGTTCCGGTCCTATTTTTCAGCAGGCGAACCTCCCCCTGTTTATGTGGGCTGGGATTAATTTCTCCTTTTAAGCAGCTCTTCAAAAATAAATATTTTCTTTTCCCAGCCTACTTTCCTTACTCCGAGCTTAATTGAGATGTGTGTTTGTTGTGTGTGTGTTTTTTTTAAAAAAATAATAAATAAAATTTAAAAAGCTGATCTTTAGTAAGTGACAAAACAGCAGATGCAAAGCCAGCAAACAACGAGGCAGCAAATCTACTCAGGGGAGGAATTTTAAAAGCAATTAAATGAACAAGGAGAAAGCAGTGCGGGGAGAGTGGGGGGGACGTTAATTCTACGTCACGGTTATGATTTCACGCGCCCCAGAGCCGCCGAGCAGAGCGCTCCGCGTCCGCCAGGCAGCCATAATGTGACCCCGCGCAGGCGGGAGGGTGTGTAAAACGAGAGCGGAGAATGTCGAGGCAAAATGCACCGCGGAGGCCAATCCTGGCTTGGCCGGGAAGAGTGTGTTTTGGATGGGACCCAGTAGATCTTTTACACTTTCTCTAATGCTGCGGTTCTTTATTTGAGTTTTGTTTTAATGTGCTCGTAAAAAAATGATTGCATACACAGTCCATGTCATCCCTGGTGCAATGGGAAGTGTGTGTGTGTGTGTGTGTGTGTGTGTGTGTGTGTGTGTGTTAGCCAAGTGTAAGGCTGACCTCCAGGCAGGTAAAGCGATGTCCATGCAGAGAAAAACGTCATTCTCATCAAGTCTCGGATGGCTTTAGAAGCGAAGTAGCCATATTGATGGAGGAGAAGACTTTCGGTGGCGACCAGCCACAAGGACCATTCTCTGCCTCCATGGTTGGACGTGGATGTGCTTCTGAATACCAGTTGCTGTAAACCACAGTGTGATGGCCTGGGACTCAGGGTCAGACTCTGAACCAGAGCAGTCTCAGTCTGCACCAGATCCTTTGCCTCAGGCATTATCTGGACCAAGTCTGGGGCCTGATCCTTATGAGCCCCAGTCGGCACAGGTTCCCCTGCAGCAAGCACCAGCTGGGCCAAGTCAGGGGCCTGATCCTGCCCTGGTTCCAAATGCAGGGATGACCTCCTTGCCTCCAGCTGAGCCATCACTTACAGCTGCTCCACTACTGGTTGGATCAGGGGGGGCTGAGGCGGCCCCTGGGTCTAGTCACCCACCAACGTCTCCCGAGCTGCAGAGACTCAGGTCTGAGAGAAGGAGAGACCTGAGTACTCACAGGAGGAGTGCTCGCCTTTGGGCGAAACAGGGAGGTGAGTCGCTGGGGGATCAGGACCGGCCGTTACCCCGACAAAGATAAAAGGCTGTCGGACCCCGCCCCAGGTTGAGGGAGCAACATTGCTGTATGCTAGATCCTGTACCTGTCCTTGCCTAGTTTCCTGCCTTGGCCCTGTCGGACTGACTCCCAGCGGGACCTTCGGATTCTGGACCCGACCTGGGCCGCGTTTCACGGGTTACCCCCAGGCCCAGCACACACAAGAAGGGAGAGGGTACTTGTGTTCAGATCCTGGTTTGCAACTTCCCTTTGGAGCATCTTGCTGGCCGCTGTGAGATCAGGATTCTGAACTAGAGAGCCCATTGGCCAGATCCAGCTGCAGTCTCTCCTTATGGTCTCAGGTTCTTCAGTGGAAACAGCTGAACGCCCAGGGTGAACCCTACAAGGCCTGCCCTCCTCCTCTCCATCTGACCTTCTTTTCTTCTCCAGGGCCTGGCGAAGATGCTGGATTCTCTCCTCTTGCCCCCAACATCTGCTCAAGCCCACAGGGCAAGTTAACTTTGAGATTCCAGGCTGTCAAGAATCCCTCTGAGGGACCTGCAATCCAGGGTTTTGGAAGGATCCCTGTCAAATTGTAAAATCCCAGAGCTGGGGAGGGGACCTTGTGGGACCCTTTGAGTCCAGCCCCCCCCCTTCCTGCTCTCAGTGGAGGAAATCCTGAGCTCAGAGTGTCCCCATCCCAAGCAGATGGCCTTGCTTGAAGACCTCCAGGAAGGGAGAGCCCCCCTATCCCCTCTCCGAGATAACTGGTTCTGGTCTTGTCGTCAAGACATGTCTCCTCCTGTCTTAACTGTAATCTGCCTTCTTTTCACTCAATTTGGTCCTGCCATCTCTCTGTTTGACGTCCAAACTCTTAACACATTCAGGCCGATGGACCCTCTTAGTCCAGCATCCTGATTTCAGGGTGGGCAGCCCTCGGCCCTCGTAGGAAGCCCCCAAACAGAATTTGAGCACCAGAGCCCTCTCTCTTCTGTGATCCTTGTTGGGATGCGTCCGGGGAGACGGGGGCAATTGGCAGGCCCCCAGCTGGCTCCAGCCAGCAGCCGGGTGAACTCCAGTTCTCAGAACAGCATCTATCAGCTACTCGAGCCTCAAAAGCCTTCAGAGACTGAGCATGCTCTAATCAGCAGAGTGAATAACTTTTCACAATGGAAGTGGCAGACGGAGGCATATGTAAGCATATTTACAGGCATTTATTCAGCATCAGAGGGGTGCGGGTGGAGCTGTGGGTTAAACCACAGAGCCTAGGACTTGCTGATCAGAAGGTTGGCAGTTCAGATCCCCGTGACAGGGTGAGCTCCCGTTCTTTGGTCCCTGCTCCTGCCAACCTAGCTCGAAAGCATGTCAAAGTGCAAGTAGATAAATAGGTACCGCTCCAGTGGGAAGGTGAACGGCGTTTCCGCACGCTGCTCTGGTTCACCAGAAGCAGCTTGGTCATGCTGGCCACATGACCCAGAAGCTGTACCCAATAAAGCGAGATGAGCGCCACAACCCCCGAGTCGGCCACGACTGGACCTAATGGTCAGGGGTCCCTTTACCTTTACTGAATCTATTCTGCCTTGGTCATACCACGCCTGGAATACCACATCCAATTCTGGGCAGCACAATTTAAGAAGGATGTTGACAAGCTTTACCTTTACCTTTAGTCAGCATCAGGAACAAAGTAAAAACATGTCTGCTTCCCTTCGTGTCCAAGCAAAAAGCAGTATAGCAAATGCTATATACAACGGACGTTCCCAGCAGACTGTGCTGGAAGTAAACAGACATGTGACATACAACAACTCCACATGCCTGTTCTAAAGGTGGAACGGAACTATATCCTAACAATCCCCAGCAATTCAAGCATTGCTGCCTCTAGCTTTGGAGGCAAAACATTGCCCTCTCGTCCATGCATTGGTCGTTGTCCTGGCTGAAAAGTAAGCCTGCCAAGTAGAAGCAGCCAGAGGGTAATTCAAACCCTTCCTCTTTTTTACATAGCGTGGGAACCATTTGTTTCATTTATGTACCACAAAGACCAAATGAGAAAGCCACCTCAAACTCATGGAAACATACGGAGTGATCTACTAGAGTAAGGATTCAGTTTGTCACTCTCCTCTTTCGCAAGCCTATGCAGATACCAGGTTGTCTGTTATACAGTGGTACCTCGGGTTACAGATTCTTCAGGTTATAGACTCCGCTAACCCAGAAATAGTACCTCGGGTTAAGAACTTTGCTTCAGGATGAGAACGGAAATCGTGCTCCGGCGGCGCAGCGGCAGCAAGAGGCCCCATTAGCTAAAGTGGTTGTTGTTGTTGTTTAGTCATTTAGTCGTGTCCGACTCTTCATGCCCCCTGGACCTGAGCATGCCAGGCCCACCTGTCTTCCACTGCCTCCTGCAGTTTGGTCAAACTCATGCTGGTAGCTTTGAGAACACTATCCAACCAACTCGTCCTCTGTCATCCCCTTCTCCTTGCGCCCTCCATCTTTCCCAACATCAGGGTCTTTTCCAGGGAGTCTTCTCTTCTCATGAGGTGGCCAAAGTATTGGAGCCTCAGCTTCAGGATCTGTCCTTCCAGGGAGCACTCAGGGCTGATTTCCTTCAGAATGGAGAGGTTTGATCTTCTTGCAGTCCATGGGACTCTCAAGAGTCTCCTCCAGCACCATAATTCAAAAGCATCCATTCTTCGGCAATCAGCCTTCTTTATGGTCCAGCTCTCACTTCCATACATCACTACTGGGAAAACCATACCTTTAACAGCTAAAGTGGTACCTCAGGTTAAGAACAGTTTCAGGTCAAGAACGGACCTCCTTAACGAATTAAGTTCTTAACCCAAGGTACCACTGTAATCCTCTTAACAGAATGAAGAATCGGCCGTTTTTGCCTTGGTGCCATGGTTTATCTCTGTTTTTTTGTTGCATGTGCTGTTTTTGAGATGTGATTTATTTCTTTTTTAATTGCCTTTTAAACCATCTAGATTGGTGGCCATCACTGTCTCCTGTGGGAAGGAGTTCCATAGTTTAATTAATGCTCTGAATCTCCTAACATTCAGGACACACACACCCACACACCGAGCAGATCTGCAAATGTTATGATGTGTGGTTTGTGGAAAGCCATCTTTGGTGAACCTCAGAGAAGCCTGGTCCAACTCCCAGCATGCCTGTAGGTCCGCTTGGGGGCTGTGAGCCGGTTCTGTTTCTCTTCCTCATCTGCGAAAGCAGAATGAGCTTGACTGTTTCACGGGGCGGATGGGAGAAAGCACACAAAACGACGTTTTAGTGCAGCTTTGTTCCTATGTTTGCAGGCACACATGTCTCATCAGCTTTGTTTTATTTCTTTGGCAAGATGCAGCTTGGGTTACAGCAATTTGTTCTCCAAATGGGTCGCATTTAAGAGAAAAATAAAATGCCCATAAAATCATACAAATCCCAATAAAAATCTCCTAAGCGGGGCGTATTGAAATAGAGAGTCAACAATAAAATCATATCTGACCATCAAAGTTCCGGCGATACGATAGTCAAATGGGAGAGGGAGCAAGCTTGTTTTCTCCTGCTCTGGAGGGTAGGACTTGAACTCGTGGCTTCAAGCTACAAGAAAGGAGATTCTGATTAAACTTCAGGAAAAACATTACGAGGGTAGGAACCCTTTGACAGTGGAACGGACTCTCATAGAAGGTGTTGGACTCTCCTTCCTTGGAGGTTTTTAAGCAGAGGTTTCATGGCCAAATGCCATGGATGCTTTAGCTGTGATTCCTTCATTGCAGGGGTTTGGTCTAGAGAACCTCTGGGGGTCCCTTCCATCTCTTAAGATGCTATGATTCCATATAGTGGCAGAGGGAGGGGCGAAAAGTGCCTTTATTTTGTACTGCCATCATGTCAGGCATTGTGTGGAAGAGCGACGGCTTGGGTAGCTCTTTTGAAAAATGTATAAAGCACCAGCAAGGCCGGCGTTCACTTGCAGCAGAAACATCTTCTTTTTTTGCAACACTTTCCCGTTTTAATTTCCCAGCTGAAGAGCTCCATTCCCCAACCGACCCGCATCTCCCACAATGGGTTTTCAGAAAGGGTTTTCTGTTGCCCCAGGAGCAAAGCTACCCCACGCAGCAGCATTGAGCTGAGCTGAAAAGGCTCTTTAGAGAGAGGTTTGGCAATGATCTGATAGAGCTGGTTTTCAATAGAGAATGTTTCCTTCCTCAGGCTCAGCACAGCTAAGCCCTCTAGATCAGTGTTTCTCAACCTGCCTGGTCCCCAGATGTTCTTGGACTACAACTCCCAGCATTCCTAGCCAGCATGACCAGTGGTCAGGGATGATGGGAGTTGTAGTCCAACAACATCTGGGGACCCACAGGTTAAGAACCACTGCTCTAGATCCCTTCCCAGCACAATACCTGGCAAGCTGGATCCCCCCCCCCATAGCCCAACCAGTCTGGGATCTTCTTTCTCACGGGGCCAAGCAGATCCCTCCAGGAAGCCCAAACGCAAGGCATGTGGGAAGCAGCCTCACCTTCAAAAAGGATATTGCAGATTGGAAATTTTAAAAATAAGTCAAATATCTAGGTATTTAGCTAACGATGAAGTGTATTAACTTACATCAAGACAACTACGTGAGGACCTAGAACAAGATAAAGATGAATTAAGAAATATGGAGTAGACTACATCTATCCTTTTGGGGAAGAATTTCCATGGTAAAAATGAATGTTTTGCCAAGAATTGTTTTTTTGTGTTCCAGACCGTTCTGGTATTATGAACTACTTTAAAGGTCGGCAAAGAGATTTATCACGGTTTAGTTGGAACGGGAAGAGACCTAGAATAAAACATAAATTGTTAATTGATTGCAAAGAGAGGAGAGGTTTTGCACTACCGGACCTCCAACTATATTATGATGCAACCTGTTTATCCTGGATCCGTGACTGGGTAATGTTACAAAATATGGATTTAATAGATATAGAGGGGTTTGACAATAAGTATAGTTGGCATGCCATTTTTGCATATGACAAGGTGAGAGTACAGAGAGGCTTAAAGGTTTTTTAAGCCATATGATAAGAAAATCTCTATATAAAGTATGGATGCGAGAGAGGCAACATGAGCAGAACATGGGAGCTGTGATTTCCAACAAGTGGGATTCAGAAGCATGGTGACTCTGATAGTGGAGGGAAAGCATAGCCCTGGTGGACGCTGAGAGCTCTCTCCTCCTCCTATGAATTTGTCTAATCAAGGCAAAAATGACAGGAAGAATCAGAAATCAGGAAGAGCAAAATGTCAATAAGGAATGGGGAAATTTTATAATTTGTCTTAAAAATCAGTATAAACAGTTAAGATCGTTAATAGGATTGGAATAACACTTGTAGTTTAATTTGGATTATTATAAAAGATGCAGGAGGAAATGACGAACAATAGGAACCACAAAGGGGACGAGGGAAGTCCAGGAGATTCCTTGGAATCTTGTTTTTATGATGTATGTTGGACATGTGATTGTAAAACCAAATAAATTTATTTAAAGGGGGGGTTGTCCAATCCAAGTTAGTGCTCATCACTTCCTCTTGTGGGAATGAGTTCCATAGTTTAACTCTGCGCTGAAGGTGCAAGTCCTTCCTTTTACCTGTCCTGAACGTTCAGCTTCTCAGGATGTCCACAAGGTCTAATGTGATGAGGAAGAAAAAGAGGGACTTGCTTTCCTGTCCTGTAACTTCCAACATTCAGCTTCACAAGGTGTCAACGAGTTCTAACGCTACAGAATCATACAGTTGGAAGGTACCCAACGGTCATCTAGTCCAACCCCCTGAAATTTGGGAACCTTTTGCCCAATATGGGGCTCAAACCCACAGCCTTGAGATTAAGAGTCTTGTGCTCTACCAACTGAGCTCTCCTAGGCCTGCTTAAAACTTCGTCGGTTTTGGAGAGCCAGTGTGGTGTAGTGGTTAAGAGCGGTAGACTCCTAATCTGGGGAACCGGGTTCGCGTCTCCGCTCCTCCACATGCAGCTGCTGGGTGACCTTCGGCCAGTCACACTTCTCTGAAGTCTCTCAGCCCCACTCACCTCTCAGAGTGTTTGTTGTGGGGGAGGAAGGGAAAGGAGAATGTTAGCCGCTTTGAGACTCCATAAAGGGAGTGAAAGGCGGGATATCAAATCCAAACTCTTCTTCTTCTTCTTCTTCTCTGGGCCATGCATAATTTTTATAAAATTCTGTCGTGTCTCCTCTTCCTCTCCTTCCCTCTAAACTGAAAAGTCCCAAATGCGGCAACTTTTCTTCGTTAGGGAGTTGTTGCATCCCAGTGATCATTTGGGCTCCCCTTTTCTGTGCCGTTTTCCAAATCTGCAGTATCCTTTTTGAGGCGAGGCAACCACAGCTTTCTGGCAGAGGCAGGATTCGAACCTGGAGTCTCTCGGGGCCTAGCTTGGGACGCTTAACCAGTGCTGCCCCCGGCTCCTCCTGCCTCTCCCAGCCTTGCATTTAAGGAGCCGGCCTGTTCCACAGAGCTGTTCCTGGAGGGGTCCCTTTGCACACGGCCGCTCCCCGAAATGGACGGATTAGGTAATCCTGGGGTCGGTTTCATGGCCATTTCCTACTGGAAACCAGACCCCTCCGAGCGCTGTCCTTCACTCGCAGCCGAGGAATAATTGGACGCCGGGGTCCCGTCAACACGTCCGAAAGCCCAGCCCCTCCGGGGACAGCGTCCCGGGGAACCGGGAGGTGTTTGTGAAGAAAGGCAAAGGGGAGAGGCGGCTCTGGTCCGCTTGACGTTCCTGTGGTTTATGGCTTCCCTTGGCTGGGAAGGGGAAAGGGGCTCTGGAGGACGGGGGCGCGAGGCAGCTGCCTCCGTCCCAAGCCTGGACGTCCTGCACAGCGTCAAAGGCAGGCAGGCTCTGCCCCAACCTTCCTGCAACGGGACGGAGGAGAGGGAAGGGAAGGGAAGAAGGAGACAGAGCTAAGAAAGGGGGTGATTGCTGGGTTGGAAGGAGAGGGGGGTCAAGCCGGTCCAATATGCACCCCTTTAGCCACAGGGACGTCAGAAGAGGCCTCCTGGGCGCCAGGCCAAAGGCCTAGCAGATGCCCACAAGCTGGTCTTCAAACTGGCACAGAGTGACAGTGCCGTGTAGTGGTTAGAGGGCCAGACTAGGACGCGGGAGGGCAGGGTTCGAATTCCCAACTTGGGCATCAAGCTCACTGGGTGATACCTTGGGCCAGTTGCTCTGCTTCTCAGCCTTGCCTGCCTCCCAGGTTTGTTGCGAGGATAAAATATGAGGAGGGGAACAGTGTACACCAGGGGTCAGCAGACCTTTTCAGCAGGGGGCCGGTCCACCGTCCCTCAGACCTTGTGGGGGGCCGGACTATATTTTGAAGGGGAAAAAATGAACGAATTCCTATGGCCCACAAACAACCCAGAGATGCATTTTAAATAAAAGCACACATTCTGCTCATGTAAAAACACACTGATTCCTGGACCATCTGCGGGCTGGATTTAGAAGGTGATTGGGCCAGATCCGGGCCCCGGGCCTTAGTTTGCCTACCCCTGGTGTACGCCGTCTCCAAAGGGGGGGGGAAGTTTGGGTGACATGAAACAAAACAATAACCACGGCTAGATCCTTTGTCTTGGTGACTGCAGCCCTGATCCTCTCTGAGTTGGCCTGATCCCCCTTTAAAGGCATCCAACTCGGTGGCTGTTCCTGCCTCCTGAAATGCCGTGAGCTGGATGCAGATCCTGGAGAGGAGACAGGATCTCACCCCCAGCCCCCGCTCCCCAGGTCCTTCCAAGGAAGCCCGGATTTTGCGAGCAACACCCTCCCCTTTCCCAGCCTCGGAGGGAGACAGCAGCATCTCCTCGTCCCCTTTAGCAATTCATCTGGAAGAGGCATGGGCATGTTGCGTGAAAGTTAATGCAACATTTGCGGGGGATCTCCTTGACAGGAAGGGACAATTGGGCGGCCAGATAAATCTGCTGTTGTCACAAGAGATAAGAGGCTCCAGAGCCGCCCCCACACGCCGGGCTGGCAGCAGAACGGCGGCGCCAATTAGGAGGGGAGTTTCGTAAGAGTTCTCCGTGCTGAGAACAACTGTGTGTGTGTGCAAAGAGAGCCGGGGGTGGGCAGGCCAAGCAGGGGGGTCTCGGAGAGTGCAAAAGCTGCCATTGAGTTAAGGATCAGACCGTTGGCAGGGTGCTGCTTGCCTACCAACCGCTGCTGAATTGCTTGCCAAGGATATCGCCAGAGCCCAAGGACTTTCTTCCTAATCTCAGCTGTAGGAGGGAGCTGTGGTTATGCGGTAAGGAAGGCAAGGCACTCTGCACATGCTTAGCAGTGCACCCCCCTCCTCAGTGTTTCAGACATTCTGAGACTGGCGCTGGAAACAACAACAACGTATTATTTATACCCCGCCCATCTGGCTGGGTTTCCCCAGTCACTCTGGGCGGCTCCCAACAGAATAATAAAAACATGATAAAACATCAAACATTAAAAACTTCCCTGAACAGGGGTTGCCTTCAGGTAGCTTCTAAAAGTCAGATAGTTGTTTATTTCCTTGATATTTGATGGGAGGGTGCTCCACAGGGCAGGTGCCACTACCGAGAAGGCCCTCCACCTGGTTAAAGAAATCAGATCCCTTGTACCTCAGGATAAGTACTTAATTCGTTCCGGAGGTCCGTTCTTAACCTGAAACTGTTCTTAACCTGAAGCACCACTTTAGCTAATGGGGCCTCCTGCTGCCGCCGCGCCGCCGGAGCACGATTTCTGTTCTCATCCTGAAGCAAAGTTCTTCACCCGAGGTAATATTTCTGGGTTAGCGGAGTCTGTAACCTGAAGTGCATATAACCCGAGGTATAATAATAATAATAATAATAATAACAATAATAAATAATAGAGGGCCTTCTCGGTGGTGGCACCCGCCCTGTGGAGCGCCCTCCCACCAGATGTCAAAGAGAGCAACAACTACCAGACTTTTAGAAGACATCTGAAGGCAGCCCTGTTTAGGGAACCTTTAAATGTTTAATAGATTGTTGTATTTTAATATTCTGTTGAAAGCCGCCCAGAGTGGCAGGGTATTAATAATATGTTGTTGGTTGTTGTTGTTGTTGTTGTTAATTTATTTACTAGACTTCTTTTTCTTCTTTGGCGATCCCTCCTAGCCGAGTCAGATTGTCTTCCATAAACACGGTTTTAACAATGAGTCCGTAAGTGACTGTGGAGGCCAATTCTGGATCCACACGTCCTTCCACAGTGGGGACATTGGTTTTCAGGTGGGAGTTGATCCTGGTGTGGATTTGCCAAGCGTGCCTTCCTCTTGGCACGTTTCTCCCTTGTGTCCTGAGTTCAAGCATCTTCAAAGCCCAGGACACCTTTGGGAAAGGCTGTTCTCCAACTGGAGCGCTCGCAGGCCAGTGTTTCCCAATTGTTGGTGTTTATGCTACATTTTTTTTAAGATTTGCCTTGAGAGAGTCTTTTAACCTCTTTTGTTGACCACCAGCATTACTCTTTCCATTTTTAAGTTCGGAATAGAGTACTTGCTTTGAAAGACGATCATCAGGCATCCGCACAACATGACCAGTCCAACGAAGTTGATGCTGAAGAATCATTGCTCCAATACTGGTGATCTTTAATGTCATGACAGAGAGAGAGAAAGAGAACTTTCCACATTTTATATATGCCTCTCTTGTCCCCTCTAACTTGCCTTTTCTCTAAAATTAAAAAGTCCTAGGGAAGTCATTGCATCGCCCTGACCAAGCTACCCACCGAGACCCCAATGTTTCATTCCTGATCTGCCACTGCCAGTTCAGACCCCCTGAGCTTCTGTGTAAAGTTAAGGGGCTTTTTTCGCCCAAACATTCATCACTTAAGCTGGTTTACAATGAACTGTTTTTCCCGTTTTACTTCTCATTCATGCCGTTTGGAGAGGTCCTTTTGGAGCTCTTCACAATCTCTCTTTGTTTTAAACACTGGATGTCTCTGGCATGTCTTAGCAGCTCAGAACTGGGCTTGTTTCCTGAGGGCCTCTAGAAGCAATCTGTGCCTCTTTGGCCCCAGCAAAGGCACATTTTATCTCACCTGAGGCTTGCTTTTTCTCCCCGCTATTTTCACATCCCCTTACAGCTGCCCCTCTTACTGATGTAAAATGCATCATGTTGGAGTTGTCTGCAATATTTCCTCCGTAACGGATTTCTTCCCGTAGATTGTGCCACTGAGGGCTTGTCCACATTAAAATTTTAGCACGGTTCAGTGATGGGCTGGAGTTGATTTAATGCACATCTGGCCCCCAGTGTCTACACTGGAAACATCTGGTAATAGATGTGGGCTTGGATTTCTATCAGAGACCGCCCTGCCCTGCCCTCCTCTGTCCGAGGGATGCAGGGGGAGGAAGTGCCTGTTTCGTCTCAGCCCCACAATTTACATTATTTTGATTTTCCCACTTGCTCTCTCTTCCTTCCCCCCTTTGCTGGTGGTTGTTGGCTTTACCTTTCACTTCATTTGCATCTGTAATATATGGGTGTGCTTGCCTTGGTCTACCTTGGAGGCCTGTTAAGGAGGTTTATAAGGTATGTAAAGCACTCTAGGGCAGGATTAAGCTGCATGGGGAAGGGGGAAACCTTGCTGCAGGCTCTCTTCAGTTTCACTTCCTTACCAGAGCAGGGAAATGAAATGAATAAGACCTTCGCTCAGCAATCCAAATCTATTTGCCATCTATCTACCTATCCAGTTCAAGAAATAAAGTTATGTGAAATCATGGAATTGTAGGGTTGGAAGGGACCCAAGGATCATCTAGACCAGGCTGTTTTCCCATCATCCCTGACCACTGGTCCTGTTAGCTAGGGATGATGGGAGTTGTAGTCCCAAAACAGCTGCAGGGCCAAGTTTGGCCATGCCTAACTAACCCCCCTCAAACCCACAACCCCAAGATTCAGTATACCTGAAGGAACGTCTCCACCCCCATCATTCTGCCCGGACACTGAGATCCTCCTCTGAGGGCCTTCTGACAGTTCCCACATTGCGAGAAGCAAAGTTACAGGGAACCAGGCAGAGGGCCTTCTCAGTAGCGGCACCCGCCCTGTGAAATGCCCTCCCTTCAGATGTCAAAGAAATAAACAACTATCTGACTTTTAGAAGACATCTGAAGGCAGCCTTGTTCAGGGAAGCTTTTATTATTCAAAGAATTATTGTATTTTAATATTTTGCTGGAAGCTGCCTAGGGTGGCTGAGGTAACCCAGCAGGATGGGCAGGGTATACCGTATTTTTCGCACCATAGGACGCACTTTTTCCCCTCCAAAAATGAAGCCTGGAGAGTGCGCACCGACCCCTCATGCTCTCCAGGCTTCGCACACCTCTCCGCAAGCAGCGGGAGCGCTCCCGCTGCTTGTGGAGACTTGCCTGCATGTTGAAGCCTGCGCGCGCTGAGATCAGCGCGTCCAGGCTTCGCGGACCTCTCCGCAAGCAGCGGGAGCGCTCCCACGGCTTGCAGAGAGCTGCCTGTTTGGGGGCTGGGGTCGGGGGAAGCTCGAGCTTCCCCCACCCCAGCCCTGCGCCTGGGGGGAAATAATTTTTCCCCCTTTATTCCCCCCCCCAAAAAAAACTGGGTGCGCCCTATGGTCCGGTGCGCCCTATGGTGCGAAAAATACGGTAAATTATTATTATTATTATTATTATTATTATTATTATTATTATTATTATTATTATCATCATCATCATCATCCGCCTCTTTCCAGCAACTCCTGCAGCCAGGCTTCTGCCAATCATCTTGCTCTGCTTTCCTTGGGACCACATCAGAGGGGCCTCATCATCTGGGCAGCCCAGGCCTCCAGACACACTGTCCAGGCTTGCGCCCCAGAGAGGTCACTCGGGTGCTGCTGGTGCTGCAAAAACAGCACAGGAGGCAGCAATTGCAAACCTTTTCAGCCGCAACGGGCTCTGGGATTCTCCAGCCATCTGACTTCATGCACAGAGACACACTCCATTGTCTCTTGAGACGGACAGGTGCATAATTTTATGTGGTCGGTCCGTAGTGTGCAGTGGTTCTCTTGCATCCTCAGTGGAGTCTGTGGGAGAAATGCCACTTGGGGGGGGGCTTCTCTCCCTCCCTGGAGGCTGAGAAACATGCAAGGTCATTAGAGGACCTGCCCTGTGTCCCCCTCCCCTTGAGATTCCTGCCCAGCCTTCTTCCGAAGAAAGACAACCGCCGGCGGGGCCACGGAGGTAAATAGAAATCAAGCTGGTGGCTGCCTCGCAGTGATTAAGTGGAAGTCCGTTAGCACTCATCTGTTATCTCTTAATTAAAGTTCCTTGCTAATTATTTTCCCCTGTCAGGAGAGCAGGGCTGCTGACTCCGGAGATTTCGGCAAACAAACGGAGGCTTTGCTCACCACCATTCTTCATTAACGAACAAATTAAACCTGGAATGGCTCATATCTCTGGCTTCATTGACACCATTTCATCACACCTGTTTCCCCCTCAAAGAAGAAGTGAGTCCTTTCAAATCAAGGCCGCAGCAACAGTTGCTGTTTCCACAAGGCCCAGCCTTCTCCCTCAAAGGGTACTTTGTGATGCTAAATAATGGACACGGAAGCCGAAGAAAAATGGACTGAGAAGCTGAGATTCCTGCATTGCAGAGGGTTGGGCTGGATGACCCCTGGGTTCCTTTCTAGCTCTACAATTCTATGATTTTGTGATAAACAACTGCAAGGCATTCCTTTAGGGTTGTCGCATTCCATCTGGTTGAATTTCCACAAATTCAGAATGTTGCTTTGACAATTCTAATGGGAGCATAAGGACATAAGCAGAGCCTGTGCTGGATCAGGCCCATGGCCCGTCTATTCCAGCCTCCTGTTCTCACAGCAGCCAAGCAGATGCCGCAATGGGAAACCCGCGAGTGTTTATCAATTCTGGTAGTGTTATCAAAACCGAAGGTGTGCTCATCACATCGGTCACACACTCAACCCCACTTTTTGTTTAATCCGTGGGAAAAATTCAGCGTGAGTGCTCTGTGTTTTTATGCTTTCAGTGTTAAAACCAAATCGCTTCCTGTGATTGCACCCCTATCATGAACACTTCAAATCACATGATGTGGCGCAAACAAGAATGGTTAAAGACCCGGGCATAATAAGGATCCAGAATTTTTTCTTTTGCATTCTCAAGTTTTTTGCACCCTATACGCATGGGCGACAAAGTATATGGATGCAGTTAGGGATTTGTCAAACTGACCGACATTTCAAAGACCCTGTGATCCCTGCTTCTTAATAGGTTAACCTGGAACAAATTCCTCTGGAAGAAGTGATTGTTAAGAGAGAATTTTCATGAAAAGGCTTGGAAGGGAAATCATCTATGTGAAAGCATCGTTGGTCGTAAGATAAAAGTGAAAAGTGGCGAATTAAGTTTTTTGGATTCTGAAATGCAGGACCTCCAAAATTCAGAGCTTTAAAATCATTAGGGAAATGGTTCGGAACTCGAACATGAAACACCAAATGTTCTTTTTTTACTGAAATCCTGCATTTCCCTCTTTGTTCTGAAGGGATTTCAAATGCAAATGCATTTTTTAAAAAGATCTGCACAGGTCTAAGTAGCTGGAAAATTGGAACACCTGCATTATTACCTGTAGCACTGCTCAGCCTTTTTTATTTCACAAAGGTGTTTTGTTTTCTCCTAGTGCCTGTTTCGTAAGATTGTGTTAGAGACATTGATGATAGTATTGTTCCTGTAGCATGTTCTGCATACCTTTCACAGCTTTAGAGGGGAAAGGAAGAAAAGATCGGACCCTGTCCCAGAGGGTTTGCAAATCTAAAATGCGGAATTGGGGAGAGAAAGAGAGAAAGCAGAAGGTCCCAGGTTCAGTCCCCACTTGGCAGTATCTCCAGGTCGGGCTGAGAGAGCCCCTCACCCAAAACCCGGGCAATCTGCTGCCAGCCAGTGTAGGCAAATCTAGGCCAATGGTCTGACTAAGTGACAGATGTTTCTGTGTTCCTCGAGGAGAAAGGAGGGGCGAGAGAGCAAAGGCTGCAAGGAACAAAACCAAATGCAAAACATTAGGCTCTGAGATGAGCTTTAAAGGCTGGAAGGCCAGACACCTGCAAGAATCACATTTCCAAGCACAACAGCAACAAATTTAAAAGCTGCGGCTTAGTTCGAAGGCCATTGAGCCTCATGAGATTTGCTTTGTGTGTTCCTTTTGGCAATCTAAATTAAAAAAATTAATAGTCCAGTAGCAGCTTAGAGACCGACTAATTTTGTTCTGGGTATAAGCTTTTGTGTGCATGCACACTTCTTCAGATACCCCAAAGCATGCACACGAAGGCTTATACCCAGAACAAACTTAGTCGGTCTCGAAGGTGCTACTGCAGATGGTGATAGCAGTCACGAAATTAAAAGACGCCTGCTTCTTGGGAGAAAAGCAATGACAAACCTAGACAGCATCTTAAAAAGCAGAGACATCACCTTGCCAACAAAGGTCCGTATAGTTCAAGCTATGGTTTTCCCAGTAGTGGTGTATGGAAGTGAGAGCTGGACCATCAAGAAGGCTGATCGCCGAAGAATGGATGCTTTTGAATTCTGGTGCTGGAGGAGACTCTTGAGAGTCCCATGGACTTCAAGAAGATCAAACCTATCCATCCTGAAGGAAATCAGCCCTGAGTGCTCACTGGAAGGACAGATCCTGAAGCTGAGGCTCCAAGACTTTGGCCATCTCAGGAGAAGAGAAGACTCCCTGGAAAAGACCCTGATGTTGGGAAAGATGGAGGGCACAAGGAGAAGGGGACGACAGAGGACGAGATGGTGGGACAGTGTTCCCAAAGCTATGAACATGAGTTTGACCAAACAGCGGGAGGCAGTGGAAGACAGGAGGGCCTGGCGTGCTCTGGTCCACGGGGTTATGAAGAGTTCGGACACGACTAAACGAATAAACAACAACAAGGTCTACTGGATATATATATATATTTTTAATTTCGACTGCGTCAGACCAACACGGCTACCTACCCGAACCTTTTGGCAATCGTAATCTGGAAGAGTTCCAACGTTTCCTTAGGAGACCTGCTGTCTTAATTCTAATTCAGAGCAGGGACATTCTGGGTCACAAAGGGGACTCTGGGGGTGCAGGTGGGTGTGCCTCACTCTCTCCCTGCCCCCCCCGCTCTTGCTCTGTTTCCAATAGCTGCTGGGCCTGTACCCATCACAGGCGACATCCGCCGCCGACAACACCTGCCAGTTAAAAGTCTGCGGTTGTGGAATCTGCAAATTCCGCCTGATCAGCCTTTAGAAGCCGGTCGAGTCAAAAGCCTTTCATCTCCTGCAGGAACAGCACAAGGGAAGTGACAAAGGATATCACAGCAGACGGGAGCAGAGGAATGGCTGATCAAAGAAAACCTTGCCTTGGGAGATGTCTGCCACGGTCTCTTGTCATGTTAGGTTGCGTGCGTGCGTGGGTTTTACCCGCCATTATCTCCTTTTAGTTTTTGTTTTGTTTTATCACTGCAAGAAAAATGATCAGCTACATACAAAATGGCAAGCCTTTTCCACAATGGGCTCTGGAAGGGATCCGGACATATTTTCTTTTCTTTTTATTGCAGCTAAGATAAGCAGCAACCCGTAACATGTTTGATCCTGGAGTTTTGAAAAGAAGAGTGCAGCCAAGGAGCACACCCAATTATTTTCTGCATCTGCAGTCTCGACTTGGACCTTCTCAGTCTGCAAGGCCTGCTGAGATATTCAGGGCGATTCTTTGGATCAGCCCCTGCCATGTTTGTTCTTTCCTGGTTGTGTCTCCGACATGCCGCTGCCAGCCCTCTCCAGGGTGGGGAGGGCTGCCAAGGGAGGTTCTTGGGGCTTGAAATTTGCAGGTTGCACGTGGTCCCCCAGCTAGCAACGCCCTGGGATGTCGTTGCTAGGAGCGACTGGATCTGCCACCTGGACACTGGAATCGAAGATGGATAGACCACCACATTCCCCACTCTCCCCATTAGGCAATTGTAGATTTCACAAGAGGGTTGCCTGACTAGGACTTGAACCCCTGCGCCGATTTTTAACTACCTTATAACCCCATGGGAGGAGAGAATGAGGGGCAGGTTGGAAATGGCGAAAGAGCATGGGAAGAGTGTCTTTCAGCACCGCATAACCAGAGCTGGCCTCCACGCATCTGGAAAGAGTGAATCTAAAAATCGTAGAGTTGCTCGGGACCCCAAGGGCCATCTAGTCCAACCCCCTGCAATTCAGGAATCTCAACTAAACATCCATGATGCTTTTCTGTAGGGAAAGATTCCTGCTTCACACAACTCAGACTTGATAGCTGTAAGACACGGCAATGGCTGTTGGCAGCTTGAAGAGAGGACAAGACAGAGGAGGAAAACCATGGTGACTAATGGAGCCTCCACGATGTGAGGCAGTCTACCTCTCTGAATACCAGATTCTGGTTTGGGGGTGGACACAGCCTTGTTGCCTTTGTTCCCCTCTTGGAGGCTTCCCAGAAGTATCTGGCTCAAGAAGCAGACCTCTTCTTGAGCTGCCAAGGGATTGGGGGGTTTGGGGAAAGCTGCCTTGAGGAGTGGTTGACGGTTCTTGACACCAGACGCTGCTCTGTCTCATAAAAGGACATGGCCCAGTGGCAGAGCACCGGTAACTGTGCAGCCAGAAGGTCTCAGGGGCAGCATCGCCAGGCAGGGTTGGGTCACATCTCTGCTTGGAAATCCTGGAGAACAGCTGTCGGTCAGCATGGGCAATACTGAGCTAGATGGTCTTCCATGGTCTGTCTCAGGAGAAGGTTTTCTTCCTATTCTGCTAGGAAGGGGCTGGTGTGAGTCTGAGTCCCTCCCGATTCTTGGCGTCTTGCAAGAGTTAAAATCTAAATCGGCTCCACTTACCTGTGGGGAGGAGTTGCAGTGGACCGCGTGGCCACTACCTTACCTCCGGGGGCGGGGGACAATGTCCCCCGTTGCCCGGGGGATCCCGGCCACATCAACGCCAGCTGGCCAATCCGGTGGTTGGGGGCGTGGCCAGGAACAATTTAAACAGTGGCGCGAACCTAATTTTTAGGTTTTCTTCTTCATTGGCCACACTCCATTGGCCTATGGACCTCGGTTGGTCGCCATTGAGGGGCCTGGCAGGAATTTTTCCACCTGGCAAAATTGGCATGGGGCCATTTGGTTTTCGCCTACCTCGTAGCAAATGTCACAACTTTGTAAGGTTTTGCAGTTAGGCATTGTTTGACCTTATGATGGGGGAGGGGAGGTGTGGCCATCACCTGCCCCTCCAAGCTTAAGGGTCTTCCGTTAAAGGAATCCGGGGGGGGTGGATCTTGTCCGAAGCCTGGGGTGGGGCTAGGGCCATGACATGACCCCACAGGAACACCAGGGGGAGCTTGAGTTGGTCTGCGTCAATGGGGCTTTCCCTTCTAATGGTTTACCCTTACCAGACTCGCTGTGCAGCCGTCAGGTCGGGTCCATTCACTGCCTAAGCCAATACTGCTCACAGTCTGTAATCAATAAAGTTGTGGCCAAAATTTGCCCAATAACATTAACTTAATATCTGTGTCCTGGTGTCTTATGAGGGGGTGGTGGCGGGGTCTTGACACGCAACGGAGGATTCCATTGCCAAACTAGTCAGATAAGTTTCTTTGTGACCTTAGCTGGCCACTTAAATGCCCCCATCATCAGCCCCCAAAAAGATGAGTCAGGTTGCAAGAGCTTCAGCTAAGAGATGGGACCCTTCAGGCTGAATAAAACCACATATCCTGAAGACTGTCTTCATTCCAAAGGAAATTGAACCCATGCAAGCGCCAGAAGTCCCTGTGGTCTCTCACCACTTGGAGATTAAGGTGACGTGCAACACTCTGTTCCTGTACTTTCCTTGGCCTCCCTAGGGGGGATTTCCACCCCAGGCCCAGAGGGGAGGGGGCTTATTTCCCTTGGCATCCTCACATCTTGTTCGTTTTGTAAGCCGCAGGGTCTGGAGCCTGCGCTTTTCATCTGCCTGTCAATCTCTTTGCACACCTGTGACTCTGTAAATACAGCATCCATTATGCATGCAGCCGCAGCAGAAACATGCCAGCGAGATCTAATTAGGCAGCGTGCAGATTATCTGGTGAGTCTTCGCACTCGTACCTTTAGCACCCTCCTGCTCTTCCACAACGTGGGCACTTAGGAACGGCAGTTTTTGGTCATAAATTAAGGCAAGAATGTAATGAGCTGCATTAAGTGGACTGGGAAAACTTTTTGCTGCCTCTCTCCTAACACGGAGAGGCATTCCGTGAAGCTGAATGTTGGGAGATTTGGGATGGATAAGAGAAGGCTCTTCTTAATGCATTGCACAGTTAAACCAGGGAACTCCCTGCCATGGGGATGGCCACCAACCTAGACAGCTTTAAAAGAGGATTATTCCATATTTAAAGGGACGCGGGTGGCGCTGTGGGTTAAACCACAGAGCTTAGGGCTTGCCAATCAGAAGATCAGCAGTTCGAATTCCTGCGACGGGGTGAGCTCCCGTTTCTCGGTCCCTGCTTCTGCCATCCTAGCAGTTCGAAAGCATGTCAAAGTGCAAGTAGATAAATAGGTACCACTCTGGCGGGAAGGTAAACAGCTTTTCCGTGCGCTGCTCTGGTTCACCAGAAGTGGCTTAGTCATGCTGGCCACATGACCTGGAAGCTGTACACTGGCTCCCTCGGCCAGTAAAGCGAGATGAGCGCCGCAACCCCAGAGTCGGCCACGACTGGACCTAACAGTCAGGGGTCCCTTTACCTTTATTCCATATTTAACTGGAAATGCAAGGGATTTGAACTCAGAACCTTCTGCATCAAAATAAGGTCCTTGATCCGCAGAGATGTGGTCCCTCCCCTGTTAGTTGCCTAAATTCTAAAAAATGGGTGCAAACCATCGTTTCTCCCTTCTGCAGTCTGGTGATCTGGCGAACTTTCAAAATGCGTACTAAATTTGAGGTTGATGCTGGTTAAATAGGTGGATGCTTTAGTTGAGATTCCTACATTGCAGGGGGTTGGACTGGATGACCCTTAGGTTCCCTCCCAATTCTATGGAGCACATTGCAATAATTGACAGGTGCGGATCCAGCCCCCCTTTCCTGCATTTCTCTCTGTGAAGGTGTGGTTGAGGCCCTGCAGTTGCCAAGGTCCTCTAGCCGGGAGGGCTGAGTTCAGGTTGAGCTGCATGTCAAGTCAAAATCCTGTGCCTGTTTGCGCCGGATCTCCCCTTCGGTTGCAGCCGGGCCCTTTCCTCCCATCTCCTGTCTCTTCAGAGCTCCTCTGGAGTGGAAAGGCATTGAGGTTCCCCAGCTGGAGCAAAGAACCACAAATTGGCAGCAGCTCCAGCAAAGGATACAGATTTATTAGTTGTGCAGATAAACACGCAGAAATCAGGGCAGAGTCAACACAGCTTTCGTCGAGAGAGAGGTCACGCCTCGCCAGTGTGGAGGAATTTGGTTGCGAGTCCCCAAAAGCACACAGAGAAGGGGTTATTCAGAGGTGATAATCTACATACCCGGACATCTGTGCAGTTTCATAGGACCGGGCGGTTGTTGGGTTGCAAAGGAGAGAATGGCTCAACTGGTCTATCCCAAAGCAAACCATCCAGAACCCAAATGACCAGGCTTTAGGTGGGTTTTTTAAATCCACCGATTGCTTTGCTTGCTTATCCAAGCAGCTTTTTTTTATAAAAAAGTGCTTAAATGTATGTGCTCCCAGGAATCCTGGCTTCGTGAGTGTCACTTTCAGCCACAAAATCAGGAATGTGCAGAGCTGTCCTGGGAGGAAGAATTCGCACCGTGCAGCGCACCGGTGCAACAGTTCCCAGACACAGGTGGGCAGAGCATCTCCTTTGCATGCAGGAGGTCCCAGGTTAATAGGGCTGAGGATGCCCCTTACCTGAGAGCCCTAGAGGCCCACGGCCAGGTGGTGCAGAGCATACTGAGTTAACTGGACCAATGGTCAGACTCTGTGTGAGGCGCCTTCCCATTTTTCTGTGGCTTAAACGAAAAGCTGTAGATCAGTATTAGAACATCTGCTTTGCATGCAAAAGGTTGCTCTCCCAGTAGCGCTGGGAATGAGACCCCCTGTCTGAAAGGTGGAGGGCTACTTCCAGTCAGCACAGGTGACACTGACCGGTAGTCTGACTTGGTATAAGGCAGCTCATTCCAGTGGTGTCTGCGACTTACTTGGGAATAATGGTTTATTTTTTTTAAAAAAAGGCAAAGGACCCCTGGACGGTTAAGTCCAGTCAAAGGCGACTATGGAGTTGTGGCGCTCATCTCACTTTCAGGCTGAGGGTGCCGGCGTTTGTCCACAGACAGCTTTCCAGCTCATGTGGCCAACAAGACTAAACCGCTTCTGGTGCAACGGGACACCGTGACAGAAACCAAAGCACACAAAAACACAGTTTACTTTCCCGCTGCAGTGGTACCTATTTATCTACTTGCACTGGCGTGCATTCGAATTGCTAGGTTGGCAGGAGCTGGGACAGAGCAACGGGAGCTCACCCCGGTGTGCGGATTCGCACTGCTGACCTTCCAATTGGCAAGCCCAAGAGGCTCGGTGGTTTAGACCACAGTGCCACCCATTTATAGTCACGTAGTAGTTTATAGTCAGGTAGTGAATGGGAATGTTTGGCTGCCCCTTCCTCTGGGAGGAAAACCTCAGTTCAGATATGTCATTGTTGTTGTTGTTGTTGTTCCACTCTTCATCACAAGATCTTGTGGCGGTTCACATAATAAAATACAGGATAAAAACAAGTAAATAAGTAAAACAAAACAGCAAAATAATAACCCCCCCTTCCTACAGACACATTTAAAAAGCTGTAGAATATTAATCAGCCCAAGGCCTGCTTGAAGAGGAATGTTTTTGCCTGGCACCTAAAATATATATAATGAAGGCGCCAGGCGAGCCTCCTTGGGGAGAACGTTCCAGAAACAGGGAGCCACTACAGAGAAGGACCGTTCTCGTGTTGCTGCCCTCCAGACCTCTTGAGAAGGCACATGAAGAAGAGTTATGCTCCTGCCTCCACAGTTGGAGGCAGTGATGCTTCTGAATCCCATTTGCAGGAAACTGCCGGCGAGGAGAGAGTTTTTCTGCTCAAATCCCTCTTGCAGGTTTCCCTTTTGGGGCACCTGGTTGGCCACTGTGAAGACAGGATGTCGGACTAGATGGGCCATCGGCCTGATCCAGTGGGCTCTGCTTATGTTCTTAAGACACACAAAAATGATCCATTGCATCTTTGAACTTCTCCTGCCCCTCTTGTCAGAGGGGGAAAGCTGATCTTTCCTGGCTGGCCGGCAGCTCGAGCAAAGGAAGCTGCTCAGCTGCCCAGGGTGCTCATTTAGCTAATGTTCTCCATCAGCACCGATGGAGGTTTAATGGGGATTTATTGTACTTCGGAGTGCATGGTAGTTTGTGCATCTATTCGCCCCGCCGTTCCTGCAGCACCACAGAGGACGTTCCATCATCTCGTACGAAAGAACTCATGACAGCAGAACTAGTATGCGCAGAGTGAGGCGATGGGGTCAGCAGAGTCTCTGCTGGGGCACCCTGGCTTTCAGGGAGGCTCTGGTGTTGTGTTTCCTAGCTGGTAAATATTTCCCCCACTGTTTTTTCAACTCGACTGATGATCCCTCCAAAGGAACGCTTTTCCTCTCTTTCACTGCAGACACAACAGGTCTTGTGGCACCTTCAAGACTCGCATGCTTGTTGTTGACCTGTGCTGCAGTGTGTGGCCTTCTGTACCCAGGAGCGAAAGCTGTCATGTGCTCCTCTGCAGGAGGGGGTCAGCATCGGTCACGAGCAATTTAGCAAGAGCCGGGGCTGTCAGAAAAGGTTTCTCTTAGAGATGCTCACGCAGTCAATCTGGCAGGTCTGATTTCTGATGTGGACGCTGTTGTTCTGCTGGTGACAAAACACACCTTTGGACCAAGTGTCTTGCTATTTGAGCCACCGTTCCGGGATAATTATCCGTGGCGAGATGTGTAAACTATTCTGCAGTCCCAACAAAAGACCCTCTAAGTGTCCATATTTTCCAGGGACAGACCCAGATTTTCAGAAGCCGTCCCAGTTTCTGATTTGATCCCAGTATATCCCACTTTTCCTTAGGATGTCCCTATTTTCATCGGAGAAATGTTGGAGGGTATGACGTGATGTAACCCCCAAACCAAGTAGTTTAGTAACTATACAACCTTTAGAAGACATCTGAAAGCAGACCTTTATAGGGAAGTTTCTTAATGTTTAATGTTTTATTATGATTTTATATATGTTGGTAGCTGTCCGGAGTGACTGGGGCAAGCACAGTTAGATGGGCAAGGTATAAATAATAAAATTGTTGTTGTTGAATAGGACACCTTCTTCTTTGGCGATCCCTCATAGCTGAGTCAGACTGTCTTCCATAAACACGGTCTTAACAATGAGCCCATAAGTGACTGTGGAGGCCAATTTTGGATCCACACGTCCTTCCACAGTGGGGACATTGGTTTCTGGGTGGGAGTTGATCATGGTGTGGATTTGCCAAGTGTGCCTTCCTCTTAGCACGTTTCTCCCTTTCATCCTGAGTTCAAGTGTCTTCAAAGCCCATGACACCTTTGGTTCTCCAATTAGAGCACTGCATTTATACTGCATTTTAAAAAAAAAAATCCTTGAGAGAATCTTTAAACCTCCTTTGTTGACCACCAGCATTATGCTTTCCATTTTTAAGTTCGGAGTAGAGTAGTTGCTTTGGAAGATGATAATCAGGCATCTGCACAACATGACCAGTCTAACAAAGTTGATGCTGAAGAATCATTGCTTCAACACTGATGATATTTGCTTCTTCCAGTACACTGGCATTAGTTCGCCTGTCTTCCCAAGTGATGTGTAAAAATTTTCAGAGACACCATTGATGGAATCTTTTGAGGAGTTGGAGATGGCGTTTATAAGTGGTCCATGTTTCACAAGCATATAGTAAGATTGGTAGTACAATAGCTTTGTAAACAAGCATTTTGGTTTTCCTGAGAATGTCCCAGTCCTCAAACACTCTGATTTCTTACAGATGTGGAGCAGGTATTAGGTGGCACCTGTACTAGTGCCAGTTCTGCCGATGGAAGTGACTGAGTGGGAAAGGCAAAGGGGCAGGTATGAATGAACGTCTCCTCTCCTTTGAATCCCAGAATCCCATATTCACTACGCGCAGTTGGGGACCGACGTGACGCTACAGTGTGGGTCTGTGGACAGGGATGCCGCAGTCACTTGGACGGCCAACAGCACCGACCTGGATGCATCCCATCTCAACGGCTCCCGTCTCGTCCTCCGGAACGTGGACCTCTCCCACAGCGGACAGTACTCCTGCTACGAGGGCTCCTCATGGCATCTGAAGTACCGGGTCAACCTCAAAGTAGGAAGTGAGTACATGGCGCCGGGAAGTTCGTCCTCTTGCTCCTCCCCTTTGCGTCTTGTGCTTATGAAAATGCACCCTTGGGTTTTATTTATCCTTATTTCATCCTTTTTGGTGTTTCCACCCTCCCTTTCTCTGAAAGAATATGCTCAGGGTGGCAAATAAAATGACAGCAGTGTTTTTAAAAAGCAAGTAATAAACCAATAGCACAATGGACTGGGGAAACCCAGCCAGGTGGGTGAGGTATTAGTATTCGTATTGTTGTTGTTGTTACACTGGAACCTCGGCTTACTTGGGTAACGTAAACTTCAGGTTGCGAAAGCGGCAAACCCGGAAGTATTGCTGCCTGTGCATGCACAGAAGCACACTGTGCAGGTGCGCAGAAGTGGTGCCTCCGGTTGCGGAAATCTCAGGATCCAGCCGGAGCTCCAGAATGGATCCCATCCGCAACCGGAAGTACTACTGTATTATTATTAAATCAACAATCATGGCAAGTGTTCACATAAATGCAGCGGCAGTCAGCATGGCAGAAGCTACTATTTGAAAGTTCACTGGAAGAGGGAATTGCAAATCTGTTGTTGTTGTTGTTTCTCTAGCATATACTGAGTAACATGTACAAACAAAACCAGGTCTGTGCCATGCAATCCAGATTCTAGTTGGGGTGGAGGCAATGAGGGGAAAGAAAGAGCGAGAAGTCTCTCTTGTTTCCTAGACAATTATTATAGTCATACGTTGGGTTACAGACGCTTCCGGTTGCGTGTTTTCGGGATGTGCACCGCGCCTAACCCGGAAGTACCGGAACAGGTAACTTCCAGGTTTCAGCGCTTGCGCATGTGCAAAAATACTAAATCACGCTTTGCACATGCGCAGAAACACCAAATCGTGACCCACACATGCGCAGGCACTGTGGATTGTGAACACTGCAGGTTGCGAACGTGCCTCCCGTACAGATCACGTTCGCAACCCGAGCATCCACTGTACTGGGGTTTTTTGCAGCAAGGGATGGGCAATGGAGTGTTTGCTTAGGGGTGCAAATCCTGGAGGAAATGAAATCTCCCAGCCTCCTTTTCTACTATGCCCACAGATGAGCTCTTGCACCATTGTGTACTTCGCCAGCTGCAGAATCTGCATAACAATACTTTTGTGTTAGTTGTGATCCTTTAGTTTGGCTTTTATTTTCTTACCTTTGCTGGGCAGACTAACCAGTGCTAGGGGGAGATGGCTGGCTAGGTTCCCAAGGACAAGCACAGATACATATTAACAGTAGAAGTTAGCATGGAACTACCTGACTCTGATCAGATCTGCGTTGCAAACCTGTGTGGATAAGAATTGGAGTGCATGAAAGGAGAGAGCAAAGATTCTGTTCTGCAGTGACAGTGGGGAAGATATGGAAATAGGGAAGGGGGGTGGAGGCGCAACGCAGCAACTTATCCGCTCTGGAATTGGTGCCAGGAGGAGTGATCAAGCTTTCTCAGATAATATTTATCTATTTCAGTATCTGATCTGCATCCTGGACAGTTTCTAGGCAGCAAGTGCATAGATCAAGGGTCTCCTTCTGCTGCCCCTATCCTACCGGTGCAAAGAATCATAGAATTGTAGAGTTGGAAGGGACCCCCAGAGGTGCTCTAGTCCAACCCCCTGCAATGCAGGAATCTCAGCTAAAGCATCCAAGACAGACAGCCATCCAACCTCTGCTTAGAAACCTCCGAGGAAGGAGAGACCACAACCTTCCATAGGAAGTCTGTTTCGCTGTCAAACAGCCGTCAGAACATTGTTTCTGATGTTAAGTCAGAATCTCTTTTCTTGTAACTTGAAGCCATGGGTTCGAGTCCTGCCCTCCGGAGCAGGAGGAAACAAGCTTGCTCCCTCCTCCGTGTGACAACCCTTGAGATATTTAAAGGTGGCTCTCATATCTCCGCTCAGTCTCCTCTTTCCCTTTTTTTTTGGGGGGGGGAATTATTTTTATTGGTTTTAAAAATGTAAAATTATAACAATCCAAATACATATCCATATATAGCGATTACTCTTGACTCCCCCCCACCCCTCCGGGGTCTTATTATCATCATTAAAAACTGCATATTATTCCATGATCAACATTTTATATCAATCCATATTATCCATGGTATTTGTTACATTACAAGTGGAATTGAAGTCCTGCTAATGTTTCCATCTGCTTTCAGTGGTCTCCTAAATAAATTATATTTTTTCCCATTTTTAAAAAAGTTTTTATACTCTTGATTGCTGAGTTTTCCGGTCAGCTTTGTCATCTCAGCATAGTCCATCAGCTGGGTTTGTCTTCTTTGGGCTAATACAATCCAAGCAGCTCTTGTCCCGTACATAAGTCTTTTCTGATCTTTTGGGATGTCGGTACCTATAATTCCTAATAAAAATTCTGGTTTTTGAACAAAGGTTATTTTAAACTTTTTTTTTTCATTTCATTATATATCATCTCCCAGAAAGCTTTTATTACCTTACATGTCCACCACATATGATCAAAGGTACCTTCTTTTTCTTAACATTTGTACTTGTTCTGTAATAATAATTTGTTATTTGCACCCCGCTCATCTGGCTGGGTTTCCCCAGCCACTCTGGGCGGCTTCCAACAAGATTAAAAATACATTAAAATGTCACACATTAAAAACTTCCCTGAACAGGGCTGCCTTCAGATGTCCTCTAAATGCTAGTCTTTGACATTTGGTGGGAGGGCGTTCCACAGGGCGGGCACCACCACCGAAAAGGCCCTCTACCTGGTTCCCGTGTTCTATACATTTTTCCTAACTTGCTAGGAGTCAAATACCACCGGCACATCGATTTTCATATAATTTTCTTTCCGTGTACAACATGCCGTGAGTTTCAGGTCTGTTTCCCATAACCTCTCCCAATCTGCCATCTGAATCTTGTGTCCCAAATCCTTTGCCCAGTGTATCCTTACCGATTTGACCTGGCACTCCCCACACTGTGGCTTTTGAGCTTGAGACGGAGGGTGGTGAGGGTTGGGTGTGGAGAGCGAGGATACGATGCTGTGAGTGCGAATCCTGCTGGTTCCCATTAGGGTAGGGTTCACCTGCAGCTCTTCCCAAGGGGGACGGGAGACAGGCGAGCTCCATCTGAAGACACTCAGCACCAGCTCACAGAAGGGTCTTCAGAACAGCAGCAGAACTCCTGGCGGTTGCCTTGCAATTAAAGATGCATGGCGCTAATCAGGTGAGGCGCTCTCAGGGCAATTAATTTAATTGGCAGGATTTTAATCTAACACTCTCCCGCCCCCGGCGCATGATTAACGGCACGGCACTACGATGGTCGCTGCCCCTACGCAAAGTAGCTCCAGCATCTTTTGAGAACAAGTGTCTGGAGGGGGCTAGGAAGACAGGAGGCATCTGGAAAATGGTGACCTCTGTCCGAGGTGCATTTTGGCTGCTTGGTTGTGTCGCACTCTGACACAGTTCTCCGTAAGTTAAATGGGAGTTGGTGTAATCTGATTGGGAGAGCAATGGCAGCTGGTTGCCAGGACACCTGTTTGGCATGCAGAATGTCCCAGGTCCAGTCCCCACCATAAGAACATAAGATTGTGCTGGATCACCTTGAATAAGATATTGAATAAATATCTGAATAACTTGAATAAAATATTGTGGGGGGGGGGACACAGGTAAGCACCACCCTCCATTGTCAGTCACAAGACCCGGCACATGCACCATTTGAATAGCAATGCCCATCAACTTTTTGCGGGGGCAGCGGCCCCCTCAAACATTTTATGGGGGGGCTGAGGTCCTCAGCCCCTAGGAGTTGGCTCCCGTGCTTGTTGTTGTTAGTGTTTAGTCATTTAGTTGTTTAGTCGTGTCCGCCTCTTCGTGACCCCCTGGACCAGAGCACGCCAGGCCCTCCTATCTTCCACTGCCTCCCGCAGTTTGGACAGACTCATGCTGGTAGCTTTGAGAACACTGTCCCACCATCTCATTCTCTGTCGTCCCCTTCTCCCTGTGCCCTCCAACTTTCCTAACATCAGGGTCTTTTCCAGGGAGTCTTCTCTTCTCCTGAGGTGGCCAAAGTCTTGGAGCCTCAGCTTCAGGATCTGTCCTTCCAGTGAGTACTCAGGGCTGATTTCTTTCAGAATGGAGAGGTTTGATCTTCTTGCAGTCCATGGGACTCTCAAGAGTCTCCTCCAGCACCATAATTCAAAAGCATCCATTCTTTTGCGATCAGCCTTCTTGATGGTCCAGCTCTCACTTCCATACATCACTGCTGGGAAAACCATAGCTTTAACTATACGGACCTTTGTTGGCAAGGTGTGTCATTGCTTTTCTCCCAAGGAGCAGGCGTCTTTTAATTTCGTGGCTGCTGTCACCATCTGCAGTGATCATGGAGCCCAAGAAAGTAAAATCTCTCACTGCCTCCATTTCTTCCCCTTCTATTTGCCAGGACGTGATGGGACCAGTGGCCATGATCTTCGTTTTTTTGATGCTGAGCTTCAGACCATATTTTGCGCTCTCCTCTTTCACCCTCATTAAAAGGCTCTTTAATTCCTCCTTCACTTTCTGCCATCAATGTTGTGCCCTCTGCATATCTGAGGTTGTTGATATTTCTTCTGGCAATCTTAATTCTGGCTTGGGATTCATCCAGCCCAGCCTTTTGCATGATGAATTCTGCATGTAAGTTAAATAAGCAGGGAGACAATATACAGCCTTGTCGTATGCCTTTCCCAATTTTGAACCAATCAGTTGTTCCATATCCAGTTCTAACTGTAGCTTCTTGTCCCACATAAGAGATTTCTCAGGATATAGTTTGCATTAATAAAACCTCTAAAAGACAGGTCGGAGTCCTGCCTGGTTACTCACGAGCAACCACTACCAGCATCTGACAGTTTTAAAAGGCGATGGGACAAATTCATGGAGGAGAGGGCTACCGCCGTTCCTGCGACACAGAGTTAAGCGGTGGAACTCGCTGCCACAAGAGGCAGTAACAGCCACCAACTGGGATGAGTTTAAAAGAGGTTCAGACAAATTTGTGGAGGAAGAGAGGGCTCTCGAAGGCTCCTGGCCACAATGGCTGTGCTCTGCCTCCGCGGTCGAAGGCAGCGATGCTTCTGAGTCCCAGTTGTTGGAAACTGCAGGAAAGGAGAGAGGGAAACAAGCAACTGTTTGGCCACCACTTATGAACTCCCTGGCGCTCCCTCTTCAGAGCCTGTCGCTGCTGGAGGCCGCGGTCGTGCTGTTCCCACTTAGGCAGCACTCTCAGAAGAAATACTGCAATTTGAAATGCTGGTTTCAGGGGAAGGAACACGGGTTTCCTCTCAATCCTGCCTTGCCACTGCCACCACCGCCCCACGTTGAAGCCCTGCCGCGAGCTCTTTGGCGGGGAGGTGGGGGCCAGATTTAGCCATCCTGGGCCATGTGTGCATAATTGCCTGCAGAGCAGGTGGAAGCCAGGATCAATTCCAGAGCTGGGGAAGCTGGCGTGGAGCCACACGCTGCAGCCGTGGGGGGGGGCGGTCCTCTCTATGGGCTCTCCTCTCCACTTCCAGCCTTGCAGGCCCCCCTCCACTTCAATCTGTCACTAAAAAGCTGGCAATGGGAAGGGAAAATGTGTGCGGTTTGACAGAAAATGACATGGAAAAAGCCAAGCGAATCAACAGCAAAACAAACAGACACAGCAGAGCCAGGAAGGGATTGGGGGGGGGGGTTGAGCGTCAAGGGAGGAGGGGTGGAAAGGCAGATCTATTGCTTGCCTACGGTTTGGGCCAGGCTGTGAGCAATCCTGGGGCCTCCAGCCTCTGATTATCAGGTGATCAGCCCTTAGTTGCTAATAAATATGGATTTCTCCCCATGCCGTTGGAGCTGGTTCTATCCCTCAGCTGGGCACCAGATGCAGCAGGGAATAGGGAGGTTGCTTTCTTCTTCTCCCCTGAGCCAGAAGACTGTATTCCACTTGCATTTCTTTTAAGCAATGATAAGTTGCTGAAAGAGAAGGCTGTTGATGCCCACTTGTTGTTGCTTTGTTGTTTAGTCATGTCCGACTCTTCGTGACCCCCTGGACCAGAGCACGCCAGGCCCTCCTGTCTTCCACTGCCTCCCACTGTTTGGTCAAACTCATGTTCGTACCTTCGAGAACACTGTCCCACCATCTCGTCCTCTGTCATCCCCTTCTCCTTGTGCCCTCCATCTTTCCCAACATCAGGGTCTTTTCCAGGGAGTCTTCTCTTCTCATGAGGTGGACAAAGTATTGGAGCCTCAGCTTCAGGATCTGTCCTTCCAGTGAGCACTCAGGGCTGATTTCCTTCAGAATGGAGAGGTTTGATCTTCTTGCAGTCCAAGGGACTCTCGAGAGTCTCCTCCAGCACCAGAATTCAAAAGCATCAATTCTTTGGCGATCAGCCTTCTTTATGGTCCAGCTCTCACTTCCATACATCACTGCTGGGAAAACCATAGCTTTGACTATACGGACCTTTGTTGGCAAGGTGATGTCTCTACTTGTTAAGATGCTGTCTAGGTTTGCCATCACCTTTATCCCAAGAAGCAGGTGTCTTTTAATTTCATGGCTGCTGTCACCATCTGCAGTGATCATGGAGCCCAAGAAAGTAAAATCTCTCACTGCCTCCATTTCTTCCCCTTCTATTTCCCAGGAGGTGATGGACCCAGTGGCTATGATCTTAGTTGTTTTGATGTTGCGCTTCAGACCATATTTTGTGCTCTCCTCTTTCACCCTCATTAAAAGGTTATTTAATTCCTCATCACCTTCTGCCATCAAGGTTGTTGATGCCCACTAGACGTGGCTATCATGCGTTCTGCTCCTTCAATGAGGGCAGCCGTGCTTCTGAATGCCAGTTCCTGGAAACCCCAGGAAGGGAGAGTTGCTCTCGTGCTCAGATTCTTCTTGCAGGTTTCTCAAAAAAAGGGTATTTGGTTGGCCGCAGTGAGTGCAGGATGCTGAACTCAATGGGCCATTGGCCTGATGGTCTTCTCACATTCTGATGGAAACCACAGGAGAGGGTAAGGCCCTTGCGCTTGAACCCCTCTTGCAGGTTTCTCATTGGGACATCTGGTTTTCTGCTATGAGAGCAGGATCCTGGACTACAGGATTCTTTGGCCTGATCCTGCAGGCTCTTTTGGTGCTGGTGCTGAGCCTCTTGTGCTATTATCAGGGGGTGCTGTGTTGCAAGGGGCGCTGGGCTCAGGAGATGGTGGTCTCTTCCTGACCGGCAACAATGCAATGCCGTTGGCTACCACAAAATGTTGGCCTCTTGCAACCCCAGAGACCAACGTTCTCCTGTATCTCAGTGGATGATGCAGCAAGAGAGAGAGAAAGAACGGATTCACATGCAGCCGCCAACAGGCACGTTGCAAGGCTGCTCCCACAGCTGATGTCCAAATTGTCTCATAGCAAAATGCAGTGCCAAGAGAGAATTGCAGAGCCTTTGTGCAAGAAGGAGGCCTCGCTCCATCCATCCATCAGCCATAAACGAATTAATGCTGAGGATGTTCCAAGCCAGGGAGATGATTGCATTTATTGGAAAATTCCTTGATCAGCATTTTGGAGAAGCCTGACTTCCACCCGGGCGGCTTCTCTTACATGGAGAAGTTTGTGGCCTCGGCAGTGGGCTTCGTGTTCAACCTCCCTTTGGGCATTTCGCCTCCTCTGTACCTTCTCAAGTCATGAGCCAGGGCTGGCCAGGAGAGAGGAATCTAGTCCTGAGCCTAGACCCCCTTGAGGGTTAGGTGGCCCGGGACAATTGCTGACTTTCTGCTTCTATCTGTAAAATGGGAGTGAGTGGTCTATCCCTGCAGGGCCATTGTCAGGACAAAATTAAGATTAGATTTGCAGATTTGATGTGCCACAGGCGGGACACATAAAAAGTTGAATTTGTGCACCTGAACTGCAAGGATTGGTGGCAGGAATGGGAAATGAAAGCACTTCCAAGAGCCAAGAGTGGCCTTTCCCAGACCCTGAATTACCTATTGTCAGAGCTGCTTCCAGGTCCCAGCTCACAGAGGACCAACGCTAGCCGGCAGTAATGTACAAAAGTCTTTATTGAATTACAATTTCCATTTCCAAGCCGCAGCGCGCAGCTCTACGTCTTAGAAGCTAGACCGGCGAAGCTCCGTCTGAGTCTCCACCCCCTGTACACCAACTTAAGACTCTAACCTTACTCCACCTCTTCCGTCTCTCCTTCCTCCTCTGGGTCTCTCTGCCCCCCGTGGTAACATCCTTTCTGGACTCTTCTGACGCCGACCCCCCGGACTCTTCTCCCTCCTTTCGGCGGGCTTTAGGACCTGGCTCCCTATCCGGGCTACTTACTGTGCCGCCTTCCTGTGCATTTGAACTTGGCGCGCGCGCCCAGCCTTCAACCTTCCTCTTGACCGTTTCCTCGCTCCCCGATGGAGGTGTGGCCAATCCTGACTCATATCCTCCCGCTGGCGGCGAGCCGCCTGATCCCGATACCCGGGACTCCTCCCCCCTTCTGCGCTCTGGTGGGGAAGCTGGTCCTGATTTCCAACTGCTGCTCTCTGAGTCCCCTCTGGCCCCTTCTTCCTGGGGTGTCCCCCTGGGCGCCCCCTTGCTCTGACCATGGGCGCCCCTTCCTGTGAATCTTCCGATTCGCTGGAAAGACTCAGAGACCTCGGGCCGCTGTCATCGCTAACATTTCCTTCGGATTCCTCCCCCTCGCTCTCTATTTCCTCCCTTTCCTGTGCCTCTGCTCCTGAACCCCTGACACCTATGTAGAAAAGTTGCAGTGTTTGGGACTATTTAGTTTAGAGAAAAAAGGGGAGAGGGCATGATAGATGGTTGTAAGATCATGCCTTGGATAGAGAAAGCCTTTTCTCCCTCTCTCATAGCGATGGAAGAAGCTGATTGTTGGAAGATTCAGGACAGATTAGTGAATGCCCTTCTTCGCACTGTTAATCTGTGGAACTCATTCCTGCAGGAGGCAGTGAGGGCTGCCAAGCTAGGTGGCTTTAGAAGATTAGGCAAATCCATAGAGGAGAGCAGGGCTGGATTAACCATTCAGCAAAATAAGCACAAGCTGAGGGCATCCGGGAAGGGGGTACTGCAGAAATTTCCCATTGCTAGATATTTAACATGAATGTTCACAAATTGCTCAGCTGAGCACTCATTTTCTCAGTTGAGGTATATTAAAAAATCCCAACAGAACAACTGTGCAGCAAGGCAGGCTAGAGAGATGCCTCTTATATCTACTTAGCATAGAAGCAGGTGTGCGATTGTAATAATTAGTTTTGAGGTTCTGATCAAAGGACTTTGCAATTAGAAAAAGTAGGAGGGGGAAAATTCAAATATTAAGTGGAAGTACAGTATACAAAAATCAACATTGTTTTCCATCTTACTGTAGGTTCTGTTTCATCTCAAAAAAATAAAATTCTATTTTATGGTTTATTGTTTTTCCCCCATTTTGAATTAGATATATTGGGGGGGGGGCACCAAAATCTTTTAAGTGCTTAGTGCCTCTAAAGGTCTTAATTCAGCCCTGAAGGAGACTGCTATTTGATGGTTACAGCCAGGACGGAAGCAATGCTTCTGATTCTCAGTAGCTGGAAATTGCAGGAGGGGAGAGTTGCTCTTATTGCATGGCAAGTTCCCGCGCCCACCCCACCCCGTGGAAATAAAGACACACGACACAATTATTAAGGTTAATGGGCTAAATAAGGCCACAACTTTCTTGGTTACAGGTGATGAGCGGTATTGGCTTAGGCATTGGTCCTAACCAACTTCAGCCCCAGTTACAGATAGGTATGAGCATGCACACGAAAGCTCATACCAAGAACTAACTTAGTTGGTCTTTAAGGTGCTACCGGAAGGAATTTTTTTATTTCAACTTCAGCCCATCCGCTTGAAGTCCGAGAAGGGTTAACCACCAGTAGGGAGTCCTGCTGATGCACATCAACTAGGAACTCCCCAGGGTCACTGCTAGGGGGCGTGCCTTAGGCCCTCACCTCCCCAGGCTTCGGACAGGGCCACACACCCCAGAATCCTTTACCGGACTACCCCTCAATATGTGGGGCAGGTGATGGCGCTTCCTCCCCTCTTCCATCTACAGAGCAATACCAATGCCTAACCGCCAATACCCAGAAAGTTGTGACGATTTGCTATGAGGCAGGCAAAAAACCAAGTGGCTGGCGCCAATTTGCCAAGTGGAAAAATTCCTACCAGGCCCCTCAACGGCGACCAACCAAGGTCCCTAGCAAGGTCAAGGAATGAAAACCTTATAGGGCGGGAGGGTGGGAAAACAGGAACAGCTGGTAGGCAGGAAAAGAGGGAGATCCCCGCCTCGCCTGCCTTAAATAGGGCAGGCCACGCCCCCTGAGCCAGCCGATTGGCTGACCAGGAGGTGACGCGGCCGGGGATTCCCCCAATCGTGTGGGGGCTGGGATGTGACACCTGCAACCCCACCTCCTCTAAAGGGCGGAAGTGGCTTTCTCAAACCTGGCTTGCTGGTTTCCCCTGGGGCATCTGGTGGACCACACTGAGAACAGGATGCCGGATTAGGTGGCTTGCCAGCCTGATCCGGCAGTCTCTTCTGATGTTCTTACGACATGCTCTGGAGCAGGTCTCAATTTCTCCTTCTCCTCTGTTCCTTCTGGGGCTTCCCAAGAGTCCGCCTGCAGCATCGCCCGAAGAAGCTTCCTCGGCTCGCTCAGCAAAACATGATAATCCGGGGCAGCCGGTGTCACAAACAATCAAAATATCCTTCCCTCCTCCTTTGTAAACAATTTTCCGGGCCGCTGCTGTTGGGGCTGAGAGATGGGGCTCGGGGTGGGAGGGAGCCGTGGGGCTACCAGAGGGCATGTAAGCCTGCAAGGAGGAAGGAGGGTTCCCCCCAACTCCCCTCCGATTGCAAGGCCAGGCCATCTCTCAGAAAATGAAGATGGAGAGAGGACGGGGTAATGGTTTGCAAATACACCGTGGGCTGCAATGAAGACCGCCCCCTTTGCCCGTACGCTTGAAATATGAGGGCCCCTGCTTTGCTGAGGTTAGCTTTAGGTTAAGTAAGAGAATAGGTTTTCTGGCAGAGAGATTGGAAGAAGGAAATGGGAAATGTTATCCGGCGAGGCAGAATGGTCTTGCGAGACAGGAAGTTCGGAAAGATGGCCGGCGAGTTCAGAGCCCTGAACCATCCTTCATAAGCAGGGCAGAGGAAGGACACTGCCTTATCCTAGGGATTATCCATACTCACCTTTCCTCCATGCTTCCCAGGCATGGTCCAACTCTGTCTAAGTGCCATTTCAATTTGATGCCCTCCTCCTCTTTCTTTTTCTTTTCTCCTCCTGTGATGAGGCTGCATTTTAATTGTTTTAATGTTGTATTTTAATCTTGTTTTTAAGTTGTATTCATTCAACTCATTTTTATTATTGGTTGTTAGCCACCCTGAGCCCGGCTGGGGAGGGCGGGGTATAAATAAAATGTATTTATTATTATTATTATTATTATTATTATTATTATTATTATTATTATTATTAATCTCCCTCCTTCCCTCTTTCCTTGCAAAAACTGCAGTCCACAGGAAACACAAATAGCCATTTGCTCCAATTCAGCTTTAAAGAGTGGATTTTTTGCAAGGAATTCTCTGGAGAAAAATAGAAGGTGCTCAGACATGGCATTTTAAAGCACAGAGGTTTTTAAGCAGAGTTTGGATGGCCATCTGTCATGGATGCTTTAGCTGAGATTCCTGTGTTGCAGGGGGTTGGACTAGATGACCCAAGAATCCCTTCCAACTCATAAGATTCTGTGAGTCTATGATTCTGTGACCTGGACCAGGATCAGTGTGGATAATAAGCCCCACATCAGGCAACACTGGTTCATCATGGGTAGGCAAACTAAGGCCCAGGGGCCGGATCCAGCCCAATCGCCTTCTCAATCTGGCCTACGGACTGTCCAGGAATCAGTGTGTTTTTACATGAGTAGAATGTGCCCTTCTATTTAAAATGCATCTCTGGGTTATTTGTGGAGCATAGGAATTTGTTCATATATATTTTTCCAAAATATAGTCTGGCCCCCCACAAGGTCTGAGGGACAGTGGACTGGCCCCCTGCTGAAAAAGTTTGCTGACCCCTGCTGGTTCATCCAGCTCAGAACTGCTTCTTGAACCTGAGACCTTCTGCATGCAAGACAGATGCTGTATCGCTGAGCTACGGGCCACATGACCTGGAAAGCTGTCTGCGGACAAACACTGGCTCTCTTGGCCTGAAGCAAGATGGGCATCACACCCCAGAGTCAAATTTGACTGCATTTAACCATCCAGGGGTCCTTGACCTTGACCTTCCTTTGAGACACAATAACATAAATTAATGCTGTATTGTGTTTTTAATATTCAGTTGGGAGCTGCCCAGAGTGGCTGGGGAAACCCAGCCAGGTGGGCGGGGTATAAAGAATCAATTATATTATTATTATTATTATTATTATTATTATTATTATTATTATTATTATTACAAGTTGGCCTTATGCCAAATCAGACCGCTGGCCACGTAGCTGAGTATTCTCTACACAGGCTGGCAGAGACTCTCTCCTAGGTTCCACCAAAGGCCCATGTGTTCCCTGCGGCTAGGAGTGCCTTCCACCAGCTTCATCTGGTTGGCCAACGGTGGTTATTCCTGGACGAGGGTGGCCTGACCACGGCAGTCCATGCACTGGCAACCCTGAGGCTGGATTTCTGTAATGCGCTCTGTGTGGGGAGTCCCTTGGGTCTTGTTCGGCGAGCAGCAGCTGGCGCAGAATGCTGAGGCCAGATTGCGGGCAGCAAGGCTCCCACTGGCACCTGGAACCCCCACTCACAAGTGCTTCCTGAAAGACCCCTCCAGCATCAGGAGATTTTTGAGCCAGAGATGGAAATAGCCAGCCATCGGGTCCACTAGAAAAATGGAAAGGAAAGAAGCCCAACAGATCTGCAGCCTCATTCTCTGCACTTAATTTCTCTGCAGGGATCTAGTGAAATGGATTTTGGTGAAAGTAAACTCAGTCAAAGCTTTGGGTTTTGAAAAGGCATTCCTGCCTGCAACATGTGTGCGGCAGGTGCCCCACAGATGCCCCGACATGTAGGGCAGGAGAAGAAGAACCCCTTGCTTTATAGTAAACCCCAGACCCCTTTTGTTTTGTTTTTGCGGGGCTGCCTTCCGCCTGACGGATGATGCTGCCTTGGCCGTGCAAATGGACAGCGGCCCAGTTTTTCCTCTTGTGTGCTTGTTTATCCTTGTTAACATGACAAAACCAGCGAAATAATTAAAGGATCCAAATGGCTGTGTAAACAACTCCCCCACAGCCTATTCCCCCAAGAAAGCTGATCACTACAGAGACGGCCGAGGCCCATGTGGGGTGCAGTCCTGGCTGGCTGGCAGCATCTCAGCCTGGCAAAGGTGATCTCTCCAGGAGGCTCTCCTAGCCAGCGCTGGCCAGTGGGGCAGGTGTCACGCTCCAAATACCTGCGTGGGGTAGCCATGAGCTGCCCTCTGGGACAGGGGAGCGGCAGTCTGCATTGGGGGCCAAGCCGTGGCCTTTCCCTGGGACGGTGCCAGTTTCTCTGGCTTCAGCCAGCGCCACCAGGGCTCCCAGCAGCGGCCGGCTGGATCCGCGTCTGTCTTCCTGCCGCTGGAAGGGGCCGATGCTTCTGCGGCATCCGATGACAGATCTCTAGCAAAGCTGCCCCTGGGACAATCTCACTTCTAATCCTTCCCAGCCGTAGACGGTCTCCTACCAGCAGAGTTGGGGTTTTTCAGGTTTGTGCCAACTTTCTCAGCGTTAATTGGTTTCGCTCTGAATATAAATGAGTTTTTCTTGTGCGGGTTTCTTCTTTTTTTATGCTGAAAGTTGCCTTGTCTCACTTTTGAGAACAGCATCTCATTAAATCTATGTACAAATAAATAATCATGGAGATGCCCAACTCAGCTTTGCATTTGCAAAGATTGCATCCTCTGGATTGAGTTCACTGGATAGTTGCCTGCCTGGCAAATTTGTCTGCCCCCCCCCCCCCCGATTTCAATAAAGTTGCCCTTTGTTTTGGAGAGGTAAAAGGCCACTTGCCTTTTGTGTGGGTACTTTCTCCTTCTCCCCCTTCTCCCTCCTTCCCTCTCCCTTTGTCTCTGTCTCCTGTTTTTGTTTTTGTATGTGTTTAATTTCCGTGTTGACCTACTCAAGTCAATTCCCATTTCCTGGGATGATGAGGATGATGCTGGTGATTTAATTTGAATTTCTGTTGTTGTTGTTGAGTCGTTTAGCCGTGTCCGCCTCTTCGTGACCCCATGGACCAGAGCACGCCAGGCACTTCTGTCTTCCACTGCTCCCGCAGTTTGGGTCAGACCTCATGTTTGTAGCTTCGAGAACACTGTGCAACCATCTCATCCTCTGTCGTCCCCTTCTCCTTGTGCCCTCCATCTTTCCCAACATCAGGGTCTTTTCCAGGGAGTCTTCTCTTCTCATGAGGTGGCCAAAGTTTTGGAGCATCAGTTTCAGGATCTGCCCTTCAGTGAGCACTCAGGGCTGATTTCCTTCAGAATGGATAGGTTTTGATCTTCCTTAGCAGTCCATTGGGACTCTCAAGAGTCTCCTCCCAGCACCAGAAGGTCGACAAGCCATCCAGCCTTCTTTATGGTCCAGCTCATCGACCTTCCATACATCACTAGTGGGAAAAAACCATGGCTTTAACATTATTTTATTATTATTATTATTTATTATTATTATTTATTATTAATCTCCCTCCTTCCTCTTTCCTTGCAAAACTGCAGTCCACAGGAAACACAAATAGCCATTTGGCTCCAATTCAGCTTTAAGAAGTGGATTTTTTGCAAGGAATTCTCTGGAGAAAAATAGAAGGTGCTCAGACATGGCATTTTAAAGCACAGAGGTTTTTAAGCAGAGTTTGGATGGCCATCTGTCATGGATGCTTTAGCTGAGATTCCTGTGTTGCAGGGGGTTGGACTAGATGACCCAAGAATCCTTCCAACTCATAAGATTCTGTGAGTCTATGATTCTGTGACCTGGACCAGGATCAGTGTGGATAATAGCCCCACATCAGGCAACACTGGTTCATCATGGGTAGGCAAACTAAGGCAGGGGGCCGGATCCAGCCCAATCGCCTTCTCAATCTGGCCTACGGACTGTCCAGGAATCAGTGTGTTTTTACATGAGTAGAATGTGCCCTTCTTATTTAAAATGCATCTCTGGGTTATTTGTGGAGCATAGGAATTTGTTCATATATTTTTCCAAAATATAGTCTGGCCCCCCACAAGGTCTGAGGGACAGTGGACTGGCCCTGCTGAAAAAGTTTGCTGACCCCTGTGGTTTCATCCAGCTCAGAACTGCTTCTTGAACCTGAGACCTTCTGCATGCAAGACAGATGCTGTATCGCTGAGGGAGAGAGGAATCTAGTCCTGAGCCTAGACCCCCTTGAGGGTTAGGTGGCCCGGGACAATTGCTGACTTTCTGCTTCTATCTGTAAAAATGGGAGTGAGTGGTCTACCCTGCAGGGCCATTGTCAGGACAAAATTAAGATTAGATTTGCAGATTTGATTGTGCCACAGGGCGGGACACATAAAAAGTTGATTTGTGCACCTGAACTGCAAGGATTGGTGGCAGGAATGGGAAATGAAAGCACTTCCAAGAGCCAAGAGTGGCCTTTCCCAGACCCTGAATTACCTATTGTCAGAGCTGCTTCCAGGTCCCAGCTCACAGAGGACCAACGCTAGCCGGCAGTAATGTACAAAAGTCTTTATTGAATTACAATTTCCCATTTCCAAGCCGCAGCGCGCAGCTCTACGTCTTAGAAGCTAGACCGGCGAAGCTCCGTCTGAGTCTCCACCCCCTGTACACCAACTTAAGACTCTAACCTTACTCCACCTCTTCCGTCTCTCCTTCCTCCTCTGGGTCTCTCTGCCCCCGTGGTAACATCCTTTCTGGACTCTTCTGACGCCGACCCCCCGGACTCTTCTCCCTCCTTTCGGCGGGCTTTAGGACCTGGCTCCCTATCCGGGCTACTTACTGTGCCGCCTTCCTGTGCATTTGAACTTGGCGCGCGCGCCCAGCCTTCAACCTTCCTCTTGACCGTTTCCTCGCTCCCCGATGGAGGTGTGGCCAATCCTGACTCATATCCTCCCGCTGGCGGCGAGCCGCCTGATCCCGATACCCGGGAACTCCTCCCCCTTCTGCGCTCTGGTGGGGGAAGCTTGGTATGAGCATGCAACACGAACGCTCATACCAAGAACTAACCTTAGTTGGTCTTTTAAGGTGCTACGCGGAAGGAATTTTTTTATTTCAACTTCAGCCCATCCGCTTGAAGTCCGAGAAGGGTTAACCACCAGTAGGGGAGTCCTGCTGATGCACATCAACTAGGAACTCCCCCAGGGTCACTGCTAGGGGGCGTGCCTTAGGCCCTCACCTCCCCAGGCTTCGGGACAGGGCCACACACCCCAGATCCTTTACCGGACTACCCTCAATATGTGGGCAGGTGATGGCGCTTCCTCCCCTCTTCCATCTACAGAGCAATACCAATGCCTAACCGCCCAATACCCAGAAAGTTGTGACGATTTGCTATGAGGCAGGCAAAAACCAAGTGGGCTGGCGCCAATTTGCCAAGTGGAAAAATTCCTACCAGGCCCCTCAACGGCGACCAACCAAGGTCCCTAGCAAGGTCAAGGAATGAAAACCTTATAGGGCGGGAGGGTGGGAAACAGGAACAGCTGGTAGGCAGGAAAAGAGGGAGATCCCCGGCCTCGCCTGCCTTAAATAGGGCAGGCCACGCCCCTGAGCCAGCCGATTGGCTGACCAGGAGGTGACGCGGCCGGGGATTCCCCCAATCGTGTGGGGGCTGGGATGTGACACCTGCAACCCCACTCCTCTAAAGGGCGGAAGTGGCTTTCTCAAACCTGGCTTGCTGGTTTCCCCTGGGGCATCTGGTGGACCACACTGAGAACAGGATGCCGGATTAGGTGGCTTGCCAGCCTGATCCGGCAGTCTCTTCTGATGTTCTTACGACATGCTCTGGAGCAGGTCTCAATTTCTCCTTCTCCTCTGTTCCTTCTGGGGCTTCCCAAGAGTCCGCCTGCAGCATCGCCCGAAGAGCTTCCTCGGCTCGCTCAGCAAAACATGATAATCCGGGGCAGCCGGTGTCACAAACAATCAAATATCCTTCCCTCCTCCTTTGTAAACAATTTTCCGGGCCGCTGCTGTTGGGGCTGAGAGATGGGGCTCGGGGTGGGAGGGAGCCGTGGGGCTACCAGAGGGCATGTAAGCCTGCAAGGAGGAAGGAGGGTTCCCCCCAACTCCCCTCCGATTGCAAGGCCAGGCCATCTCTCAGAAAATGAAGATGGAGAGAGGACGGGGGTAATGGTTTGCAAATACACCGTGGGCTGCAATGAAGACCGCCCCCTTTGCCCGTACGCTTGAAATATGAGGGCCCCTGCTTTGCTGAGGTTAGCTTTAGGTTAAGTAAGAGAATAGGTTTTCTGGCAGAGAGATTGGAAGAAGGAAATGGGAAATGTTATCCGGCGAGGCAGAATGGTCTTGCGAGACAGGAAGTTCGGAAAGATGGCCGGCGAGTTCAGAGCCCTGAACCATCCTTCATAAGCAGGGCAGAGGAAGGACACTGCCTTATCCTAGGGATTATCCATACTCACCTTTCCTCCATGCTTCCCAGGCATGGTCCAACTCTGTCTAAGTGCCATTTCAATTTGATGCCCTCCTCCTCTTTCTTTTTCTTTTCTCCTCCTGTGATGAGGCTGCATTTTAATTGTTTTAATGTTGTATTTTAATCTTGTTTTTAAGTTGTATTCATTCAACTCATTTTATTATTGGTTGTTAGCCACCCTGAGCCCGGCTGGGGAGGGCGGGGTATAAATAAAATGTATTTATTATTATTATTATTATTATTATTATTATTATTATTATTATTATTAATCTCCCTCCTTCCCTCTTTCCTTGCAAAAACTGCAGTCCACAGGAAACACAAATAGCCATTTGCTCCAATTCAGCTTTAAAGAGTGGATTTTTTGCAAGGAATTCTCTGGAGAAAAATAGAAGGTGCTCAGACATGGCATTTTAAAGCACAGAGGTTTTTAAGCAGAGTTTGGATGGCCATCTGTCATGGATGCTTTAGCTGAGATTCCTGTGTTGCAGGGGGTTGGACTAGATGACCCAAGAATCCCTTCCAACTCATAAGATTCTGTGAGTCTATGATTCTGTGACCTGGACCAGGATCAGTGTGGATAATAAGCCCCACATCAGGCAACACTGGTTCATCATGGGTAGGCAAACTAAGGCCCAGGGGCCGGATCCAGCCCAATCGCCTTCTCAATCTGGCCTACGGACTGTCCAGGAATCAGTGTGTTTTTACATGAGTAGAATGTGCCCTTCTATTTAAAATGCATCTCTGGGTTATTTGTGGAGCATAGGAATTTGTTCATATATATTTTTCCAAAATATAGTCTGGCCCCCCACAAGGTCTGAGGGACAGTGGACTGGCCCCCTGCTGAAAAAGTTTGCTGACCCCTGCTGGTTCATCCAGCTCAGAACTGCTTCTTGAACCTGAGACCTTCTGCATGCAAGACAGATGCTGTATCGCTGAGCTACGGGCCACATGACCTGGAAAGCTGTCTGCGGACAAACACTGGCTCTCTCGGCCTGAAGCAAGATGGGCATCACACCCCAGAGTCAAATTTGACTGCATTTAACCATCCAGGGGTCCTTGACCTTGACCTTCCTTTGAGACACAATAACATAAATTAATGCTGTATTGTGTTTTTAATATTCAGTTGGGAGCTGCCCAGAGTGGCTGGGGAAACCCAGCCAGGTGGGCGGGGTATAAAGAATCAATTATATTATTATTATTATTATTATTATTATTATTATTATTATTATTATTATTACAAGTTGGCCTTATGCCAAATCAGACCGCTGGCCACGTAGCTGAGTATTCTCTACACAGGCTGGCAGAGACTCTCTCCTAGGTTCCACCAAAGGCCCATGTGTTCCCTGCGGCTAGGAGTGCCTTCCACCAGCTTCATCTGGTTGGCCAACGGTGGTTATTCCTGGACGAGGGTGGCCTGACCACGGCAGTCCATGCACTGGCAACCCTGAGGCTGGATTTCTGTAATGCGCTCTGTGTGGGGAGTCCCTTGGGTCTTGTTCGGGAGCAGCAGCTGGCGCAGAATGCTGAGGCCAGATTGCGGGCAGCAAGGCTCCCACTGGCACCTGGACCCCCACTCACAAGTGCTTCCTGAAAGACCCCTCCAGCATCAGGAGATTTTTGAGCCAGAGATGGAAATAGCCAGCCATCGGGTCCACTAGAAAAATGGAAAGGAAAGAAGCCCAACAGATCTGCAGCCTCATTCTCTGCACTTAATTTCTCTGCAGGGATCTAGTGAAATGGATTTTGGTGAAAGTAAACTCAGTCAAAGCTTTGGGTTTTGAAAAGGCATTCCTGCCTGCAACATGTGTGCGGCAGGTGCCCCACAGATGCCCCGACATGTAGGGCAGGAGAAGAAGAACCCCTTGCTTTATAGTAAACCCCAGACCCCTTTTGTTTTGTTTTTGCGGGGCTGCCTTCCGCCTGACGGATGATGCTGCCTTGGCCGTGCAAATGGACAGCGGCCCAGTTTTTCCTCTTGTGTGCTTGTTTATCCTTGTTAACATGACAAAACCAGCGAAATAATTAAAGGATCCAAATGGCTGTGTAAACAACTCCCCCACAGCCTTTCCCCCAAGAAAGCTGATCACTACAGAGACGGCCGAGGCCCATGTGGGGTGCAGTCCTGGCTGGCTGGCAGCATCTCAGCCTGGCAAAGGTGATCTCTCCAGGAGGCTCTCCTAGCCAGCGCTGGCCAGTGGGGCAGGTGTCACGCTCCAAATACCTGCGTGGGTAGCCATGAGCTGCCCTCTGGGACAGGGGAGCGGCAGTCTGCATTGGGGGCCAAGCCGTGGCCTTTCCCTGGGACGGTGCCAGTTTCTCTGGCTTCAGCCAGCGCCACCAGGGCTCCCAGCAGCGGCCGGCTGGATCCGCGTCTGTCTCCTGCCGCTGGAAGGGGCCGATGCTTCTGCGGCATCCGATGACAGATCTCTAGCAAAGCTGCCCCTGGGACAATCTCACTCTAATCCTTCCCAGCCGTAGACGGTCTCCTACCAGCAGAGTTGGGGTTTTTCAGGTTTGTGCCAACTTTCTCAGCGTTAATTGGTTTCGCTCTGAATATAAATGAGTTTTTCTTGTGCGGGTTTCTTCTTTTTTTATGCTGAAAGTTGCCTTGTCTCACTTTTGAGAACAGCATCTCATTAATCTATGTACAAATAAATAATCATGGAGATGCCCAACTCAGCTTTGCATTTGCAAAGATTGCATCCTCTGGCATTGAGTTCCACTGGATAGTTGCCTGCCTGGCAAATTTGTCTGCCCCCCCCCCCCCCGATTTCCAATAAAAGTTGCCCTTTGTTTTGGAAGAGGTAAAAGGCCACTTGCCTTTTGTGTGGGTACTTCTCCTTCTCCCCCTTCTCCCTCCTTCCCTCTCCCTTTGTCTCTGTCTCCTGTTTTTGTTTTTGTATGTGTTTAATTTCCGTGTTGACCTACTCAAGTCAATTCCCATTTCCTGGGATGATGAGGATGATGCTGGTGATTTATTGAATTTCTGTTGTTGTTGTTGAGTCGTTTAGCCGTGTCCGCCTCTTCGTGACCCCCATGGAACAGAGCACGCCAGGCACTTCTGTCTTCCACTGCCTCCCGCAGTTTGGTCAGACTCATGTTTGTAGCTTCGAGAACACTGTGCAACCATCTCATCCTCTGTCGTCCCCTTCTCCTTGTGCCCTCCATCTTTCCCAACATCAGGGTCTTTTCCAGGGAGTCTTCTCTTCTCATGAGGTGGCCAAAGTTTTGGAGCATCAGTTTCAGGATCTGCCCTTCCAGTGAGCACTCAGGGCTGATTTCCTTCAGAATGGATAGGTTTGATCTTCTTGCAGTCCATGGGACTCTCAAGAGTCTCCTCCAGCACCAGAATTCAAAAGCATCAGCCTTCTTTATGGTCCAGCTCTCACTTCCATACATCACTAGTGGGAAAAACCATGGCTTTAACTATACGGACCTTTGTTGGCAAGGTGATGTCTCTGCTTTTTAAGATGCTGTCTAGGTTTGCCATCGCCTTTCTCCCAAGGAGCAGGCGTCTTTTAATTTCGTGACTGCTGTCACCATCTGCAGTGATCATGGAGCCCAAGAAGGTAAAATCTCTCACTGCCTCCATTTCTTCCCCTTCTATTTGCCAGGAGGTGATGGGACCAGTGGCCATCATCTTCATTTTTTTGATGTTGAGCTTCAAACCATATTTTGCGCTCTCCTCTTTCACCCTCATTAAAAGGTTCTTTAATTCCTCCTCACTTTCTGCCATCAATGTTGTGTCATCTGCATATCTGAGGTTGTTGATATTTCTTCCAGCAATCTTAATTCCGGCTTGGGATTCATCCAGCCCAGCCTTTCGCATGATGAATTCTGCATATAAGTTAAATAAGCAGGGGGACAATATACAGCCTTGCCGTACTCCTTTCCCAATTTTGAACCAATCAGTTGTTCCATATCCAGTTCTAACTGTAGCTTCTTGTCCCACATAGAGATTTCTCAAGAGACCGATGAGGTGATCAGGCACTCCCATTTCTTTAAGAACTTGCCATAGTTTGCTGTGGTCGACACAGTCAAAGGCTTTTGCATAGTCAATGAAGCAGAAGTAGATGTCTTTCTGGAACTCTCTAGCTTTCTCCATAATCCAGTGCATGTTTGCAATTTGGTTTCCGGTTCCTCTGCCCCTTCTAAATCCAGCTTGCACTTCTGGGAGTTCTCGGTCCACATACTGCTTAAGCCTGTCTTGTAGAATTTTAAGCATATTGAGTTTCTATACTGCCCTAGACCCTCAGGTACAGGGCACCTGATCACCCCTGAGATGGGCAATCTGATTTCTTCTAGTTGGGCTGTTATGTACTGAGTTGAATAGTGTTATGTGCTGAAGTTCTCACCCTGGGCCAGCAGGGGGATACTGTAGATAGTTATGCAAATAAGGCATCGAAAGTGACGTTCAGTGATTGAATAGTTTTAGAAAATTGTTACAGTTACATTGTACTGGAGCTCTATATAAGCAGGCTGACTGAACCCTTCAGTTTAATTCTGTCCTGGCCTGTGAATAAACAAGAGCTGTTTGAAGAATCGCTGTGTCGTCTGATATGTTCACCCACAACTTAACAAATGGGATCCAAAATTCAGCAGTCTGATTGGTCCTAGAACAATGCAGCAGTATGATTGGTCCACAGGAGCCACCCAATCCAGCTCCAGGTGGAAGTGAATCCAAAACCTGATTGGCCTACAGGAGAATCCTGGAATTAGCCAATCACGTGGGGCCCATTGTGTAAATAATGTATATAAAGCAGATATTTTGGGGAAACTTTCATTCCTCCTCCTCACCACTATGAGCTGAATAAAGAGCATGAAATCCACTCTCGACTCAGAGTATATTTTATGGGCGTTGGGAGTTTTGTCAAGAGAAACTGTTGAAGAGGAAACCCAGCTTAGCTCCAGCACAGTTTGGCCTTCAGCAGTGAGGATGGTTTTAATGCCGTTAGTTAGGCGTTTGGAAACTCAGTCTAAATTCATGCACTAAAGTGAACCACCGGGCTTTGAGAGACTGCTTCAATCTTTATCCACGCAAGAGACAAATTTCTCCTGCCAAGATCCAAAGATCTCAAAAGCCCACTCAGAGCAGGGCCTTTGTCGTGATTGCCCCTATTCTGTGGAACAGCGTTCCTCCTGAGATTTGCTCACTGCCAGTGCTTTCCATAAACAACTAAAGACATGCTTGTTCCAATAGCCTTTACCAGCTGGACAAATGGGACTTTTAGCCTGCTGTTCATGCATGTGTTTTCAACTATTTCAGAAGGCGATTAATAAATTGGCAATAATAACAGACAGACTTGCGACATCAGGGAGGGGAGGACGGTTGGAGTGGGGCCTGCTTGCTGATGGTCTTGCTCTCAGGGGACCCCCACATTGGCTGTGCAGTGTGCCAGCTGGTGGCTTGCAAGTCTCAGCCCAGATGTGACTGGCAATCACGAAACCTGTTGCGGACGAGATCCATGATCTCTTGTGGTGCCTGTTGCTGCTTTGGTTGTGTGACTAGGGGACTCTGGCCACTTTGAAAGTTGGCCTGAGGGACTGTGCAAAAAGGCACTTCTGGGGCTGTTGGGAGCTGTGGACTAAAGTTTCTGAAGCTCGTCAGGTCTACAAAGGCTGCTGTGAGGAATCTGCAGAGCTCTTCTCCACCATTGCTAGAGGCTTATATGGCAGAAGGCAAAGGAGAAAGTTGAAGAACTGCTGTTGCAGCCATCCATGAGAGATAGTGAAGTGCTCCACAGACAATCTCCGTATCTTTGTGGGGGTTCTTCCAACCCCCGAATAATAATGTAAAAACTTAAAAAAAAAAACAAATCTAAGAGAGACAGTGGGACGTGGGTGGCGCTGTGGGTTAAACCACAGAGCCTAGGGCTTGCCGATCAGAAGGTCGGCGGTTCGAATCCCCACGACAGGGTGAGCTCCCGTTGCTCGGTCCCTGCTCCTGCCAACCTAGCAGTTTGAAAGCACACCAAAAAGTGCAAGTAGATAAATAGGTACCGCTCCGGCAGGAAGGTAAATGGTGTTTCTGTGCGCTGCTCTGGTTCGCCAAAAGTGGCTTTGTCATGCTGGCCACATGACCTGGAAGCTGTACGCCGGCTCCCTCGGCCAATAAAGCAAGATGACTGGACCTAATGGTCACGACTGGACCTAATGGTCAGGGGTCCCTTTACCTTTTCCTTCAAGAGAGACAGTGGAGTGCTGCTCTTGGGGTGAAGCCAAACCTCTGTGTTAGCAGCACCAAAGTGACCTCCCTGGGCGCAAGGCCGGGCAGTGTGCCTGGAGGTCCTGGGCTGCTCAGAAGACAAGACCACCACGCCCAGCTTTGCTGATGTGGTCCAAAGGGAAATCACAGCAGGACGTTTGGCACCAGATTTGTGTAAGGTTTACTCCTCAGCTTTTTGTACTCCTGGAGATATCCCGCCAGGCCACAGAGGTTTAGGATCAGAGTTTCCTTCTCCTGGGGTGGCGGGGGAGAGACACAGAGGCAGAGAGAGAAAGCACATTTGTTGCAGCTTTCTTTCTCCCCAGGCGGCTCCGTGCCCGTGCCCCGAGGGGGCCTGGTGCTTTTCCGCAACAGCATCTCCTTCCCCTCCCGGAGCTGTCAGCCCGAGTCACGGAGGCGGGCGCGGGACAATTCCCAGCCGCTCTGGCTCCCGGCACTTTAATGCTGTTTAAACAATTACGCACTTGATAAATTTTGACAAGACGAGATAGAAATAGCCCAGGAGAGTGGAACCGAGTGGAAACGCTCTAAACACATGCCCCTCTTCTCTCGCCCGGCTCCCTCGGGGGACTGAGCATCGCCTGCCAAAGAAACAAGGCGGCCCTGCTCAGAGGTGGCGGCGAGGGAGAGTCATGCGGTCGGCAGGGAGAAAGGCAGTGGAGGCAGGAATTAATCCCTTCCTCAAAGGGTTTGTGATGTGATCCCGGCATGGTCAGGCTGCTGCTGCTGCTGTGGCTCATGCGCTTTCCCACTGAGGTCCATCTCTTGGTGGCTCGACAGGAGAAAGGAAATCTGCCACCGCCGTGGCAGGAGAGCCACTGAACTGCAGGACCTCAGAGTCCCAGGGCACCAGAGTCCTGCAGTTTGGTGGAAAAAGTTGGCCTGGGTCGTTTGCCACAAGCAAACATGGAACTGCCACTGTGGGTGGGGAGCATAAGATTATCATCTTCCAAAGCAACTACTCTATTCCAAACTTGAAAATGGAAAGCGTGATGCTGGTGGTCAACAAAAGAGGTTTAAAGACCGTCTGAAGGCAATTTTTTTTTAAAAAAAAATGTAGTATAAACACCAGCAATTGGGAAACACTGGCCTGCGAGCGCTGCAGTTGGAGAACAGCCTTTACCAAAGGTGTCATGGGCTTTGAAGACGCTTGAACTCAGGACACAAGGGAGAAACGTGCCAAGAGGAAGGTACGCTTGGCAAATCCACACCGTGATCAACTCCCGCCCGGAAACCAATGTCCCCACTGTAGAAGGATGTGCGGATCCACAATTGGCCTCCACAGTCACACACTCATTGAGATCCAGCACTGAGGGCCTTCTAGCAGTTCCCTCATTGCAAGAAGTGAGGTTACAGGGAACGAGACAGAAGGCCTTCTGGGTAGTGGCGCCCGCCCTGTGGAACGCCCTCCGACCAGATGTGAAGGAAATAAGCAGCTGTCTTATCTTTAAAAGACATCTGAAGGCAGCCCTGTTTAGGGAAGTTTTTAAAATTTAATGCTGTATTATTTTTAACACTTGATTGGGAACCGCCCAGAGTGGCTGGGGAAACTCAGCCAGATGGGCAGGAAAATAAATAAATAAATAAATATTGTTCAAACCGTGTTTATGGAAGACAATCTTACTCAGCTATGGGTGATCACCAAAGAAGAAGACCTGGGATTGGCCAGGTTGGCCCCTACCAATGACACAGGCCCACTGGGGATGCAAAAATGCCAGCTCCCCCTTCCGGCTCGGAGTGGCTAGGAGCCCACCCACCCATCTGTGCCCTCCCTGGGCAGCTGCTCTGGGTGGCTGGGCGAGACACACAGACTCCTTTGGGCGCCAAAGAGGAACCCCTGGCAGAGTGCGAAAGGTGACAAAAAGCAAACTTTTCCTTGCCCTGGGCACAAGGGATGGGGGTGCGGCGGGGGACACCAATAAGTCTCCTTACAAGGAGCCTCAGCACGCCTCTCATTTCAGGGAGTTGGATTAGACAACCTTGCTCTGCAATTCTGTGCTTCTTTGAAATGCATGCAAATCTTCAGATAAAAAATCCGCAAACTGATTTGGAAGTGGAGAGAACTGAACATAATCCTGGGGGAAAATGAGAAACAGAAATAGGCAGATTTGTCCTTGCCTGGGACCAGGATTCCTAAAGGATAATCTTTTCCCCCCATGCAAACCAGAGGAGTTGTTCATGGGAGCCAGACTCCTGTTGCGTTCTTTTGGTCCCTGGAGTTCTGTCCATCCTAGGAAGTCATATGGGCACCCAGTTTTGTTGAAGGCGCCCCCTTAAGGAGAGGGACGCTTTGGAGGTACCCTTGTGGGGTAGGGTAAGGACCCCCCTCCCCGCTCTTTAAAGTAAGCCACAAAGTTTTGGCCTGTCAAATGCATCTCTGAAGCTGCTCTGGGCTGGGGCTGCAAGACGTTAGGAGATCTGTAGCCAAAGTGTTCCTTGAAAAGAGGATGGTAATGACTTGTTTGACCTCCATCTGCAATTGGAAACAGAAGACAGGCCCAGTGGGTGAGTGAGGGATGCGGTCTGTGAATTGATGCTCTGGATTAGGCAAAGTGGTCTAAACATCCCATATGGACACTGTTAGCCGGCTTCAAGGCAGGGCCTGTTACTGTTTATCTTGAAAGCCTTTTGCATTTAACCAGAAAATAAACTACCTTTCATCTCTAATTCCGTGGCCGCGCTGAATTTTTCTTTCTCTCCCTTTGATGGTTTTTACATTCACACCTTTCGGGTGAGCCGGGATGGATTTCTGCAACGGAGACTAATGTGGGGTTTGCAGACAGAAGTTGCCAAATAACTTGGTCAGGTCGCTGGTTTCTCCTCTTACTCCTTCACTGCCTTCTGTTTTTATTATTCATCTTCGTTTTTTGCATTTCTTACCCACCCCTTCCCTAGGCGATCCCAGGTTGAGCTGCGACATATAAAAACACAATTAAAACATTAAAACAAAACAAAAATACCCAGCCCAAAATCAATCATCCATACACAACACAAATAAAGGGAAGACCCCAAATCTATTTCTGCATTGGACGAGATGATCCTGTGTCCATTCCAACTCTCCCGGTTGTACGATTCTCTGAATTCTTCACTTTTCAAAGGCCAGGGGAAAGAGGTGCAACTTGGCCCCAGTGTTTTCTTCAGATGTGTTCCAAGCTCTGAGATCTTCCATTCACCCTCTGAGCCTTTATTCACTGTAGAGTCCAAAAACTTGAACTCGGAACCCATCTGTGTGCAAAATATTTCCTCTTTCACTGAGCTTGTGTGAGCCTGTTTGAGAATGGGGAAGGAAAACTTCTGGGTGTTGTGAAACGAAGCGACTCTGTTCTCATCGTCAAGGAACAGGGCAGGGTTGGGCCAGCCAGGAGTTTTGCACCAACATTGAGGTTTAATGATTGGAGCAAGACGACTGCTTGCTATAAAGTGAGGGCCCATTCAGACTTCCCTCTGTGCTGCAATTCTAGGCACTTTGAAGCTTCATGTCCAAGCTCTTTTGTGTGTGTTGCTGCTGAATCGGAGCAAACAGCAATCGGTGCAGAACCCACTTGCAATTTGTTCTGATTCAGTGTTAAAAAGTTACTTTTCCTGGGAGAAGTGATAGGGGAGAAAAACGTGTTTGGACACAGAGTCATGAAGAGCAGAACTGCACCTAAAAAGTGTGGGGCAAAAGGTTAATGTGGCTGACCCCCTTGTGTTTGTGTGTGTGTGAGTGAGTGTGTGAGACAGAGGTATTATTCCTCTTTAAAAAAAACAAAAGACTTCTCCCCACTCCTTTAGACTAAAAATATGCACATCATTTCAAAATATATTAGAAGAGTAGGCTTCTGCATAAAATGCTTTTCCTAGCTAAAAGCAGCAATTAAATGTTTCTTAAATGCATCACAGCATCAGGAAGGCAGATAAAAGCATAAACAGATCACATTGGTCTCCATGTGGGATGCTGCACTGATCTGGGAGTCCTGATTCTCCTTCCATGGGCGCAGAAACGCCTTCTGCCGGACTCTGCCTGATTTCCTTCCCAAGCAGAGGAAGAGGAGTGAGAGGTGCAAAATCGTCCGCAAGCCAGCTTTGCCAAGGGGTTCAGAAATAGGCCTGCACACTCGAATGTCTGCGGTGCTGAAAGCACATGCTGATGCACCTCCAAAAGCAAGGATGTTAGAGATGCTCCACAAAGATTTTCTTTAGATATCTGAAAGCTTAGGGAGAGCAGGCAAGTGCAAGTGCAAGGAGGCTGCGCTTTGTATATCCCCCTTGGCAGTGTTCAAACCTCCACTAAGCCATAGAGCGGGCAGGGTGGGAGAAGGGCTTCCTTCTCCCCTTTTCCTTCTGCAGAATTTCCCTGTTGTGGTCGCCATGAAGGTCTGTGTCAGATGAGACCCACAATGTAGGCTTCGTATTGTTATAGAAAAAACTCTGTTTCCCTTACAGGGTATTCCAGAGCCGATATAGAGTCCTTAAGTGGGTTCCATAGGCCAACCAGAGAATATTGAGAAGCAAAGCAGCTAGTAAGCCTGATCTTTATTAACTGTTGCAACAGGGTCCCCAGCTCACCCACAACAGGGAGGAAGGAGAGGAACCCAGAACATTGGTGTGCAAGCCCGTATCCTCAAGAAAGCTTTGGGGAAAGGCACATAACCTCATAGGATTTGGAGAACATCTCCTGCTGGACCCATCTAGTCTAGCATCCTGTTTCGTGGTGAGTTCCTGCCCCTTCCCCCCCCCCCCCGCCCGTCTTGTGGCCAGCATGACTAAGCCGCTTCTGGCGAACCAGAGCAGCGCACGGAAACGCCATTTACCTTCCCGCCAGAGTGGTACCTATTTATTTACTTGCACTTTTGATGTGCTTTCAACTGCTAGGTTGGCAGGAGCTGGGATCAAGCACCGGGAGCTCACTCAGTCGCGGGGATTCAAACCGCCGACCTTCTGATCGTCAAGTCCTAGGCTCTGTGGTTTAACCCACAGCGCCACCCACGTCCCCTGTCAGCAGCCCTACCAGGTTTTAAAGCTTTCTCTTAAATGCCCTTGTTCGATATACAGTGGTACCCCGCAAGACGAATGCCTCGCAAGACGGAAAACCCGCAAGACGAAAGGGTTTTCTGTTTTGGAGGCGCTTCGCAAGACGAATTTCCCTATGGGCTTGCTTCGCAAGACGAAAGCCCATAGGGAAATCTCCGGAGACCTCTTTTAAATGCTGGCGGTGGGGAGCAAAGCCTTTCCCCCCCCTCCGGCCTTCAGAAGAGGTCCAGGAAGGCCGGCTGGGGCCGAAAGGCTTTGCTCCCCACCGCCAGCATTTTAAAAGCAGTCCGGGATAGCAGGGAAGAGCTTCCCGCTATCGCTGACGGCTTTTGAAGGCAGGCGGGGGGGGCAAAGACTTTCGCCCCCCGCTTGCCTTCAGAAGAGGTCCAGGACCTCTTCTGAAGGTGGGAGGGGGGCGAAAGTCTTTGCTCCCCCCTGCCTGCCTTCTCGGGAGAGCGGAGAAAGGCAGCGCCTTTCTCCGCTGTTCCGGACGGCTTTTGAAGGCAGGCGGGGGGGCAAAGACTTTCGCCCCCCGCTCGCCTTCAGAAGAGGTCCAGGACCTCTTCTGAAGGCGGGCGGGGGGCGAAAGACTTTGCCCCCCCCCCCCGCCTGCATTCTCGGGAGAGCGGAGAAAGGCAGCGCCTTTCTCCGCTGTTCCGGAAGGCTTTTGAAGGCAGGCGGGGGGGGGGCAAAGACTTTCGCCCCCCGCTCGCCTTCAGAAGAGGTCCAGGACCTCTTCTGAAGGCGGGCGGGGGGCAAAAGTCTTTGTCCCCCCTGCCTGCCTTCAAAAGCCTTCCGGAACAGAAGTCCTCCGCTGTCCCGGGCGATTTTAAAATGCCGCCCGCCAGCATTTTAAGATCGCCCCGGACAGCGGAGAAGTCCTCCGCTGTCCCGGGGTTTTTTAAAATGCTGGGGGTGGGAAGAAAAGCCCTTGTCCCCCCCCCCAGCCTTCAGAAGAGGTCGGGGGACAAACTGTCCCTGGACCTGGTCTGAAGGCGGTTTCCCTAGGAACACATTAATTGATTTTCAATGCATTCCTATGGGAAACCGTGCATCGCAAGACGAAAAACTCGCAAGAAGAAAAAACTTGCGGAACGAATTAATTTCGTCTTGCGAGGCACCACTGTATTCTTAGAATGAAACCTTCCTGCAGTTTCCGTTCCAAGAATTGAGCCTGGGACCATTCCTCTTCTCCAAAGGCCACAGCCTTGTGGATGCTCCCGGGAGAGTAAGACCCATTCTGATCTGAGCTCCTGGAAGGTTTGATTTGAGCTCCTCAGAAGTGACTGGTTTGCTTGAGAGACATGTGCCTCTGAGCATAAGCAGAGTGTCTTCCCCCTAATTCCTCCCCTTTTTTGAAGGATGGGCCTTCAACCCTAAGCTCCCTATTTCCACCTGCCCTGTTCTCCCTTCTGCTCCAGCTCTTTTTAAAATCTCTCTCCCCCCCCCCTCGCCTTTCTGTGTCCTACTTCAAACTGCTCCAAGCTGCTGCGAACTCCAAGGAGGTCCGGCTGGGGAGCTGGACAGAAGCCCAGAGCCTGTTCTGCACTCTGCACTGCTAATGCGATTAGAGGAGGGAGGCGAAAGCCCATGGGGGGGGAGGCGCATCTGAGGCAGCCACATGGGGGGGGTCACTTGCTGCAGGGAAAAACATCTGGCTGGGCCTGGACAGGCTGTTGAGGGGGGAAGCAGCAAAGCCCCCTCCTGCGTTCGCTATCATTGGGGTGGGGGCGCACCTGCAAGAGTTGGCTTGTGGGGGGGTGCGGACCGGGACACAAAAGCATTTCCAGCAAGTTATTTGTCACTTCTTTGCTTTCTTGATGATTCTCAGAAAGGCATAAAAAAGCACAATTATATTATTTCGTACGGCCAAAAGGAAAACAAAACTGCTGTGCCCACTGTAAACTTCCAAATGTGAAATAATGGCCAAAAAGCTTGCAGCCAAAAGATGCTAGCGTGCATTTCGGGATGTGGAGCTCAGCCCCCGCAGATACACCCCCCTCCCCCCAAAAATGCTGTCTCTCTTGGGCCACAGCCCTGCTTCCTTCCCCCCTCCCTTTCTGCCAGCGGCATCCAGCCCTCAGGCTGTTCTGGTTTCACCTTTGCTGCAACCTTTTCCGTTCTGTTTTGACATCCCATGGCTGGTCCTCTTCCCTCAACACTCAGAATGTTTTTGAAGCTCCCATGGCGTCCCAGTCCAAGTGAGACTTGCCAGAAATCATGGCTGGGTGAGGGGGTGACTATATGTATACATTTTTATTGGTTTTTTTAACATATCATTTCCAACAATCATATAACATAGCTTCTTATCTTATACAATATTTTAGACTTCCGTCAACGCCTCTGATGATTTTTCGTTCTTTATCACTTATTGTGCATTTCTTAATTTCTCTATTACTCTTAATTATCATTAACGAACAACTATCCTCATAGTCTTTCTTGCAATATTTCAAATAGTCCTCCTTACAAAACTTCTTGCACTCCTACTAGCATCATCTGTTCGTTACGATGACTTTTCAAATAGTTCATATATTTACTCCAGTCTTCTAAGAATCTCTGGTCCTGCAGGTTTCGAAGCCTTCCTGTTAATTTATCTAATTCTGCATAGTCCATCAGTTTCATCTCCCATTCTTCTTTCGCCGGTAATTCTTCTTGCTTCCATTTTTGTGCCAAGCATGAAGATCTATTTTGCTCCAGACCCGACCAAAAGTCAGAGCTCATCAACAGTGGAGTGGATGACCTTCGGAGGTGGCACAAACTCATTCATTGGAGAGCAGTTGGGTGGTCATCTGTCCGGGATATTTAGCTGCGATTCCTGCATTGCATGGGGTTGGACTAGATGACCGCTGGATGCCCCGTCCAACTCTAAAATCCTACAATTCCATTATTCTATGAGATAAGTGCTTTCCTTCTTTCCTGCCTCTCGCTCTTTCGCACACGGTCCTTTTTCGCTCCAGCACCTGTAGGGAGAACCTTCGTTTTAACAGCAGCTCTCCAAAGCTTTGATGCTCTTTTCGTTGTTTGGGCTGGGGACCTGGCTCTGAGCCAGGCCGTGCAAAGGAAGAGGGGGTGTTCTGAGGCTAGAAGGGGGGCCGGGTGGGTTTTACATATTGATTTGAATTTACCCACCGAATTTTTGGCTGCGAGCCTCCGGCGATTATTTAATCCCACTCTGTCAGTGCACATGGCACATTGCAGGAGATAGCATAAGCAAAAGACAGATCTCTGCCTCCAGCTCCCAGGCTAAATTTAGATGGTTTGGGAGGGTGGGAGACGACAACAGCAGGAGGGGGAGAGAGGCAGGCAGAGGACCAGGATGTGAGCAAAGGCAGTTGCCCGCATTTTGAGGCTCTTCTGGGCTCCAAATCAGTTCCCCAGGTACAACAAAGTGGTTTTTTTAAAGGAAGGCATAAGCAAGGGAGACCAAGAGGCCACGAGGGAGAATCAGGTAGCAGAGCATAAGAATTTTCCTGCAGGATCAAGGCCAATGGCCCATCTCGTCCAGCATCCTGTCCTTGTTCATTCATTCATTTTAGTTGTTTGTTACATTTATGTACCACCATTTTCTTCAAAGGAGCGCAAGTTGCTGTACACGGCTCTCCGTCTCCCCATTCCATCTTCACAACAACCCTGTGAGGTGGGTTTGGTAATGAGATGATGACCAACCCTAGGTCACCCAGTGAGCTTCATGGCTGAGTGGGGGATTCGAACCCAGCTCATAGTCCAACTCACTGACCAACCAGATGGGAGGCCTGCAAGCAGTGTGCGTGCACCAGAACCCTTTGTGCTCCTGTGGTTTCCAACAACTGGTAGTTTCAGAAGCATCAATCATCCTGGCTAGAAGCCATCAAAAGCCCCATGAAGTTGGAGTCCACAACCTCCCAAGAGAATCTGTTCCACTGTCAGACAGCTCTTACTGTCAGAATTTCCCCCCGGTGTTCAGTCAGACGCTCTTGTAATTTGAAGTTCTGGGTTCGAGTCCTCCCCTCCAGAGCAGGAGAAAACTAGGGTGCTCCCTCTTCCCTGTGACAGCCCTTGAGAGATTTCAAGATGGCCACTAGATCTCCTCTTCTCCAGGCTGAACATACCCAGCTCCTTCAACCGCTCCTCATAAGACTTGGCTTCCAGACCTTGATCATCACCTTCTTGCTCCGTTCTTTAGACGCTGTCCAGGGTTTCAGAGGGAGGGTTTCTTCTAAGCCACATGGGATGATGGGACAGTCCTGTCCTTGGCTGCCGCCCTGGGTGAGAAAGACGCTGGAATCCAAGACACTGGAATCCAGCAAAAGCACCAGGAGGATGCCAGCGCCACATTCCACACATCAAAGGGAGTGTCTGGCATGTGAGATTCCTTTGCCGCTGGTGTGGCCTTTGAGGATCTGCTGAGGGTTGCAGAGGACAAAGTTCGAGGGGGAGAAGCTCTTCCCCCACTGCTGAGCGCCTGTAAACAATTCCTGTTGTTGTTTTCCCCGAATGCAATTTGCTGCATCATCCTCAGGGAACCTGATTCCACTTCTTCTTAAGAAATTAGCTGTCCCAGGCTGAGCGCCAGGGGCTGGCGGACCTCCTAGCTGGGCCGCTTCCCCCCTCATCAGGCGACCTCCGGGGACGTTCGTAGTCTCATCCCAGCCTCTCCCGTTACTGCCTGGATGGGGCTTGTTTAACCAAAGGCGGGTTGCCATGCCCTTGGCAGCTGGTGGGCAGCGGTGGTGGTGGAGTTTAGGCTGGGTTGATCACCCCATATAACCTCTCTTCTCCCTCCCTCCCTCCCTCCCTCCCCAGCCCATCCATTTCCCAGAAACTTGTGATGGGAAGGGTGAGCAGCAACCTAGATACTGCCTTCAGGAGAGGAGAGCGATACAGGACCCCTTTAGTGGCTTTAGAGGATACAGGGCAATCGGTTGTGGGGTGCAGGGGGCAGGGAGAAATAGGGGCAGGGACCCAGAGGTTGGCAGGCAGCTGGCCATATGGGAAGGTCATTGGCAGCCGACCCTCGCCATGGGGACTCTCTCCGCAGCGTCACAGCAATGAAGAACTGCAGAAGAGGTTCCTGGATCAGGCCAATGTTTCATGTAGTCCCGCATCCTGTTCTCACAGTGGCCTCTGTTGTAAACAAAATCTGCCCTTTTCCCTTATGGGGTTTCCAAGAGCCCGCATAGAGTCCTTACATAGGTTCCCTATTGGTAGGAGAAAATAACAGAGGCCAACCAGAGAATATTGAGAAGCAAAGCAGCTAGTAAGCCTGGTCTTTATTGAACTGTTGCAACAGGGTCCTTGCTCACTCCATGCAGGAGGGAGGAGGAACCCAGAACAATGGCACGCAAGGCCTTATATAGACATTTTAAATTCCCTGCCCTGGAGCTCCAGACCACCCCTCCATACATCATACCTACATCACAGAAAAGGTGGTCTACAGCAGAAATCTGAGTGGTTTGTTTACCTCCTGCCAGGTTACTTGTTTAATGGTCACTTTATTGGATTGCCTGGGGAGTCTGGCCAGTCTTTTGTAATGATAAATACTTAGTTCCTGAGCCAGGTCACCCTATTCATATCTTAAATGTGCCCTGTAGACAGGATCAAAAATGGTTTCAGGTCGGTCATCCTGTGCTGATCTATGTATGTGCTTGGTTGGTACACTTATGAACATTTAACATATATCTAAGACCTCAACATTCCTATCACACCATGCAGATGCCCAAATGGGGAACCCAAAAGCAAGGCCCAAGAGCAAGGCCCCTCTCCCATCCTATCCTACAGAGCCATCCATAGCCCTCTCCTCCTCCATGCATTTGTCTAATCCTCTTTCAAAGTCATCCAAGTTGGTGGCCCTCACTGCCTCCTGTGGCAGGTAGTTCCACTGTTCAATTATGGTGCTGTGTGAAGGACTTTTATTTTATCTGTCCTGAGTTTTTCCTGCATTGTGGGGGTGGGGGGTTGGACTGGATGGCCCTCGTGGTCCCTTCCAACCCTGCCACTCCATGACTCCAACATGCTCTGGTATTGAGTGGGTTAGGCAAGGAGAAATAGTTGCCAAGGCAGGTGGCCACACAGGAGGTCCTTTGCAGCCAAACCTCACCATGCAGACTTTCCTGAGCCTTGAAGCAATAGATGAGAAGGTTGGTGTGCAGGCGAAAAGGGCATTTCCGGTTCCTCAGGTGGTTGGCAAGAGAATAAAGAGGCCCCACTTCCTTCCTTCCTTCCTTCCTTCCTTCCTCTCTCTCTCTCTCTCTCTCACACACACACACACACACACACTCTCTCTCACACACACACACACAAAGACATGTATTGTTTTTAACACTCAATTGGGAGCAGCCCAAAGTGGCTAGGGAAACTCAGCCAGATGGGCGGGGTATATTATCATCATCATCATCTTCCCTGGCCATCCCTGCTCCTATAAGCTAAAGGCTGAAAGGGCCCCGTAGTGTTCCTTGAACAACATAATGCAATAAAGGATTGTAACAAAGGCAGAGGAGGCAATGATTTTGAACAGCTCCATTTGTGTTGGTGGATGAACAGACCAGTTCTCAATTCACACACACACACACACACACCCGGAAGCGCAGGGTCTTCAGTCATGAGAGCATCATGCCTGGTTGAAAGCTAACTATTTGGAAGCCCCTTTAAGCAAACATTGCCTGCAGTCAACAGAAAGCTCAGCTGGAGAGAGCAGAGCAGAGCTGGGAAAGGCAGGCAAAGTTATCTTCCGCAATCGACCAGGAGTTGCCTGGTGAGTTCAATGGCCAGCGTGGCCCCCACCCTCCCAGCTGCATTTCCACATGAGCTGAAAACTGCCCTCAGCACCTGATTTCCTTGAAATTGCAATTCTAGGCAGGGGGGGAATTCATGGAGACTCGAAAGGCAACCACAGCTGCCTTTAGCCATCGCTGATGCATTCCCCACGTCCAGATTTAAATGGATGTCAGATATTACTCGATTGCTAGCAGTTCGGCGGGGGGGGGGGGCGGAGGAAGCAAAGGGCTTCGGAGAGATCCAAGCCTTCTCATCAGTAGTGCCTTCCAGCACTGAGCATGTGGATGGCAAGGACCCACACAACACATTTAGCGCAGCGCTGCAGATTCCAGAATGAGCAGCCCACCTCCTTCCTAGGAATGCACCGTTCTTGGGCAATTGGCATGAACAATGCTTTATGAATTTGAAATTCAAAGGAAGACAGGGGGGGTTAAAAAATAACACAAGAAGAGTTTGCTGGATCAGACCAATGGCCCATCTAGTCCAGAATCCTAGAAGGGACCCCAAGTATCATCGTTCAACCCCCAGCAGTGCAGGAATCTCAGCTAAGGTGTCCTGTTTTCACTTTAACCAAAGAGATGCCTTTGGGAAACCCACAAGCAAGATTTGAGCACAAGAGCAACTCCTGTAGCTTCCAGCAGTTGGTATTCAGAAGCACTGCTGCCTCCAACTTTGGAAGCAAAGAGCCCTCCTGGCTAGTATCCATCGATAGCCCTCTCCCTCTCCATTAATTTGCCTAATCCTCTTTTCTTTTTTCATTTAATCATAAATAAATAAGAATAAAAATATGCACCCAACCCCTGAGACCATCCCGTTGTAACTATCCAACTTCCCAAAATGTCAACACCTCTTTTTTTAAATAAGAGGATAAGCAATAAGAGGATTGGACCCCTTTTGGAACTTGAAATATGGGTAGCCCCAACAAAATTTAAAATTAGGCTCTGTAATTCGGAATTTATGTGATTTGATTTGATATGATTGGTCTGTTAATAAAAATTATTTTTTTAAAAAATGTCAACACCTCTTGCAGTGGTTTGACCCCTTTCTGTTTTGGAGGTCCCAAGTCGCAAGGGGGTTAGATTGGTCTCAACTAGGGCCAGGGCCTTTTCAGCACTGGCCCCAACGTGGTGGAACGCTCTGTCACAAGAGACTAGGGCCCTGCGGGACTTGACATCTTTCCGCAGGGCCTGCAAGACAGAGCTGTTCCGCCTGGCCTTTGGTTTGGACTCAGTCTGACCCTTATGTTTTCTTCCCCTTATGGTCTTGATCTATCGGCTACTTTTAAAATGAGGCTCCCAGTGGAAGACATGAGCTCCGCCATGTGGAGCAAGGATATTTTTGCCACCCAGCAGGAAAGGTGGGGGCTTCACCTTAGGCCAAAGTCATAGTGCAAAGGTTGCGGGGGGGGGGAGAGATGCAAGGGGGAACTGTCCATGTGTTGCCAACTCAGTGCTAGCGGGGGGGCAGGGAATGTTGGTTTGGGGCTGTAAAGGAAGCTGAGCATTGCATTTAATTATGACTTGCCACTGAAGCCTTGCAAGGTCATTAATGATCTCATAAAAAAGGGGGGTTCAATACATGCTGTCTCTTGGAGGGGCTCCCTGGTCACCTGCCCAGTGCCCGACTGCAGGACGGGTCAATGCGAGGGAGGGAAGAGGTGGGTGCAAATCATCCTTGCCCATTTAATCGCATTGTTTATCAACTATATAGCATTGTTAAGTGCACTTTGCATTTCTTATCCTGCTTGCCCTCGCAGGAGCCCTGGAAAGTGGTTGGGAATCATAGCGGCTCATGGCATCGTGGAATTGTAGAGTTGGAGGGACCCCAGAGGGACATCTAGTCCAACCCCCTTTGGTGCAGGAATCACACAGCTCAGCCGAGGCCGCTCTGTTCAGTATCCCTGATCCAGGGACCATTATGGGTGCCAGGGCCATTGATTTGAGCACAAGTATGTTGTCTGCTCTCTCCAGGATTCCTATACAGTCATACCTTGGGTTACAGCCACTTCAGGTTGCGTTTTTTTCAGGTTACGGACCGCCGAAACCCGGAAGTACCTGAACGGGTTACTTCTGGGTTTCGGCAGTTATGCATGCGCAGAAGCGCTAAATTGTGCTTTGCACATGCGCAGAAGCGCTGAATTGCAACCCGCTTGTGTGCAGACATGGGTTGCGAACGCTGTGGGTTTCGAACGTGCAACCCGCACGGATCACGTTTGCAACCCGAGCATCCACTGTAATTGGGAGTCTTCCTGTCCGGCATGAGAATCGAGGTCCGGGTCTTAGTATTAATAACAGGCTGTTGTGCACATATCCTCATTTTATCCTTGCAAGAGCCATACCGCCTTCGTTCGTGAAGGCAGAGCATAGCCATTGTGGCTCGTAGCTATCGATAGCCCTCTCCTGCATAGATTTGTCCAATCTGTCACGGACGATTTAGCTGAGATTCCGGCATTGAAGGGGGCTGGTGCTAGATGGCCTTTGGGTTCCCTTCCAACTCTATGATTCTGTGATTCTATGATCCTCTTTTAAAGAAATCCATGTGGGTGGCCGGCACTGTCTCCTGTGGCAGGGAGTTCCACAGCTTAACTATGGGCTACATGAAGAACTTGTGTGCAAAAGGGCTCCACGCTGAGCTCAGCTCTGGCACTGCAAACAGATGCCACAGCTCAGAATGCACTCTGAGGCACCAGGCTCTTTGAAAATAGCCACCGTTAACGTAGACTTGTAGAGTTGCAAGGTGTGATGGCCTGGGACTCGGGCTCAGACTCGGAACCAAAGGAGACTCAGTCTGCACCGGATCCTTTGCTTCAGGCATCACCTGAACCAAGTCTGGGGCCTGATCCTGAAGAGTCCCAGTCTGCACAGGTTCCCCTGCAGCAAACACCAGCTGGGCCGAGTCAGGGGCCTGATCCTGCCCTGGCTCCAGATGTGGGGATGACCTCGTTGCCTCCAGCTGGGCCATCACTTACAGCTGCTCCACTACCGGTTGGGTCAGGGGAGGCTGAGGCGGCCTCTGGGTCTAGTAACCCACCGACATCTCCTGAGCTGCAGAGACTGAGGTCTGAGAGAAGGAGAGACCTGAGTACTCGCAGGAGGAGTGCTCGCCTTCGGGCGAAACAGGGAGGTGAGTCGCCAGGGGATCAGGACCGGCCACTACCCCGACAAAGATAAAAGGCTGTCGGACCTTGCCCCAGGTTGCGGGAGCAACATTGCTGCATGCCAGATCCTGCCTGCGATCCTGTACCTGTCCTTGCCTGGTTTCCTGCCTCGTGTCCTGCCTTGGCCCTGTCGGACTGACTCCTTGCGGGACCCTTGGATTTGGGACTGGACCTGGACCGTGTTACTCGGGTTACCCCTGGGCCCAGCACACAAGGGACCCCAGGGTCATCTAGCTCAACCCCCTGCAATCTTTTGCCCTTGGCTCTGATCGGTAGATCTTGGGTTTCTGGTAGCAAGTGCTTGACTGATCTGCAACCTGCCCTCTCCCCACCCCCGGTTTCAGGCTCCCTAGCAAATTCTTACGGCTACACAATTGTGTGCTGCTGAGAAACCCCAGCTGAGGTCCTGCTCCTTCCTTGAGCACTCTCTGACAGGCCACTGTTAGAATTCCTGCTCCATGATTGCAGTCATGGGATTGTTGTTTTTCACATGACGGTGTATATTTTGACTCCACAGAGTGGGAAGTGACGGAGACAGGGTGTTGCTGTGTTCCGTGAAGTGGGACTAGTGTCCTTTGTTCTTTGCTGTCTGATGCTAGAGAGAGAGGGAGCCATGTTGCAGTGCTCTGTGTGTGTTTATATGTAAATAAAGTAGATTAGCCAAAATGCTGAGTTGCTGAGGTCTGTTACGCAAGATGCACAAACTCTGCAGATCCCTAAGTGTGCAGGTGTCGGTTGGCATCGGTTGCTTTGATGTTCGGGCTGAAGAAAGCTTATGAAGCTCTCGAACGATCGGCCAAGAGGGAGAGAACATGCCAGTTGGGCATGTGTCTCTGCCAGGGTCCTACTCGAGAGTAGGCTGAACTCCCGAAATTCACCCCTCCCTGGCCTGGTTTCCATTCAGCGCAAACGGTGACTAACCTCACAAGACTGGTTGTGCAATAGAATGCAGCAAGAAGACGTTCTGCACTTTTGCAAATTAAAAAAGTGCTGTATAAATGATATGCAGCCATAACCGGAGCCTTTTAAAAAGTAACGCATTACGGTGTGCCAGAAACGGTCCAAGTGCAGGGTGTGAACATAAATTAGAGGTGGCCATGAAAATAAAACTATCACCGTTGTTTATACGGTGGGAGTAAGAGGCGAGTTTTGCTCTCCGCAGCCTTTTAATTCAATTTTAATATCTGGCTGGTCCAGGTGTTTGGGCAGGGAGGACTCCTGAAAGGTCAGCACAGCCCCGAGGCATTTGGGGTGATTGAATCAACATAGAACCACAGCATCATATAATTATAGACTTGGAAGGCCCCCCAAAGGTCATCTAGCCCAGGGCAGGAATCATAGCTAGAAGATCCTGCAGAGACTGAGGTCTGAGAGAAGGAGAGACCTGAGTACTCACAGGAGGAGTGCTTGCCTTTGGGCAAAACAGGGAGGTGAGTCGCTGGGGATCAGGACCGGCCGCTACCCCAACAAAGATAAAAGGCTGTCGGACCCTGCTCCAGGTTACGGGAGCAACATTGCTGTATGCCAGATCCTGCCTGAGATCCTGTACCTGTCCTTGCCTGGTTTTCTGCCTCGTGTCCTGCCTTGGCCCTGTTGGACTGACTCTTCACAGGATCCTTCGATTTGGGACCGGTCCTGGACTGCATTTCATGGGTTACCCCCAGGCCCAGCACACTTGACAAATGGCCATGCAACCTCGGCTTAAAAACCTCCAAGGAAGGAGTGTCCATCACCTCCCATGGGAGATGGTTCCACAGTTGAATAGCTCTTACTGTCAAAAAGTTCTTCCTAAGGTTCAGTTGAATATCCTTTTTGGAACCCATTGATTTGAGTCTTTTCCTCCAGAGCAAGAGAAGACAAGCATGCTCCCTCTTCCAGGTGACAGCCCTTGAGATATTTGAAGATGACTCTCATATCTCCTCTCATATCTCCTCTTTCCCAGGCTAAACATTACCAGCTCCTTCAACCATTCCTCATCTGGCTTGGTTTCCAGACCCTTGATCATCTCGGTCACCCTCCTCTGCACACCTTCCAGCTTGTCAATAGGTGGGGAGACAGAGCCACACTTTCCCCCAAGAAGAAAACTCTTAGAAATAAACACCATCATCTGGAAGCTAAGCATTGACCCTAAGCTGGCCAACCGCAGGATTTCGCTACACTCAGGGCTTGTTTTCTAGAGCAGAGGGAGCTAATGTCTCGATTGGAGGTCTGGCGCAGCCTCGCAAAATCACATCCTGCTCCGTCAAGACCCTTTTTCTTTTGATGTGGGAGGGGAGAGAAACATCTTCATTTCATTGATTTCTACAATCATATCTCACCTTTTCTCCAAAGAGCTCAAAGTGTCTTATCATGCTCCTTCTCCCCATGTTATCCGCACAGCAACCAGCGCCTGGACAGCTCAGTTGGCTGGAATGTGGCGCTGATAACGCCAAGGTTGCAGGTTCAAGCCCCCCATATGAAACAGCTGCATATCCCTGCATTGCAGGGGGGTTGGACTAGATGATCCTCAGGGGTCCCTTCCAACTCTACAATTCTATGAGTCCGTGAGGTAGGGGAGGCTGAGATCGAGTGACTGGCCCTCGGTCACACCCAACAAACTTTATGCCCAAATGAGGATTTGAACCTTGGTTTCTCCCAAGTCGTAGCCTGGTGCTCTAACCACTGCACCACACTGCCTACCCACTTCTGGATTGCAGATGGCTGCTTAAACACCCCTCAGAACTTCACTGCTTGGCCTCTCTGCTGAAGAGAGTGGCTGAGAACAGAAAAGATTCCTCTCCGCTTGGAAAGGGGGAGGGGGAATCTTCTGCCGTCTCCAAGCTTTTTGAAGAGCTGCTGCACATTGGACAGCCCCTGGTCAATTTCCTCATTAGCCAGAGATCAGGAGAGCTCCCTCTCATTACTGGGAGCGGCACTTGTTATTTCCTCCCCCGACTCCTTCCTTTCCGTCAGGCTTTCTCCTCATTGCCTTCCTGTCTGCTGCAGATACCTTGACAATAAAAGCTGCCCTCTCTGGGTCTCTCCGCCTGTCTGCTTCCGCCAAATAAACTCCGGAGCGCAAAGGACCTCATCAGTAGGCAAAGGATGGAGGAGCCTGTATGTGCAGTATGTGGAACACTTGTAAGAAGATCAGAAGAGCCTGCTGGATCCGGCCCGTGGCCCATCTAGTCCAGCATCCCTTTCTCACAGTGGCCAAGCCAACCCAATGTCCTAGTGGTCCTCAGAAGCATTGCTTCTACTTCCCACTGCTTCTGCCTAGAAAAGCACAAGTGAAAATCTGGTCAGTTGGCCACCTTTCTCTTTTTCTCCATGTCCCTCTGGCTGAGGATGCTGTTATAAGGAAAAAACTGCTTCTTTTTCCCTTATGGGGTATCTAAGAGCCCGTATGGTTTTCCCAGTAGTGATGCATGGAAGTGAGAGCTTGACCATAAAAAAGGCTGCTCACCGAAGAATGGATGCTTTTGAATTCTGGTGCTGGAGGAGACTCTGGAGAGTCCCATGGACTGCAAGAAGATCAAACCTATCCATTCTGAAGCAAATCAGCCCTGAGTGCTCACTGGAAGGACAGATCCTGAAGCTGAGGCTCCAAGACTTTGGCCACCTCGTGAGAAGAGAAGACTCCCTGAAAAAGACCCTGATGTTGGGAAAGATGGAGGGCACAAGGAGAAGAGGGCGACAGAGGACGGGATGGTGGGACAGTGTTCTCGAAGCTACCAGCATGAGTTTGACCAAACTGCAGGAGGCAGTGGAAGACAGGAGTGCTTGGCGTGCTCTGGTCCAGGGGGTCACGAAGAGGCAGACATGACTAAACAACAACAAAGCACCCTTATAGAGTCCTTATGTAGGTTCTCTATCAGTAGGAGAAAATAACAGAGGCCAACCAGAGAATACTGAGAAGCAAAGCAGCTCGTAAGCCTGATCTTTATTAAACTGTTGCAACAGGGTCCTCACTCACCCCACGCAGGAGGGAGGAAAGGAACCCAGAACATTGGTGTGCAAGCCTTTATATAGACTTTTGTAATTGCCCACCCTGTAGCTCAAGACCACCCCCCAAAACATCATCCATACATCACAGAAAGAGGTGGTCTCCAGCAGAAATTTGAGTGTGTTGCTTCTCTCCTGTCTGCCAGGATACCTGATAATGCCTTACTTGATTGCATGTTCCGGGTAGCCTGGCCATTCCTTGGAGATGGTAAATACCGGTACTTAGTTCCAGAATCTCTTACGCATATTGATAGTGTGCTCAGCATAACAGATACTTGCCAGGCTGTATTTACAGGGAGGTGTAAGCAGCCCCTACAGTCCAAAGACCATTGGAAAGCTTCCCCCATTTCCTTCCTCCTTGCAGAGAAATAGTTGAGGTCCATTTGGGAGAGTCAAAATGGCTTCAGGATTGCTCTCCTGTACTATTTCAGACACGTGGTTTGTGTACTTATGTGTGTGTTTGCCTTGTACATTTATGAACATTTATTTTATATATATAAGACCTTAGAATTCCTATAACAATGCCCTTGGCGTACAAAAGGGCTTCTTCGCGATTGCCATCATCGGCAAACGATCAGATAAGAACTAAAGCCGTCCCTCCCATTAATGTGGCATGTCTAATCTCTCATCCAGTTAATATCCTTCGTGCTGGGGGCACAGCCAAGGGCTAAATCCTGGGAATTAGTTCTTGGGCATGAAGAGCAAAGGGAAATAACGGTGGACAGGTGGCTAATTGTAACTCCGTCCCCTGCTGGATCCCGTATGGGAAGGCTCCATAACGCAGTGGAAGATGAAGCCATTTGCTTGTGTGAGGCCTCAGATGGAATCCCTGTCCTCTCCAGTTAAAAGACCTGGGGAAATAGGGCTGATCCTTCAGAGAGACGTCGTTGTTTGGTTGGAGCTAATTTCCCAGGACAGGGTGGAGCAAAAGGCTGGCTCCGGATAAGGCAACCGCCAATGGATCTTGGCAGGTGGAGAGTGTCTTTGGACTCCTCCAGATTCCCCTTGCCTGCTTGTGTGAGGCTTGCAGAGAGGTTGGATTATATCTGTTCTTTATTGAGCTTTCATTCTGCTTTGCTTGCAGGTCATACCTCGGGTTAAATATGCTTCAGGTTGAGCATTTTCAGGTTATGCTTCGCAGCAACCCGGAAGTAACGGAGCGCATTACTTCCAGCTTTCGCCGCTCGCGCATGCGCAGATGCTCAAAATGACGTCATGCGCAGAAGCGGCGAATTGCGACCCACGCAAATGCGGGTTGTGTTCTACTCAGGATGCGAACGGGGCTCCGGAACGGATCACGTTCGCATCCAGAGGTACCACTGTATATGAAAATGAGCCATTGTCCTCCACGCCTCCCAATTCTCCCGCAGGTGTTTGCAAGGCTTCCCGTTTGTCATTGGTTCATAGAGTTGGACAAGTTTGCAGAAGGGATGAGCAAAACGATCAAGGGGGTGGCAGGACTCCCCTATGAGGAAAGGTTGCAGCGTTTGGGGCTTTTTGGTTTAGAGACAGGATAGAATCCTCTAAAATGATGCGTGGCGTGGAGAGAGTGAATATGGGGGGGGGGAGAGAATTCTTCCCTTCCCCTCTCGTAACGCTAAAACTCATGTACATCCCATAAAGCTCAACCTCGGGAGATCCAGGACTGTTCACACAGCGAGTAGTTAAACTGTGGGACTCCCTGCCACAGGAGGCAGTGATAGCCAACAAGTTGGATGGCATCAAAAAAGGATTGGACAAATTCATGGAGGAAGAAAAGGCTATTGATGGCTCCTAGCCGCAATGGCTATACTCTGCCCTCCATGGTTGGAGGGAGCAGTGTCAGTTGCTGGAGCCCACAGGAGTGGAGAGGGCTCTTGTGTTCGAATCCTGCTTGCTGGCTTCCCACAGGCACCTGGCTGACCTCTATGAGGACAGGATGATGCACTAGACAGGTGATTGGCTTGATCCAGGTGGCTCTTTTTAGGTCCTTGTGGTTTACCCGGTTCGGGGACAGCCCATCTGCCTTGCAGAATTTGCACTGGCAAGGGATAGCTTTTTTAAACATTTTTTATTATTTTATTTCATTCCCCCCCCCATTCTTTATAATCACACTTTCATCCAGTGATGTCGAATAACTTACAAAAAAAAACATTCAGTTGAAAATCTAACAATAACATGCATCAAAATCATCCTCCTATTAGTTATAAAAGGTAAAGGTACCCCTGCCCATACGGGCCAATCTTGCCAGACTCTGGGGTTGTGCGCCCATCTCACTCAAGAGGCCGGGGGCCAGCGCTGTCCGCAGACACTTCCGGGTCACGTGGTCAGCGTGACATCGCTGCTCTGGCGAGCCAGCACAGCACACGGAACGCCGTTTACCTTCCCGCTGGTAAGCGGTCCCTATTTATCTACTTGCACCCGGGGGTGCTTTCGAACTGCTAGGTTGGCAGGCGCTGGGACCGAGCAATGGGAGCGCACCCCGCCGCGGGGATTCGAACCGCTGACCTTTCGATCAGCAAGCCCTAGGCGCTGAGGCTTTTACCCACAGCGCCACCCACGTCCCTAGTTATACATTAGTTATACATAACTGTATATACTTTTGCCCCTGCTCATTTATCCTATTTCCCCCCCTCCCCCCAAAGCTTGTTCTCTCTTCAGATCTTTAACCATGTGCACAGATTATTCATTCTAATTTGGATGCTTGGGTCGGCTTCCCCCCGTGCTATCCAATTCCTATAACTTCTCCATTTATTCAAAATCTTTTGACATTTGTTTTCCATGTATCTTCCGTCATTACCTGTTCAAATATATCAGATTGTATATATTCAAAAACATAATCATTCCATTTTTCCATTGTCCGTTTATCCTTTTCTTTCTATCCTGATGCAATAACAAGCATACCAACTAAGATCATAATTTTATACCACTCTCTGGCAAGGGATACTTGACTCAGGCCATTGAAAGTGTCTTCGGACCTCAACTGCCGCAGAAAAAGAGAGGATCCTGCAGTGAATTCTGGTGGCATTTGTTGTTGTTTGCTTCCAGGCAGCCTTTTTGTCGAGCATTCATCCGGATTTCTTTGTAGGGAGGTCAGAGGAAGTGTCGCTCCACACTTCCCACCACGTTATCCTGTCATTTGCCTTTTCTCTTTGCGGGGAAGTGGGTTTCTTGTGCAAGACTTGTGCCAAGTCAGCCTCTGGTTGGACTAGGGCTTGTGAGAGACCAGGGTTCAAATCTCCCCCTCGGCAACCGGGTGAACTTAGGCCAGTCGCTGCCTCTCAACTGAGCCTACCTCACAGGGCTGTTGTAAGGTTGGAACAAGGAAGGGGAGAACTGACACCTTGAGCTGCTTGGAGAAAAAGGTGGGATATAAACACAGCAAATAAGTAACAAAATTAAATTAAATAACAGAGAAACGGCCTGATTTAATTCCATTCTCTAGCTACCACTCCTAATACAAACCATCCGAATTCCTTTTCATTCTTTCTCACTTTACAATATTACATGTGCTCACTCCCTGCAATTCCTAAACTCCTTTGAATGCTCTGCAACACCAAATAACAACTTGTTTTTGCTTCCTTATATTTTACTGGGTTTCTGTTGCTAAATTATTGGCCTTTATCTGCTTCCACATCCCTCGACTTCCTAACTAATTCTATCTTGCTTGGGCTCACGTTTCTAAAGCAATATGGATTCTCTCTGCTTCTAATCTGAAACATGTGACTTGATTTCGATCTTGCACTCCTATTCCAGCAGCGCACAGCTCTGCTATCTTGCCCCGCTGGTTGGGGAAGGGAAGTGGCACCTTCTGGCCCAATTCTGCTGACGCATCGGCCAAATTTAGCAACCTGGAGGACGTTTGGTCACAAGAGAGCTGCAGTTGGGCATGTGCAGAGTGCCTTTCATTCCTTCACTGCAGGTGCACGTAAGAGACAGGAGCAAACAATCATGTCAGAGGGAGTTGGTGAACTCTCCTTCATTGGAGGTTTTAAAAGAGAAGGTCTTCTATCAGGGATTCTTTAGCTGCGATTGCAAGAGGTTAGACTAGATGACACTCAGGAGTCCCTTCCAACTCTACAATTCTATGATTCTGTTTCTCAGTAGGCTTGACATGTTTCCCCTAGTAAAGGTAAAGGTAAAGGGACCCCTGACCATTAAGTCCAGTCTGGGGTTGCGGCGCTCATCTCGCTTTACTGGCTGAGGGAGCCAGCATACAGCTTCCAGGTCATGTGGCCAGCATGACTAAGCCGCTTCTGGCGAACCAAAGCAGTGCACAGAAACGCCGTTTACCTTCCCGCCGGAGTGGTACCTATTTATCTACTTGCACTTTGACGTGCTTTTGAACTGCTAGGTTGGCAGGAGCTGGGACTGAGCAACGGGAGCTCACCCTGTCGCAGGAATTCGAACTGCCAACCTTCTGATTGGCAAGTCCTAGGCTCTGTGGTTTAACCCACAGCGCCACCCGCGTCCCTCACTTAGGACGTCCCTATTTTCATCGGAGAAATGTTGGAGGGTATGAAGTCATGTAACCCCCAAGCCAAGTAGTTTAGTAACTATACAACCTTTAGTAGTCATCTGAAAGCAGACCTTTATAGGGAAGTTTCTTAATATTTAATGTTTTGTTATGATTTTATATATGTTGGAAGCTGCCAAGATTGACCGGGGCAAGCACAGTTAGATGGGCAAGGTATCAATAATAAAATTGTTGTTGTTGTAGAATAGGACATCTCAATTTTCACTGGAGGAATGTTGGAGGGTATGCAACTGGTGGTTTCAGAATGGAGGTGGTGGTGCAGTGATGTCATGGACTGGTTGGACACTGAGGAATTGGGGGGGCTACAAGCTGGTGAACCTCCAAGGGAAGAAGACTCGGAGCACAGGGATTTGGGGTGGGACGATGATGAGTGGTCAGAGGAAGGAGAGGGTAGGTGGCGCTTGGGATCTCTTCCAGTTCTATGATCCTGTTACCATCTTTCGGGAACTTCCTTGTTTGGACCCCAGCTAACAAGATGGGAGCAGCTCCCCCCTAGGCACTGCAGCCCCCTCCATCCCACTAGCAGCCCCCACCCCTGGAGGGAAGGATTTCCCCCCCCCCCAGAGTGCAGAGGCTGGCTGCCCCTTGCAAATGCCTCCTTACGACTATTCCGCAGCTCTGGAGCAGCCCAGGAGGACGGCAAGCCCAGGCTGCGCTCTGCCTAATAACCGCCTCAAATGGCTCCTAATTGACAGATAAAAACGTTGCTAACTCTGTTTCTGGGGAGATAATAGATGGCCAGAAGCAGCCGCGCCGTATGCGAGGCAGCCCTGATCAATTATTTCGACGCTGAAAATCCATAATCCGCTGACGTGCCATCAGAACAGTGGCATGTTCTGGCCGGCTGTTTGTTAGAAAGTTACTTAAATCACTCGGGCAGGCCGGCGCCGTGAGCTTCCTGGGAACCGTAGTTTCTGCGGCAGCTCTGATCAAGCTCAGCGTTTAATCTGCAGCATTTGCCTTGCTGGGAGCCTGACTGCTGTCCTCTGGGAATCTTGCTCCCCAACCTTAGAAGCATGGGGTGTGGGTCCAGGTACCTGCTGAAGAGGGCAAGGCACTCTGCATTTGCTCAGGGGTGTCAGGAGTGCGTGCAGGAGCCAGGCCCTGTGACCAGTAGGGCTTTGCAGGGCTGGGGCCTTCCTAAGTTTGTTCTGGAGAGGCAAGGCACGGCCGCACAGGTGAGACCGATTGGTAATTCACAGCACCTGGTGGCAAGAGCTAGGAAGGGATATAAGGTCAGCATTTCCCTTCGGCTCTTTGCCACAGCAACATGCTTCCTGCCTTGCTGCGTTTGGCTTCTTGCTTCTCGATCCTCGGACCCTTGACTTCGTGACTCCTTGCTTCTCAACCCTCAGACCCTTGACTTCATGACTCCTTGCTCCTCGACCCTTGGACCCTTGACTTCTTGCTCCTCGACCCTCGGACCCTTGACTTTGTGACTCCTTGCTTCTCAACCCTCGGACCCTTGACTTTGTGACTCCTTGCTTCCTGACCCTCGGACCCTTGACTTCTGGACTCCCGTTCCTGCTCCCACCCCGCCATCTTGCCCCCGGTCCTGACGTCCCCTGCTGGGACTTCGATCGCCTGTGAACTGGACCGTAACAAGGGGGTCCTTTAAGAGACGGTGCATGGGTGAAGGCAAGCTGGCGCTGCAGAGGGTGGAAGACTAAGAGCCCTAATGCTATCTGCTTCCAAGCCCACACCACGGTGCTCACCCTGGTGTTTAAAGCTTGGAATGACTTGAGGCCCAAATCCCTGCAAAAGTGCCTCCTAACCTAGATGCCAGGCAGGATGATACAGTCTGCAGGAGCAGAGACTCTTCCTGGAGGCGAAGGGACAATGGGTTGCGAGAGGAATGGAGAGCACCTTCTGTGCAGTGGCCCCCAGACTGAGCCATGTGGTTTCCATTTTTTCAGATGGTAGCGAGAGCAAATCAGAGCTGGCCCAGGGTGCCTCCATAGTCGCCAGGTAAAGGGACCCCTGACTGTTAGGTCCAGTCATAGCCGACTCTGGGGTTATGGCGCTCATCTCGCTTTACTGGCCAAGGGAGCCGGTGTACAGCTTCTGGGTCATGTGGCCAGCATGACTAAGCCGCTTCTGGCGAACCAGAGCAGTGCACAGAAACACCGTTTACCTTCCCGCCGGAGCGGTACCTATTCATCTACAGTACTTGCACTATGACATGCTTTCAAACTGCTAGGTTGGCAGGAGCAGGGACCGAGCAATGGGAGCTACCCTGTTGCGGGGATTCAAACTGCAGACTTTCTGATCAGCAAGTCCTAGACTCTGTGGTTTAACCAACAGCACGACCCGCGTCCCTAGTCGCTAGTGTCACTGTAAATGTTGTTTTGGTGGTGGTGAAGCTCCACGTTATCCTTCCATCCCATTTCAAATTTGACACAGTTGCCTTGGCAGCCCAGTATTGGCTGGCAAAGTGACACTGAGACTTAAACTTTCCTTGGAAGCCTGGAGGCTCTCTCCATATTATTGTGTCTGCAAAAAGAGCTCCTGGGCTCAACACTTTCTCTGCCTCCCTTCTGCAGGCATGGCAAGAGCCCATCGCACGTCCCTCAGGAGTGGAGGGCAAAATGTATCACACTCATGAAATGCCCTCCAGTGTCTCATGGGCAGATAATTCTGTTCATTCATCCAGGAAGAGTGGTTGCCTCTCTAGCAACGTTTGATTTGATGCGATCTGATCCTTGTTGTCTTTTGGCCTTCCTTGATCTTTGATGACCTTCTAAACGTTGCACTTCTGTTTGATGTGGCGCATGAAATTGTGCAAATAATCAGCCGCCTTTAGATCGAGGGGCTCGTGGGTGTTGGTTAAGTCCAGAGAATGACCTTGTGCGTGTCAGTTTTGTTCCAACGCATCTCATGCTCTGTGCTGAATGAACCATGTGCGACTGTGAAGAAGGGTGAACGTGTGAAGCTGCCTTCTGGTTTGGGCCATTGGTCCATCTTTCCTGGTCCTTCCATGGTGATGACTCTCAGATGTCTCAGTTTGAGGTCATAGAATCATGGAATGATAGAGTTGGAAGGGACACTGAGGATCATCTCGTCCAGGCACCCCCAAACTCGGCCCTCCAGGTGTTTTGGGACTACAACTCCCATCATCCCTAGCTAACAGGACCAGTGGTCAGGGATGATGGGAACTGTAGTCCCAAAACATCTGGAGGGCCAAGTTTGGGGGTGCCTGACCTAGCCCAACCCCTGCAATACAGGAATATGTCCTATATGGGGATCTAACCTGCAACCTTGGAGTTATCAACACCACGCTCTAACCCAGGGGTCAGCAACCTTTTTCAGCCATGGACCGGTCCACCATCCCTCAGGCCATGTGGTGGGCCAGACTAATTTTTTTTGGGGGGGGGGAATGAATGAATTCCTATGCCCCACAAATAACCCAGAGGTGCATTTTAAATAAAAGCACACATTCTGCTCATGTAAAAACACGCTGATTCCCAGACCATCCGTGGGCTGGATTTAGAAGGTGATTGGGCCCCAGGCCTTAGGTTGCCTACCCCTGCTCTAACCAGGCTCTCCTTCTCAGCCCTCCTATTTAAAATGCTTCCCTAACTGGAAATGAGACCAGTCTCTCCTCCAAGGAAAGCATGTGCTCTATCACTGGGTCACAAACCTTCCCAAAATGGTACCCCTTCCAGAGCAGAAAACACCCAGGCTTCCCTTTGAAGACCAAGGCAGGACACGTGTGGCGCATTAAAGCCATCCATCATTTTTAAGGAAGACTTTAGTCGATGAATCTTTTGCCTTACGAGAGCCTGAGAAGAGCCTGCTAGAGCGTTGTAGCCTCCAGCTGTGAAAGTGCATTAACTTGTTGTGCATTAATCAATTAAATATATCTGCATTTTGACAAAATCTCAAGATAAGTGCCTTTTCAAGGAACTGAAGGGTATGTGGGATGACTTACAATTGGACAAATCAAATCCTGTGGTCCGTGTTTTGCACCAGGAACTGCCTTTGTGGAGTGGGCCAGGTGTTGTTGGAGTGCCTCTCCCATCACCACTGACCATTCAGATCAGGCTGAATTCAAATTGAAAGCCAGGCGGGATAGCTCTGTCTTAAAGGCCCGACAGAAGGAGGTTAAATCCTGAAGGGCCCTAGTCTCATGGGACAGAGCGTTCCACCAGGTCGGAGCCATCACTGAAAAGGCCCTGGCCCTGGCGGAGGATAGTCTGACTTCCTTAGGGCCCGGGACCTCTAAACTATGGTTATTCATGGACCCTAAGGTCCTCTGCAGGGCAGACCAGGAGAGGCGGTCCCGTAGATACGAGGGTCCTAAGTCACAGAGGGCTTTAAAGGTCAAGACCAGCACCTTAAACCTGACCCTGTACTCCACCGGGAGCCAGTGCAGCTGGTAAAGCACTGTGTGAATATGCTCCCATGGCAGGGACCCCGTGAGGAGCCTCGCTGCAGCATTCTGCACCCGCTGGAGTTTGTGGGACAGTTTCAAGGGCAGCCCCAGCTAGAGCGAATTACAGTAGTCAAGCCTGGAGGTGACCGTCGCATGGATCACTGAGGCCAGTTTGGGGAGGGAAAGGTAAGCGACCAACTGCTTCTGAGGAGCACTTGCTGAAAACCATAGGCAGGGAGAGTTTCCCCAGCCACTCTGGACGGCTTCCAATCGAGTGTTAAAAATATAGCATTAAATATAGCATTTAATATAGCATTAAATATTAAAAGCTTCCCTCAACAGGGCTGCCTTCAGATGTCTTTTAAAGATAGGATAGCTGCTTGTTTCCTTCACATCTGAAGGGAGGGTGTTCCACAGGGCGGGTGCCACCACAGAGAAGGCCCTCTGTCTGGCCCTCTGAGGGAACCGCCAGAAGGCCCTCAGCGCTGGACCTCAGTGTATGGGCTGAACAATGGGGGTGGAGACGCTCCTTCAGGTGTACTGGACCAAGGCCATTTAGGGCTTTAAAGGTCAGCACCAACACTTTGAATTGTGCTCAGGAACGTACTGGGAGCCACTGTAGGTCTTTCAGGACCAGTGTTATATGGTCCCAGCGGCCACTCCCAGTCACCAGTCTAGCTGCCGCATTCTGGATTAATTGCAGTTTCTGGGTCACCTTCAAAGGTAGTCCCACGTAGAGCATATTGCGGTAGTCCAAGTGAGAGATAACTAGAGCATGCACCACTCTGGCGAGACAGTCTGTGGGCAGGGAGGGTCTCATCCTGCGCACCAGATGGAGCTGGTAGACAGCCGCCCTGGACACAGAATTGACCTGCGCCTCCATGGACATCTGTGAGTCCAAAATGACTCCCAGGCTGCACACCTGGTCTTTCAGGGGCACAGTTACCCCATTCAGGACCAGGGAGTCCCCCACACCCACCCACCTCCTGTCCCCCAAAAACAGTACTTCTGTCTTGTCAGGATTCAACCTCAATCTGTTGGCCGCCATCCATCCTCCAACTGCCTCCAGCCACTCACACAGGTCCTTCACCGCCTTCACTGGTTCTGATTTAAAAGAGAGGTAGAGCTGGGTGTCATCTGCATACCGATGAACACCCAGCCCAAACCCCCTGATGATCTCTCCCAGCGGCTTCATATAGATATTAAAAAGCATGGGGGAGAGGACGGAACCATGTGCTCGGATCCTGCCTGCAGAGTTTCCCACGGGGGCATCTGGTTGGCTGCTGTGAGAACAGGATCCTGGACTGGAGCCCCCCCCCCTTTGGTCTGATCCAGCCGCCGGCTCTCCCTGTGTTCTTAGGAGCAGCAAAGGACCCTTTGCGTTTTCACAAGAAAGGCAAAAGTCCTCTCCGATGATTTCCTGCCTGATCAAAACTGAGCAGAGCAGGCTCTCCATTAATATTTGAGATACTCCTGTGTGTTTGTCTGAATTTGCCGACGCTTTACAGGGAAACACAGATGGTTTGGAATCAACAGAGCCTGCTGGGCGGCTGGATGCCAGCGGCTGGCTCTGCCAGGTTCAGACTAGCCCAGGCAGCGGAGGTAACACTTCCTGGCAGGTGGTAGCCCATTTCCACACACACACACCTGCCAGGTGGCTTCTCTGAGGACACAGACAGGAGCTGCTAATTCATCAGAGGCAGGTGCAAAGCGGAGGAAGCTGACACCTGGATCTCGCCCCTCGCTGGGCATCCCTGGCAAAGCCTCATCCTGTGTGTTTACTTCAGACCTAATTCTTCCAAAGGCATCAGATTACAGTCAGCTTCGATAGTGAAGGGTGACTGTTTACCCAGGGAAACAAGCTGTGTTTTCTTCCGCTGCAAGAAAAATAACCTGACAGCTTCTCTCCTTGACCTTGTTCCAAGCGTCACTCATTTGTCAACAGTCGCTCTGCATATTTGCTTCTTCAGAAAACCGGAGCAAAGGGGGGCTGTTTTCTTTGAGGGGTTCTTCAGAACATTTTTAAGGGAGCTAACAGATTGAGGTTGAATCCTGACAAGACAGAAGTACTGTTTTTGGGGGACAGGGGGCGGGCAGGTGTGGGGGATTCCCTGGTCCTGAATTGGGGTCACTGTGCCCCTGAAGGACCAGGTGCGCAGTCTGGGAGTCCTTTTGGACTCTCAGCTGTCCATGGAGGTGCAGGTCAATTCTGTTTTTTTATTTTAAAAGATATTTATTAGAATTTTACAAAATGAAAAAAGAAAAAAGAAAAATACAAAGCAAAAATAGATAAAAAACAAACGATTCCATCTTTCCATCACTTTCTTTCGTTTGCTTATTTCCCGGACCTCCTCACACCTCCCTTTTTGTATTCCAGTTCAATTTGTTAGTTCAGCAAATCCTTCCCCTCTTTGTTTATCCTAATCTTTAATCTTAAAATAATATAACATTAAATTTTTGTCTGTTAATAGTCCTTTTTTTTCCATACTCCTTATAGCGTTATAGCTAAAAACCACATAGCTTTCATCCAACATCATTTTAACACTCATTAATTTTACAATATTTCTGTAAGTAGTCTTTAAATTTCTTCCAATCTTCTTCCACTGACTCTTCTCCCTGGTCTCGGATTCTGCCGGTCATTTCTGCCAGTTCCATGTAGTCCATCACCTTCATCTGCCACTCTTCCAGTGTGGGTAGATCTTGTGTCTTCCAATACTTTGCAATAAGTATTCTTGCTGCTGTTGTGGCATACATAAAGAAAGTTCTATCCTTCTTTGGCACCAATTGGCCAACCATGCCCAGGAGAAATGCCTCTGGTTTCTTCAGGAAGGTATATTTAAATACCTTTTTCATTTCATTATATATCATCTCCCAGAAAGCCTTAATCCTTGGGCACGTCCACCAAAGGTGAAAGAATGTACCTTCAGTTTCTGTGTCCAGGGCAGCTGTCTCCCAGCTCCATCTGGTACGCAGGATGAGACCCTACCTGCCTACCGACTGTCTGGCCAGAGTGGTGCATGCTCTGGTATCTCCCGCTTGGACTACTGCAATGCGCTCTATGTGGAGGTTTTTCAGCAGAGGTTGGATGGCCATCTGTCCTGGATGCTTTAGTTGAGATTCTTCATCACAGGGGGTTGGATTAGATGAGCCTTGGTGGTCCCTTCCAACCCTATAATTCTATGATTCTGTGACTTGTGCCCCATCTGCACCATACATTTAAAGAACTATGGCACCCCTTTAAACTGGCATTACTTCTCCTAGAGAAACCTGGGAACTGTAGGTTTTTTTTAATAAAAAAAAGGTGCTTGGAGTTGTTAGGCGACACAGAGCTACAATTCCTAGAGCAGCCCCTTTTCCCAGGTGCTGGATGGGGCCAAAGTCCACCTGGCCGAGCAACCAGTTCCCAGCAGAGGCCAACTGGATGGGCACCGGGGGGGGTGAAGGCAGGCACCCTCGCTTTGCTGTTACTATTGCTGGTTTGTACAGGTAAAGGTAAAGGGACCCCTGACCATTAGGTCCAGTCATGGACGACTCTGGGGTTGCGGCGCTCATCTTGCTTTACTGGCCGAGGGAGCCGGCCTTCCGGGTCATGTGGCCAGCATGACTAAGCTGCTTCTGGCGAACCAGAGCAGTGCACGGAAATGCCGTTTACCTTCCCGCCGGAGTGGTACCTATTTATCTACTTTCACTTTGTGCTTTTGAACTGCTAGGTTGGCAGGAGCAGGGACAAGCAACGGGAGCTCACCCTGTCATGGGGATTCGAACCGCCGACCTTCTGATCGGCAAGTCCTAGGCTCTGTGGTTTAACCCACCGCACCACCCACGTCCCTTGGTTTGTACAGGTAGACTGCCCCTGAACTATGGAGCCCCAGGCAGTCTTCATGGCTAAGAGCAGCTGATGTTTGAGACCCCTCCCAAATGACTCTCTCGTGAAGAGACCTCCAACTACGTTCTTCTGCTTGCATTATGTGTTGGGGTTTGGGTCGTCCCCCCCGCTCAATGTCTTTGCTTGTGGGGATATATTGTTGGAGTTCCTTTTAATAGCACGTACGTGATATGGAACAGGAGAGACCACTCTAGCTGCGGCCGACACATTATAAATCTCGGGGAAAACATGCGAGGAGAGAAGCAGGGGGGGTGTCTGGGGAAGGGACCCCTCTCCCAGAGAACAAAAAAAAGCTGCAGAGGAAATGAAGGTGGCAAGTGGGGAATCTGGGTCTTTGCGGCTCAGCAGGATCCAACCCCTGGCTTTTTATTTCTTTTTAATTTTTTGCTTTTTGAAAAGGAAAAGCCAGGAAGCGTTACTTGCGAGGAATGGTTGTGGGGCGTCTGCGCAGTGGCCGTAAAAAGCGGGTAGGAAAAAGGGGACTGGGGGTGTGGGGCGGAGAGAGGCGTTGCTGAGAGGCTGCAGAAGTCACGTCCAGCTGTAAATCAAGGAGAGGGGATCCGTCCCCTCGAACAGACCCCCAAACATCTGCTCAGGATGCAGGGAAACGAGAGGAAACGTGTTGGTGTGTGAGGGGAGTGGGGTTCGAGGTGGCTGGTGACCCATCAGACAGGATGAGCAAACCCACCAGACCCCACCCTGCGCATCTCATGCGCTGAGAAGGGAAATGTGCATTTATCCAGCATTGCTGGATGACCCCTGTCTCTCTGTTGCTGCTCAGTCAAGCTGGGCAAGAGAGCGGAGCAGGTACCCCAAAGACTCAGATGGGGAGAAACCTGCTTTAAATAAATAAATAGGCCAGATTGCATCTCGGTCTTTACCTGTGGACCCAATCATGGCCCTTTTATTCAACTTGTTTTTATTATTGGTTGTTAGCCGCCCTGAGCCCGGCCTTGGCTGGGGAGGGCGGGGTATAAATAAAATTTATTATTATTATTACTATTACTATTATTATTTTATCCCTATTTGATGGTTCAGAAATGGAGGTTTCTAATAGAGTTACTTTGGTTCCTGTTTGCAGTAGCCAGCCCCGTTGCAGCCAAACGCAGGAGACATGCAATACTTTTGTTCGCTCCAGAACAGGGGTAGGCAACCTAAGGCCCCGGGGCTGGATCCGGCCCAATCGCCTTCTCAATCTGGCCCGTGGACGGTCCTGGAATCTGCATGTTTTTACATGAGTAGAATGTGTCCTTTTATTTAAAACGCATCTCTGGGTTATTTGTGGGGCCTGCCTGGTGTTTTTACATGAGTAGAATGTGTGCCTTGATTTAAAATGCATCTCTGGGTGATTTGTGGGGCATTCATTCATTCCCCCCCCCAAAAAAAATATAGTCCTACACCCCCACCACAAGGTCTGAGGGACGGTGGACCGGCCCCCGGCTGGAAAAGTTTGCTGACGACTCCTCCAGACCATTGCTCTGGTGGAAAAGTTAGCGAGAGAGATACCCGAATGCTACACCATCCAAAAATGAAGGACACCTTTTCTAAAAAGTTTGGCATCCCATTTGTTGAAGGCATTGAAGTAACATGATTGGCAGCAGCCCTCTTCGTGTGAATTCCTTTGGGGGAAACGTTCTTGGATAATTTGCTTCTGGAGGGCTATGGTCTGGGACTTCAGGGCTGTTTTGGGAGCAAGACCTGATTCCTTCCTCTCTTCCTTCCTTCTCTTCTCCTTTCTTGCTTTCGCCTTTCCCGTTTCCCTTTATTGTCGCTATTACTGCTTTTTTGTGCATTAGAAAGTGAGAATGAAAACTATTACCAAAAAAGAAAAGGAAAAGGAAACCTTTTCACGGAGGCAAGGAGTTCACTGGTCACGTATGCTCAGTTTTTGACCCCTTTTCAGGCCAAAGAACCCATAATTCCCAGCTATTCTTGCCAGATCTGAGCAGCCACAGCATGGTAAGGCGCCCTACTCCGCAGGGTCGTTTTTTCTCACTTCTCAGACACCTTTCATTGGCACCCCCTGGTGTTTCCAGGCCAGGATTTCGCTTCCTGATAGCTGCCGGCAGCCTATTGCTTGCTCTTCTCTTTTCAGTTCCTAGTGAAAAGTCTCTTAAAAGTTACAGTTCCTATATTACGCTTAACAAGACTGAACTTAGGTTTAACTACAAAAAAAACTTTGTAGTTAAACCCTGTGTTCTGGACCTGATGCCAACAAGGCAAGAGCTTTTCCAGTTTCCATGAAGCAGCACTGGTAAGCCGCTCTGGGCCACTGGTGGAAAAAATCTTTTGCACCAATCCCGGGAGCACAGAGCGTTTTTACAAAACAATTCTTTCTCGCTTGATCTGGAGGCCCACTGCTACGGAATATCCTTGCTTCACGCTCTCCTCGCTGTGAAGTTGATCGGCGTTGCCTTAGGCTAAATTCAGACATCACACCAAGCCATAGCAAAGGAAGCTTGACTGTGGTCTGGTGGGATGTCTGAATTGACAGGCTGTGATTTGGGGTGAGCCGAGAAACCAGAATCTATGGGTACATAGAGGTATGGCTTTGCAAGGCATGGTTTGTGCTATCGTTTGGCACGATGTCTGAAGAGACAGATTTTAGGTGCTGCCAAACCTCTGAGCTGGTGGGAAAGGAAAACAGGAGCAATGGTCAGAGCCATCTCTTTCCTGTTCATCTCAGCTTTGCATGTGTTCATTTACAAGCACATTACAGCCTGGTTCTATATCAGTCTTCAAATTCACACACACACACACACACACACACACACACACACCATTTTAATCTTGTACATATTTTTCCACAAAATATGTATTGTTGTACACATTTCATCCTAAAATATGCTTTACAACAAAAGCCTTTACAACAAAAGCCTAACCTTCCAGGGGTCAGATCAAAACAGCCAAGACTGCAAAGTCCTCGGCAAATTATTTAAATTGCAATAACTATTTATTATATTTATTTATTTTAAAGCCTGTGTCCTGCCCCTCTACTAATCAAGGGCGCGCTTGGGGCAGCTTAGAGTCAAAACAAGATTAAAATTTAAAATATATGAACTTGAATCAATATTAATAGACGTGACTAATGATACGAATAGAAATGATAAATCGTAGCTTTATTGGGCTTGCCAGAATCAGATGTTGCCAGAGTGCTTAAGTCAGCTGTCTGAAGGCTCAGTTGCGAGACTGGCATGCGAGCCGTGGATTTATTTATTATTGCTATTATTTATTTAAGCTTTAGACAAGTTGGCAGATTCCCTCGATTTGCCACCTGATCATTTGCAACGCGGGCAAACAACTGCCACGGCCTTTCCAAGATTCTGCTGGCAGACTGGCTCAGAATGCAAGTATGGCAAGAATTTCCCTTGCATGTCAACATTCTCCACCCTTTGCATAGAATCACAGAATTGTAGAGTTGGAAGAGACCTTCACAGTTAATGAATTCCTAATTGATGGCCGCCCAGCCTCTGCTTAAAAACCTCCAAGGTAGGAGAGTCCACCACCTCCCAAGGGAGTCCACTCCACTATTGAACAGCTCTTACCATCAGAAAGCTATTTGTGATGTTGAGTCCTGTAATTTGAATCCACTGGTTTGGGTCCTTCCCTCTTTGTTGTCGTTTAGTCGTGTCTGACTCTTCGTGACCCCCTGGACCAGAGCACGCCAGGCCCTCCTGCCTCCCACAGTTCCTCCTGCCCAACCTAGCAGTTCGAAAGCACATCAAAGTGCAAGTAGATAAATAGGTACCACTGTGGCGGGAAGGTAAAGCGAGATGAGCGCCACAGCCCCATAGTCGCCTTTGACTGGACTTAACCGTCCAGGGGTCCTTTACCTTATGTCATGTCACCGTTTACAGTCATACTTCGGGATAAATATGCTTCAGGATAAGCATTTTCGGGTTGCGCTCCGCGGCGACCCAGAAGTAATGGAGCGCGTTACTTCCGGGTTTCACCGCTTGCGCATGTGCAGACGGTCAAAATGACGTCATGCGCAGAAGCGGAAAAATGTGACGCGCTGTCGCATCTTACGTTCTATTCAGGATGCGAACGGGGCTCCGGAACGGATCCTGTTCGCATCCTGAGGTACCACTGTACTTGCCTTTTCTCTACTCTGAAGAGTCCCAAACGCTGCAAGCTTTCCTTTAGAGGAGTCCCTCTACCAGCCCCTTGATCATTTCACGTGCTCTTTTCTTAACCTTTCCCAACTCCACGGGATCCGTTTTTCAGTGAGGTAACCAGAACTGTATTTCGAACGCATTCACAGCCTAGGTTTGTATCATGGCCTTAAGATACAGGCAGCTTCATTTTCGACTCATTCCCTGATGATCCCAGCATGGAATTAGCCTTTTTCACAGCTGCCACAGCTGAGTTGATGTCTTTGTTGCGGTATTCCCTGTGACCCCCAAGGTCTCGCTCTTGGTCAGTCGCCATGGGTTCAGACCCCATGAACGTATACGTGAAATTATGATTAATATCACCTTGATAATTATCCTCTTCTGCCATATGGCACTGTAGTGCAATTCAACAAAAAACATTCCAGCAGCAGGAAGCCTTTTCCAGACATGCATAAAGGGGGGAAAAAACCACAAAGTCTTAAGACAAGGTGGTTAGGAAGCCAAGCCTGATGAGGAATGGTTGAAGGAGCTGGGTATTTTTAACATGGAAAAGAGGAGACTGAGAGGAGATATGAGTCATCTTCAAATACCTGAAGGGCTGTCACATGGAAGAGGGAGAAAACTTGTTCCATGTGGGTAGGACTTGAACCCATGGCTTCAAGTTGCTGAAAAGGAGATTCTGACTAACATACAGAAAAACTTTCTGACAGTAAGAGCTGTTCAGCAGTGGAACAGATCCCCTCAGGAGGTTGTGGGCTCTCCTTCCTTGCAGGTTTTTAAGCAGAGGTTGGATGGCCATCTGTCAGGGATGCTTTTGCTGAAATTCCTGCACTTTTTTTAAAAAAATAATTTTAATTCCAAATCACATTAGTTCCAAATTATACAGCCAAATTTTTAAATTTTTGTTGGGGGTACCCATACTTCGAGCTCCGAAAGGGATCCAAACATCACTCTTACTGCTGCTTTAATTACACAGTTCTGTCCAGTTCTGTCCAGATAGTCTCTTTGTTATTTTCCTCATCTTCTTGTTGTTATCATATATTCCTTTCTTTGTGATCTCTGATAGTCTTCACAAGCGGGTTGAAAACAAACATATCCTGTGTGGATTTTACACTCTCCAAGAGCCATATCACATAAAGGACAGACGCCATTTCCACACCTCCATAAAGAACATTCCCACAGTCTGTCCGTTGATTTCCACAGGCCTGTCAATCTGTATCTCAGGGGGCCCTGCCAGGTCAAATTCACATTCTGATAACCATACATTCACATTCCAATGACCATGGTCCTCCTCCCCCTCGTCCTCCTGTGGGCAGGCCTGTCTTAACGAATCTCCATTTGTAACTGCGTCACAAAGCTTTCTTTCCATTCCCGATGATTCCCACCAGTCCTCTCTTTGATCAGTAATTCATTTCCACACAGTTCTTAATCTCCTTCTTGTGATTAGTAATTTGCAACGATTCTTTCTCTCTGGGGGGAAGGGTTATTGGTACTCACATAAGACAAAAAAAGAAAAGTTTTTTCCTCCCCCCCCCCTTTCCGTTTCACTCTGACATGCCGATATTTTAATGATGAGTCTTCACTTAATTTATTGTCCAGCCCGTCGCTCCACACGGGACGCGGGTGGCGCTGTGGGTAAAAGCCTCAGCGCCTAGGGCTTGCCGATCGAAAGGTCAGCGGTTCGAATCCCCGCGGTGGGGTGCGCTCCCGCTGCTCGGTCCCAGCGCTTGCCAACCTAGCAGTTCGAAAGCACCCCCGGGTGCAAGTAGATAAATAGGGACCGCTTTCTAGCGGGAAGGTAAACGGCGTTTCCGTGTGTGGCTCTGGCTCGCCAGAGCAGCGATGTCACGCTGGCCACGTGACTCGGAAGTGTCTCCGGACAGCGCTGGCCCCAGGCCTCTTGAGTGAGATGGGCGCACAACCCTAGAGTCTGGCAAGACTGGCCCGTAAGGGCAGGGGTACCTTTACCTTTACCGTCACTCCACATCACAGAGATCCCATTAATCAGCAGTCTTTACTCCCGATCTTCACTTGAAGTATGTGCATTTCCTTCTTTTTCCAATTATATATTTCGAGCTGATGCAAACCAGTGCGCGATTAGAGACAGCGTCTGGGAGAGCCGACCCCACCCGAGGGCTTTGTGCCTAGTGCCCTCACCCCCTTCTTTCGAATCCGGGGGTGAATTATGGGCACAGCAGGCAAGGCAGTGCCCCCCATTCCCTTGGGGGGCAAGGGAGGCTGCATACTCCCATATCAGCCTCTTAATTACCTTGTGTGGGTCGGAGAGATGTTATTGTCGGCCATCTTCCAATGCGCCCCCTGGTGGCCCCCCCGAAATTCCTGCACTTCAGGGGGTTGGACTAGATGACCGCTGGGCTCCCTTCCAACTCTGCAATTCTGTGAGTCTATGATAGATAGATAATTATAATTTATTATGGTCGGAGACCAGCTTATAAAACACACTTGGGGGTACAGTCACAGAAGGAAAACAAACAATTAAAACAATGTACAGCAATAAATTTAAAAACAATGCACAACAATAAACTACCGCAGGGAGCTGACCCAGAGTCACCCATAGAACCGAGTTTGGGGGTTTTCTTAATGAACTAGTTTGAGTTGGGAGATGGTCTATGATTTTATGATTATCTGTTGCTCTCGTCGTGAATCCTCTCCCAGGTCAAAGGCCACACCATGTTTCCCAGAAGGTCAGATCTTGGCATTCAACCCGGGCTTTTTCTGCTTCATAACAACACAGTGGAAACTGAGAAACCTTTCCTGTTGCGGGCACAGTGGGGGGGGGATTATTTGCTTGCTTATTTATGGTCCGCTTTTCCTCCAAGGAGATCAATATGACATACATGGTTTGCCCCATCACAACAACCCTGTGAGGTAGGCTAGGCTGCGAGGCAGGGACTGGCCCAAAATTTGATGCATTACTTTATTTTAATATTGCGTTGGAAGCTGCCCAGAGTGGCTGGGGAAACCCTGCCAGATGGGTGGGGTATAAATAATAAATTATTATTATTATCATTATTATTAAAGTCGCCCAGTGAGCTTCATGGCTGAGTAGGGATTCAAACTCTGCTCTCTCCCAGGTCCTAGTCTGCCGCTCTGACCACTATGCCATGGCATCTCCTGAAAGCCCAGATATGGTCCGTACATCATGGTTTTGCCCCCGCCCACAATTCAAGGACTTGCCCTTCCTCTGCCCCACTGGAAAGCGTTTGCAGTGAATGTGGAAACATGGCGATGGGGAGATGTGATATCCTTGACTCTCTCTTCTCCCCCGCTGCCAATCTCTGCCCTCCCCACTGCCTCCTAGTAATTTCCTGTGAAATCCTTCAGAGAGTGCAGAGAAATCCTTTTGAGCCCCTGATAATGCTCCCTACTAAATCTTGCCTGGCTTTTCGTCTCCCCTCAGCGTGAAGCCTCGTTGGGAGCTTGTGGAAATCTCAGCCGACTCCTCGAAGAGTCAAAGGGGGAGCCGTGGAGAAGAGAGGGAGATGCTTCGCCCTGGGGTGGGCAATGGGGGTGGGGGTGGGGAGCAGCCTTTGCCGCTTCCGCTTTTGGACGCTCTTTGCCATGAAGCCTCACCTCGGAAGAGGACCTGTTTGCTGCCTCTGGGCTCCCCAAGTGGAATATAAATTGAAAACCTATGCAGATGATCTGGTAATTACAATTGAAGATCCAAAAAAATATCTTCCGACAGTGTTAGAAAGAATTCAGGAGTTTGGGCAAGTAGCAGGTTTGAAAATAAATAAAAATAAGACCAAGTTATTGGTCAAAAATTTAAGACAAGGAGATAAAAGGGAAGTGGACCTGTGTGATTCCTCTGGGCTCCCCAAGTGGAAGCCCAGGGTTCTCTGAGCATGTTAAGAGTTGGCTGCAAGTCACGCATGCTCGGGGGGACCCCAGGATTTGCTCGGTCCCTGATAGAACCCCCACAGACCTTGGAAACAAGGTCCTGGATAATGCTTAGGAAACATTCTTATTCTGCAAACCTTGCATCATTCCCCAGATTTGAGCAGTGTACTCGTCTAGTCAAGCAGAGTTGGTGGCATGGCTACAGCTTCCAGGCTAAGATATTTCTCCTTTGCAGATAAATGCCCACCATCCATTGCACATCTGAGTCTGAAGACATCACTGCCCTGGTTACATTTGAACATTGTTGTTGTTGTGGCTACATTTGAACATAACTGTTGCTGCTGCTGCTGCTGCTAATGTCTTTAATGTACTGTACTTTTCAGTGTATAAGACGAGGTTTTCTGACATTAAAATAGGGGAGGGATTGGGTCATCTTATACACGGGTAGTGCAAAGGGGGGACAGTGAATTGTTTCCTGCAGCGAGCAGTAGATTGTCACTGTCGTTAGTGTGATTGATTGGCGGCTGCGGCAATGGCTGCTGCCGAATGGTGGCTGCTACGGCAATTGGGCGGGTGATTGGCGGCTGCTGGCGGCAAGCGGTAATACGATTGGAGGCTTATGTGTCTCATGGAAGGCGGTGGACTCTTCTTCACTGGAGGTTTTTAAGCAGAGGTTGGGTGCCTCTGGGCCGTCTTTCCCCGAGGGTGCAAGGGGTGCTGTGCACCCGAGCGCTGAATTCTGGGGGGCACCAAAATGTTTAACTACTGCATCGATCGGCGGAGGTGAAAAGCAATGGAGAGGAAGTCCCCGCCCCCCTCCTCTGTTACTCCATAGCGTCAAACAAAAGCAGTTTTCCCCGCTGCATCGTTGTTACAGGTGAGCGATTCCCCCCCCCCTAAAAAAGCTCAATTGAGTCCCAGCCCCCTGGCGCTGGGTGGATCTTTGCACCCTGGTGGCACATATGCTAAAGAGGGCCCTGGATGGCCTTCTGCCACGAAAGCTTTAGTTGAAATTCCTGCATTGCAGCGGGTTGGACTAGATGACCCTCGGGTCCCTTCCAGTTCTACAGTTCTTTGATTCTATGATTTGGTGTGACTTCGTGGGCTTCAGAGCATTCAAGGCATGACTCTGGGCTTGGGCGTCGGACGAAAGGCTGCACATGGTTGGCGGAGCCTTTGGAGAAAGCATTTTGCACGGAGAGCATGTGTTGTGGTGAGGTCTAAGAAGACATCCCACTGTTGCTGGGCAGGTAACTGTAGTTGGCCACCATTGTGATTGGGCTCCTCTTGTCGTTGGGGGGAATTTGATATTGCCATTTTTTGATTGACAGCCAAGAATTTTTAGATTCCCTGCACGCAGCGTTGAGCTTCCTCTTTTCGCTGCGCGCATCAGATCACCCTCCCTATATTTAGGGTTGTTCACATTGACCTTGCTATGCCTGTCATGGGGTCGCCTGCTTTTGGGGCAGGGGCCTGGTAGGAATTTTGTCCATCTGGCTGATTGGCTGGTGCCATTTGGTTTTTGCCAACTGCGTAGCAAATCGTCACAACTTGTAAGATTGCCATTAGGCATTGGTTTTATGAATTGGCTGGTGGAGAGGCATGGATTGGCTGTGCCTGCCCCTCCAATGCTGCTGCTGCAAGGGTATTCCATTAAAGGAATCCAGGGGCTCGCCATTCTTTTGTCTGTATCCCTGACAAAGGGCTAGGGCCACGCAAGAGCCCCTGGGAGCATGTGGGGAGAGGTGAGGGCATGGTTCCCAGCTCCATTTTTCTCCCCAAAATGTTTTCCCTTTCTGACTTTGGCGGGCGTGAGAATGTCAGTCTGTCCCCGGGCGGGACAGATAGTCACAACCAATGCCTAAGCAACCACTCACATTTTTTGTATTTGAATAGAGTTGTGGCCAAAATTATGCCGAAAACCTTAAACAAAAATTCTGTGTGAGATGTGTTTTATTGGGGTGGCTTGGGGACCTCGACACGCAAAGGGTGCATTAGATGCTTCCATCCTGTGCAGAGAAGGAGAAAGCAAGAATGTGGTGAACGGGGACACCAGAAAGATGCCATTTCCTGAGGTTATTATCTTCTGGGCTAATCAGAGTCGTGTTTTCTCCTTTCCTCCCTTTTGCCTGCAAGTCACCCCAGAGAGCTGCCAAGGAAGGGGCCTGTGAGTCGGCCCACACTTAAATCACTTGACAGAGAAGGATCGGTGCGCTCACTTTGCATTAAGCAGACGAAGAGCACATGGAAGGGAGAGACCAGCGCCAGAGGAACAGCTCTCTGCATCCTGGTTCTGGGAGAGGGGAGGCTCTCAGCGTTGACCTCAGCCGTATCCGTCCCCCGAAAACACCCACTTGCCGATTTGTCACATCGCACCTTGAACGCCAAAATATTTTGAATGCTGGAATTCAGAACACACATGAGGCTTTGTTTATGAATTTCCTTGCTTATCTATTTTTAAATTAAAATGCCGTGGTTTCTTTGGCAGGCCTTCAACAAAGCTTTCGGGGCTCGTACAGCCTGGAGAGTGAATTGTAGAATGTCAGAGATGGAAGGGACCCTGAGGAACATCGAGTCCTGTGGTTCCCAACATGGCGCACATGCCCCACAGGGGAGCAATTTGCTTTTTAAGGGGGGTGATTCGAGGAATGAGCTGTTAACAGTTCATGGCCTTTTAGGCTTCCTCCATGGGAATAGGAGTTCACTGTTTGAATAATAAGAATTATATGTCAGGGGGGCAGGGGGTGGCATTAGGATTTTATAGGTGCTTAGGTGGGGCACAGCCCCCCAAAAAGTTGGGAACCATTTATGTAGACCTACCCCCCTGCAATGCAGGAATATGCAGCTGTCCCTTGCAGGGATCGAACCTGCAGCCTTGTAACACCACACACTGACCAAGTGGCATGGGGAAAGTTGATGGGGGGGGGAGTTTTTTGCCCTCATAGCACTAGAATGCAGTGGGGATATTCAGATGAGCTGAATGTTGGAGGATTCAGGGCAGATAAAAGAAAGTCCTTCTTGACACAGCACATTGGTGTGTGTGTGTGTGTGTGTGTGTGTGTGTGTGTATTGATTTATACCATATATATAAATTTTGATTTATACCATTTTCAGCAATAATTAAACATACTTTTACATCTTACTCAGTTTTTTTGACTTCCATCAGTCCTGTCTGAAAATTTTCCAATCTAATCTCTTAGTATGCATTTCTTATTTTCCCTGTTACATTTCAAACTTATAACTAACATCTCTATCTCTTTCTATTTTGTAACACATCGGATATTCCTCTTTGAAACAAAGCCGCTGATCAGGAAGCGATCAGGAGGGAGATTAGGGACGCTAGCAATAAAGGAGGCTGGCTGGGAGGGGGGAGGTAAAAGCCCATGGATTTTTACATTGGGTCACCCCAAATTCACCATCAGATCACATAACATGTCCATAGCTACAGCCTGCACCAAAAATTCACGCACCCACTGTTTCGTGGGGCTGCAATGGCGCAAAAATGTGGTTACAAAGCACAGATCCACATTGATCCTCAGGATTTTTTGCATTGGGCTACCCCAAACTCACCGTCAAATCGCATGTCTGTGGCCGCAGCATGAACCACAAAAATCATACATCCACTGTTTCGTTCAGAATATTTTTTTTCTTGTTTTCCTCCTCTAAAAACTAGATGTGTCTTATGATCGGGTGTGTCTTATGGAGCGAAAAATACGGTAACTTTCTTTCAATGTACAATGGCATCAGCTTGATCCTTCTGGTCCCCCTTCTCTGAACCTTTCTGAACTCAACAACATCCTTTTGGAGCTGAAGCAACAGAACTGTTCTCAGTGCTCCGTTCATCAGGAGCACATCCGCCAGGAAAAAAACCCCAGAGGTTTCTCGCAAGGAGGAAGCAGCCTCTCATTGGTACCCATAGGCCTGTTCCACCTGGTTCTGAAGCATCTGTTAGAGGTCCCCTCCATTTGGGAGAAGGATGCTTAGGCTAAGTCGGTTGTGGGGTCTTACATGGCGTCATTCGCTCTGCACCCGCCTCTCCAGAGCCCCCTCGGTCCGTCTCGCCCCCCCCCCCCTCGTTCAACAGCTGCGTGTGGGTTGTCACAGCCAGCGCGTACCTGCCGGCCATTAACAACACGTCTCTTTTTCTCGCCCCCAAAGTGCTAAGCATGGAGGTTGAAGGGTCTGGTCCTGTGGGCTGGGAAACAGCCTGTTTGCTCAAAGGGGCAGCCAAGGGTTTTTGGCAGCTCCTTCCTCCTGGAAGGGAGCCTATGCGCTGCGATGCAAAGTGAGAGAAATGTGCATGTGCGCACTGGTGCGTCGGTGTGTGACCTGCGTTAGGAACCTCGCGGCTCCGTCCTGGGAATTCTGGCTGTTTCAGGTGTGCGGATCGGGTGCAAGAAAGGAACACCCTGAGCTCCAGCAGAGGAGCTGGGTTGCTGCTGCCGGCCCCTGCCTTGCACGCCTGTCTCTTTCGAATCTGCAGCTCATCGCTAGCAAGGGACGCAACAGCTACACTACACTTCCTCTAATCCCTTCCTAGGTATTTATCTCCCAGCTCCCTGTCCCAGAGCCAGCAAGCAGTTGGCCGCTCGCCAGTCCTTGAAGAGTGTCCAGAACTTGCAGACTCCTTTTTTCCCCTCCTCCAAAGTTCCCGAGCCCTATAAATTTGTCACTGAGACTAAAAAGCTCAGCTGGGAAAGGGATTATGATAATGAAGGGCTCCCGTAACCAAGCAGAGCTGCAATGGAGCTCATGCGCTGTGCCCTGCGCTCTCCCTCTCTTCTTCCAGAGGTTGCCAGCCCAACTTGGCAACAGGAGCTGTAGGAGATGCCACGGGAGAACGAAGCATTGCAAGGGGGCGACTGCGCCTGGCTGGGCCCGTAAGCACCTGACAGGGTGGGAAAGCTCCCACAAATTACCTTATTGATCACTTGGACTGGCGGAACTGGTCCTGTTACAGCATGAGTAGGCAAACGAAGGCCAGGGGCCAGTTTGCCATTGGGGCCTCTGGTTTGCTGCCGTGAGAACAGGGCGCTGAACTGCAACTTTCCCCCCTCCTCTTTCTCCTTGCCATGCATCCTTTTATAAATTTACCGTATTTTTTGCTCTATAACTCACTTTTCCCCTCCCAAAAAGTAAGGGGAAATGTGTGTGCGTCTTATGGAGTGAATGCAGGCTGCGCAGCTATCCCAGAAGCCAGAACAGCGAGAGGGATTGCTGCTTTCACTGCGCAGAGATCCCTCTTGCTGTTCTGGCGTCTGACATTCAGCATATTTTTTTTCTTGTTTTCCTCTTCCAAAAACCAGGTGCGTTTTGTGGTCTGGTGCGTCTTATAGAGCGAAAAATACGGTATATCGTGTTGCCTCTCACTCACCTGTCCCGCAGCAAGTGATCTCAGGCAGCGAAGGGGGAGGCAAGCACAACACAGCTTGGCGTTTCTGGGTGGCGCTCGTGGTTTTCCTGTAGTAGTAGTAATATAATAATAATTTATTATTTGTACCCCGCCCATCTGGCTGGGTTTCCCCAGCCACTTTGGGCAGCTTCCAACAAAGATTAAAAATACATTAAAATGTCACACATTAAAAATTTCCCTGAACAGGGCTGCCTTCAGATGTCTTCTAAAAGTCTGGTAGTTGTTGTTCTCTTTGGCATCTGGTGGGAGGACGTTCCACAGGGCGGGCGCCACCACCGAGAAGGCCCTATGCCTGGTTCCCTGTAACTTGGCTTCTCCCAGCGAGGGACCACCAGAGGGCCCTCAGAGTTGGACCTCAGTGTCCAGGCAGAATGATGGGGGTGGAGACGCTCCTTCAGGTATACTGGGCCAAGGTCGTTTAGCCAGAAGACTCTCTGGCTTCTTCCTGCAAGAGAGTCAGGCCTTCCCAAATGCATGTGGCGCTCTCTCTCTCTCTCTCTCTCTGAAATATACTCGGAGTCGAGAGTGGATTTCATGCTCTTTATTCAGCTCATAGTAGTGAGGGGCAATGGGAGTTCCCCTGAAGTGTCTGCTTTATATACATTATTTATACAAAGGGCCCCACGTGATTGGCTAATTCCAGGATTCTCCTGTAGGCCAATCAGGTTGCGGATTCACTTCCACCTGGAGTTGTATTGGGTGGCTTCTGCGGACCAATCAGACTGCTGCATTCTGAATCCTATTGTTCTAGGACCAACCAGACTGCTGCAATTTGGATCCTATTCAACTCCGTACATAACACTCTCTTTACGGGGTGGGAGGAGGGCAGCCTGCAGCATTCCTAAGCCCCGAGCCTTGAAGAAAGACTCAGTTCTCACGCCCAGCACCAGCCCACGACCTGGGGGACAGAGAGAAGCTCAGCGCAGGTTGCGGAGGCTGGAAAGGGGGTCCCAAGCGCAGCAGCCTCCTGGCAGCACGTCCTTCCCAGCCCCTGCTCCCTCTTCCATTTAGCAGGTGAATAGAGGTGATTTTGGAGGGGTTTTTAATTAAACATCTGGAGTCCTTGGCAAGCCTCCTGGATGTCTAATTGCTGCACCTCTGGCTGTCCCCTGAGGCCGCGAGAGGAGTTCCTCCCAGTCTTCAAATTTAGGGGAGGGCACAGCAGTGTGTAACTCTTTCCTCCGCCGCCTCCTGGAAAAAGTGGGGAGATCAAGGCTTTGGGAAGGAGCCACATCCAGGCAGCAGGCAGCAGAAGGAGTCACGATCATGCACTGCAGGGAATCTTGCCCCCTGGGGGTGACGGCACAAGTTGTTACCTCCTTCCCTGCCCTTTGCTGGACTGGACACTTGGACTGTCTCCATAAGAGGAGTCTCTCCCTAGAGTTTTTAAAGTTTCCAGTGTCCTTTAAAGGTAGCTGAGCCTCAGAACTCAGGCAGCGTATTTGGAAATGAGTGGAGCTCTCATTTCCTTCCCTTTCAGTTCTGAGTGTCCCGTGCCTTTTATGTTTTAAATATTCCTTGAATTTTCTCTGAATGTTGTTGTTGTTTAGTCGTTTAGTCGTGTCCGACTCTTTGTGACCCCATGGACCAGAGCACGCCAGGCACCCCTGTCTTCTTCTCTGAATGTACTTTCATGCAGTTTCCTATCATTAGTATGGGGCAGGGGTCAGCAAACCTTTTCAGCAGGGGACCGGTCCACTGTCCCTCAGACCTTGTTGGGGGCCAGACTATATTTTTGGAGGAGAAATGAATGAATTCCTATGCCCCACAAATAACACAGAGATGCATTTTAAAAAGTAAAGGGACCCCTGACCATTAGGTCCAGTCGTGGCCGACTCTGGGGTTGCGGCGCTCATCTCGCTTTATTGGCCAGGAGAGCAGGCATACAGCTTCCGGGTCATGTGGCCAGCATGACTAAGCCGCTTCTGGCGAACCAGAGCAGCGCACAGAAACGCCGTTTACCTTCCCGCCGGAGCAGTACCTATTTATCTACTTGCACTTTGATGTGCTTTTGAACTGCTAGGTTGGCAGGAGCTGGGACCAAGCAACAGGAGCTCACCCCATCGCAGGGATTTGAACCACCGACCTTCTGATCAGCAAGTCCTAGGCTCTGTGGTTTAATGAGTCCATTGTCTTCCGAGGGAGACCGTTCCCCCTCTGAACAATTCTTACTGTCAGAAAGTTCTTCCTGATGTTTAGTCACAATCTCCTTGTCATGTGAATCCATTGGTTCGTGTAAAAACATGCTGATTCCCATACCGTCTGTGGGCTGTATTTAGAAGGCGGTTGGGCCAGATCCGGCCCCCGGGCCTCAGTTTCCCTACCCATGGTACAAGCTGTCAGCTTGGTGCAATGGCTAGATCAGTGCTGGCAGGGGCTGATGGGATTTGTAGTCCAAAACCAGGTTGGCAAATGCTGATCCAAGGCTAACGTCTGTTTTTATCATGCTGCCTTTATTGTTGGTCTTGTTCTGCTGATTATTTGAAAGTTACTGCAGTTCCGAGTTTATTGCTTTGCTGTTTTGTTAGCTGTGGTGGGAATATTTATCCTGAAGGGGTGATAGGCAATTTGTACAAGCAAATACATGAATATGCTACATTTTCCCAGCAATTCCCAGAGAGCCACATTTTGTACATGGAAAGCAATGGTGAATCTTCATCCCATCTCCAGCCTCACTGTGGTTCTATGGAGAAGAATTAATGAAATTCAACACCCAACTGCTTATTTCAAAATCTGGGGGTGCTTTCAGATGGGGTCTTAACTGGGTTTTCTGCAGAAAGTCTAATTCTGGATTGAAATTTTATTGTGGGAGGGGGTTAAAGGCTGGTATTTTGATGCTGACAGTGTCGTGCAGACACTGGAAAAAGTTTGGTGTGTGTGAACTGCGCCCATCCCACAGGGAACATCTTAAGAAAACAGATTAGAATATTGTTAGCGTCATTTTGGACTAGGTGGTGATTGGGATCCTTTCCAATTCTACAATTTTGTGATTTTTGCTTAGATAGCCGAATAAAGGAATCTTTTACTTTTATTTATTTATTGTAAATATTTAAAAATCACCGTTTTGCCTGCAAGAGACCCCGAGGTGATACGCAATAATAAGAAAACTATTATACGAATCAAAAATGCCCATTAAAAACAAAACAGAACCATTATGAAAACACTAGAATACTTTAGCGTTTAATGTTCATAATTAGCCTGCAACCTCTAATTGACTGGGGTAATCTATTTGAAACCTTTTTTAAAGGGACCAAATAGAGCGCAGGCCCGGTTAGTTTTGCAACATTTTTTCCTACTGAAAAAAGATAATTGTTTTAATAAAAGTAGTTGTAGGAGCTTTAGGCATGGCTGTGCTGGCAGAGGCTGAGAGGAGTCCACCTGGTTGGGAAGGCTGATATTTCTCCAAAATGGAAAAGTACTTCTTCATGCAGTGCCTTGTTAAACTATGGAACTCCCTGCCACAGGAGGCAGTGATAAACACCAATTTGGATGGCTTTAAAACAAGATTAGACAGATTCATGGAGGAGGAGAGGGGTATCAGTCGCTGCTGGCCAGGGCTATCCACTGGTTACCAGTTGCTGGAAACCACAGATGGAGAAAGGCCTCTCAAGCTCAAATCCTGCTGGCCAGTTTCCCACAGGCATCTGATGGGCCACTGTGAGAACAGGATCCTGGGCTAAATGGGCCATTGGCCTGATCCAGCAGGCTCTTCTTACCTGCCCTGCCCCTACCAAGAGTTCTCACAGGTGTGAAATTGGGGGACTGCGCCTCCACATTCGATAACGTGACTTATTGGTCTCTCTCCATTGGTAAAAACTGAACCCTGGCAGAAACGTGACTGGACTGCTCTGGCCTTTGCTGTTGTTGAGTCGTTTAGTCGTGTCCGACTCTTCGTGACCCCCTGGACCAGAGCACGCCAGGCACTCCTCTCTTCCACTGCCTCCCGCAGTTTGGTCAAACTCATGCTGGTAGCTTCAAGAACACTGTCCCACCATCTTGTCCCCTTCTCCTTGTGCCCTCCATCTTTCCCAACATCAGGGTCTTTTCCAGGGAGTCTTCCTCTTCTCACGAGGTGGCCAAAGTATTGGAGCCTCAGCTTCAGGATCTGTCCTTCCAGTGAGCACTCAGGGCTGATTTCCTTCAGAATGGAGAGGTTTGATCTTCTTGCAGTCCATGGGACTCTCCAGAGTCTCCTCCAGCACCAGAATTCAAAAGCATCCAATCTTTGGCAATCAGCCTTCTTTATGGTCCAGCTCTCTGGCCTTAATAAAGGTAAAGGTAAAGGACCCCTGGGTGGTTAAGTCCAGTCAAAAGCGGCTCTAGGGTTGTGGCGCTCATCTCGCTTTTCAGGCCGAGGGAGCCAGCGTTTGTCCACAGACAGCTTTCTGGGTCATGTGGCCAGCAGGATGAAACCGCTTCTGGCACAACAGAACACCATGACAGAAACCAGAGTGTATGGAAACGCCATTTACCTTCCCGCTGCTGTGGTACCTATTTATGCACTTGCACTGGCGTGCTTTTGAGCTGCTAGGTTGGCAGGAGCTGGGACAGAGCTACGGGAGCTCACCCCGTTGTGCAGATTTGAACCACCAACCTTCCAATCGGCAAGCCCAAGAGGCTCAGTGGTCTAGACCCAAGCACCACCCGCTTCCCTTTCTGGCCTTAGTGGATCCCCCTTGGCCTTGGTGGATCCCCCCCCCAAGTGCCCCCACCTCCTGCTGCGTGGAAGAAAGGACCACAGAGAGAGAGAGAGACTCTTGCACAAGAGCAACACCTCTTTCTCGGTGCACGCAGGCGGAAATCCATCTGTGAAGGAGGGGAGAAGATAGAAATCCCCAGTTGGATCTGGTGGCTCCTGGCAATTGTCTTCCCTCTATGCTCTTCTCCTCCATCTCCTCCCCCGCAGGGAGACCTCGCTGAGAATCTATCCTTGAGGAGCGCACGTCTTTTCTTTGCATGATGAACAGCTTGCCTGGTTCCTCCAGGGACCGCCCCCCTCTCCCCAATAAATCTCCCGCTTCCAGGAGTTTTTGGTGGGACAACTTCTCCGAGGACACATGACTCTTGTTGATGGGTCCCGGTTGCCTCTGATTATTCCTGCTATTTTCCCCTTGTCATATCCATCCAGAGCGGCAGCGAGGATTGATAGTCTCCTTGGAAGCCGGAGCAAGGTAACAGAGGGGGCAGGGAGGCCGTTGCCGGGGATAAATCGCAGCTGCTCTCTTGCTGGGGAGCGCAGCCTGAGTTGGAGCTCTGGGATTGGGGCAGAGGGGCTTCTGGGACCCCTCGGGAGGGTGGGGTGGGAGAGGAGCATAAAGCACAGGGCCAGGACCCCCCTGGGCTCTCTGCTCAAGTCCTGGAACTTCTCAGCTTGCTCTGGGCTTGGCGACACTTCCGCTCTTCCCGTGCCAAGAAAACATGGGTCCAAGCAGTGTTCCCCCTGCCACTCTCCTTTTCCAGGGAAAACCCACTCTTTAGCTCTAAATCTGCAGAAAACCCGATTGCTGTTTGCTCCAACTGAACACCAAAGAGTGGTTTCCCTGGGGAAATGTTGCATGGCAAGAGGAAGCGGGGATGAGACCCTTGCTTGCTTGCTTTTACTGGGTTTTATAAGCAAGAGTAACGTTACACAAACAAGTATACCAAGTTTTCTCATGTCATTTGTATATCACAAAAATAGCATAATAAATGTGGGGAAAGAGCTACAACATATGTTTCATTGTTAGTGGTCAATGTACAGGTTCTTGGTTCCTGAATTGGTTTAAACAGTTAAGAGGAAGGAAGGAAGGAAGGAAGGAAGGAAGGAAGGAAGGAAGGAAGGAAGGAAGGAAGGAAGGAAGGAAGGGGAAGGGGGGAATGGTGAGTGGGTTGGGGTCAGGTGCTTATATTTCTATTCTTCTACTTAGTGGGGGGGTGAGCCCCTAGCTAAGGTGGAGAGGTTCTCAACAGAGGACATTCCAGGCAACCCCTGTTGCTGATCTTCCATTCACAGCTTGCTGTCTTTCTCTTCAGCCATCTTTGCCAGCCTGGCACCATCGAGACATTTTGTGCTAGAGTGCCCATCAGTCCCATCCAGCACAGAGCAAAGAGGGCCATCCTCACCCCAGAATGTGCTGCTCTTTATTAGTGGAGAAATTCGGCTCCTTTTACATTTTAACGTGAACCTCCCTGCTTTGCTCCATCTGAAACGAAGCATGAACTATAATGGCATTCATTTGTTTCCTGGTTTGTTTTATTTCTGGCCTTCCTTTTTCTTGTTTTCCCCCCACAACAGCCCTGTGAGGCAGTGACTGGCTCAAACTCACCCAGCGAGCTTTGAACCCGGGTCTCTCCCAGGTCCTCATCCGACACTCTTACCGCTGCACCTCACTGGTAGCACTGCTGAACCACACTTGGTTATGCTTTGAAATTTGCACTTCACTGAATTTTCTGATGCAGTTCTCCAGCCGGAAAATGTGTATAGTAGGGTAAAATATCTATCTGCAGGGGGGAGGAAACGTACTAAAACTCCGATTTTTTTTTAATAAACTTTTTTTTTAATTAAAAAAAATACAAACATGCAAAAATAAGAACTGAATTTTGTAAGGAAAAAAAGGAGAGGAACCCTGAATGAACTACCGTATTTTTTGCTCTATAAGACACACCAGACCATAAGACGCACCTAGTTTTTGGAGGAGGAAAACAAGAAAAAAAATATTCTCGATCCCTCTTGGTGTTCCGGCTTCTGGGATAGCCGCACAGCCTGCATTCGCTCCATGAGAGACACATACATTTCCCCTTACTGTTTAGGAGGGAAAAGTGCGTCTTATAGAGCAAAAAATACGTTATTTGCCCATTCCTAATTCCCAGGGCTCTCACATGGGCACCGTTGCCATTCTAAGAGAATGAGGAAGTTGTCATGTTTCTTGATTTTCTTCTCGCAAATAAGATTCACTCCTGGAACGTGTAGGCAAATTGGAGGAGATTTCAGGAATTTCTAGGTTTGAGTTGCGCCCCCTCTCCAGAGCCCTCCTTCAAGAGGGATGGCAGCTTGAGCAACCTGGAGGGCTTTTGTTAATTTTTTGGGGGGTGGGAGTCACTGTGAGTAGCTCAGCCCAACCTAAGACCGGCTTCCCTGAGCTGAGATGGACTCCTGTCGCTCGGCTGCATTAAAGAGGTTTCTGAAATGGATGGGTTTCAGTTTCCTTCCTTGAGCCGAAGGAGCCCAAGGATATTGCAGCTCATCCATTTCAGAAACCTCTTTAACGTGGCCTGCAACAACTTTCTCAGGTAGATGGATGCTGCTGCTTCCGTGCCCATTATCTGATGACCCGGCTGGCAGGGCTGCGAAACTTGCCGTCGATCATTCTTAGTGATGGGCTTAAGCAGGTGGGGACTCTGCTGCTGCCGCTCAAGCAGCCTGCCGTTCAAGATGGAGCTGTGCAGATCCAGGGGCTGGCCAGGGTTAGAACAGTCTGTGTGCCAGACTGGCCTGGCCATCATTCAAATCAGCATTGGCCAACTTGGTGCCCTCCAGGGGTTGCTGTTGTTTTTTGGGTGGGGGCGCCTTTAATGCACATCAGCAAATAAGGCTGTTTTCATTTTTTTAAAACGGTTTATTTTTATGATAGATTTCTTTGTTTACAAAAGTACGTGCAGTGTCTCTTTTTTCAGGTTGCGTTTTCTATGGATCAGTTTGTTGTGGGACATTAGTGTTACATTAGGAAGAAAAGGGAAGGGACGCGGGTGGCGCTGTGGGTTAAACCACTGAGCCTAGGACTTGCCGATCAGAAGGTTGGCGGTTCGAATCCCCGCGACGGGGTGAGCTCCCATTGCTCTTGCCAACCTAGCAGTTTGAAAGCAGGTCAAAGTGCAAGTAGCTAAATAGGTAAAGGTACCTTCTGGCGGGAAGGTAAACGATGTTTCCGTGCCCTGCTCTGGTTCGCCAGAAGTGGCTTAGTCCTGCTGGCCACATGACCCGGAAGCTGTACGCCGGCTCCCTCGGCCAATAAAGCGAGATGAGCGCCACAACTCCAGAGTCGTCCATGACTGGACCTAACAGTCAGGGGTCCCTTTACCTTTACCTTTAGGAAGAAAAGGGAAAAAGAGGTGGAGGGGGAAATGGTATTTGGGGTGCAGTCAGGTGGCAATACTTCTATTCTACTTAGTGTATGTGTGAGGTTTTGTGTCAGCATCACTTGTGTGGGTCTCCTTACTATCCGCTTGTTGTATTTCATCGGTTGTGAGAGAGGTTGGGGGTGGCCTAGGAGGTGGTTGGTTGTCTTTGGTTGGCTGTAGTGAGATTTCGTTTGTGAGTGGGTTGGGTGGTGGGTGTTTTGGATCAGGTTAGCCATATTGATTTGTATGCTGTTGGTGGATTTTTGTCGTTGTCTTGTTGGGCAGTGTATGTGATAAAGGGGAGCCATACCGGGGTGAAGGCGTCTTCTATTTGTCCCCGTGTCAGCTTCAGTTTGTTGGTTAGTTTTTCTAGTAGGGCTGTTTCCCATACTATTTGGTACCATTGGTCCATTCTTATTCCTGACAGGTCTCTCCAGTGTCTGGCTATGATGCTTCTGGCTGCTGAGAGTAGGTGGGTTATGAGCTCTTTGTCGTGTGAGTGGCCATTGTTGTCTTGGAAGATGTTTAGTGGGGCCAGTTCTGGGGAGACTTCTAATACAGTCATACCTTGGGTTACAGATGCTTCAGGTTGCGTTTTTTCGGGTTGCGGACCACCGAAACCCGGAAGTACCAGAACGAGTTACTTCCAGGTTTCATCAGTTGCGCATGCATAGAAGCACTAAATTGCGCTTTGCACATGCGCAGAAGCACCAAATCGCAACCCGCACATGTGCAGACGTGCCACTGTGGGTTGCGAACGTGCATCCTGCACGGATCACATTCGCAACCTGAGTGTCCACTGTACATGCTTAGTTATTTTGCATATTTCTTGTAGGATTGATGTCCAAAAGAATTGGGCTGCTATCATTGTTTAGGCTGCCATCAGCCATTGCCAGCCATTGACTGATCGGATCTGTAGTCCAGACCTGGATGATGCCTGGTTGACCATAGATGCTGCCGAGTTGCAAAGCAACATAGGACCAAATTTACCCAAGTGGGTCATTTGGCCTTGTCCCGAGACAATAACCTGATGCACTCATTTATGGCAGGTCCCTGGCCACCATCCTTTACTTGGAAGTCGATTCTGCAGCCCCCTGGGGAGAGCTTCTATTACTGCTGAGCTGTCCATTGAAAGTGAGACAGGACGTCTTGTTTTGCGGCTGGGGAGAGGGGTGGGCCGTGCCAGATCTGGCAGCCAAAGCTGCTCTCAGCGCCAGCAGCACTCAAGCCTGGAGCTTGCCAAGATATGACGTGGCGCAATTCACCTTTGCTCATGCACGGAGCGTCTTCTCCTTTTCCCGGCTATCCCACTGCCATGAGCCAGGAGAGGAGAAACCTAGTTTCTGACGATGGCCTTTGTGGTCCCTTCCAACTCTGCAGTTCTGCAATTGTAAGATACACACAAAGTATCAAATGTGGTGACAGTAATAATAATGCAACAAAACAACACCACCACCACAAACTGGCTTATAAGTATAAAACCAATTTTACTAGAATAATAACTACCATACTTGTAACCATTCAAGTATATAACGTTTCTTGCACATGTAACTTGTTAAAATAAGGGACGCGGGTGGCACTGTGGATTAAACCACAGAGCCTAGGACTTTGCCGATCAGAAGGTCAGCGGTTCGAATCCCCGCGACGGGTTGAGCTCCCGTTGCTCAGTCCCAGCTCCTGCCAACCTAGCAGTTCGAAAGCACGTCAAAGTGCAAGTAGATGAATCTACTTCCCGGCGGGAAGGTAAACGGCGTTTCCATGCACTGCTCTGGTTCGCCAGAAGCGGCTTAGTCATGCTGGCCACATGACCTGGAAGCTGTACACTGGCTCCCTCAGCCAGTAAAGCGAGATGAGCGCCGCAACCCCAGAGTCGGCCACGACTGGACCTAATGCTCAGGGGTCCCTTTACCTTTACCTAACTTGTTAAGATACAGTTGTACATTTATCCACTCCATGTTTACAGTATCTCCAGGCTTTGTCTTGCACATGGCACCTTAGTATGTTTGTGGTTTGAATGGTTACAAGTCTATCTCTATTCTAGTTATTATTCTAGTAAATTTGGTTTTATACTTATAAGCCAGTTGGTGGTGGTGGTGTTTTGTTGCACTACAATTGTAAGAGCCATTCGAAAGTGGAGCCGACTCCATCAGAAGGTGATGGACTCGTTGGGTTTTAACGAGAGGTGTTCTGGCCACCTGCCAAGGATCCTTGAGCTGTGATTTCTGCATTGCAGTGGGTTGTACTAGATGAGCCTTTGGGTTCTCTTCCAGCTCTACAATTCCATGTGGGTGGATAGGGCTGAGCATCAGGAGGTGTGGCTCAAAAGTGCTCCTGAGCCTCATCCCCTCATCTTTTAGCATCTGCCATCCTCAATAGTTATTGCATTGCCCATCTCCACCGCCACCCTTCGTCCCATCCTTCTGTTGCCAAGGGAAAGGGAGACGTTTTGTTTCATCAGCTGTTGGGAGCTGAGTGCCTGGAGTAGGAAAACACCCTCCTTCTTCCTCCTCACCTGCCAATCATCTCCCCCTCCCTCTCTTCTCCCCCCTCCCCGGTTCTTAGTAACCTGGCATTTCTCCAGAAACAGCATTAGGTTCCCCCCCCCCAATATTGATTGGGCTTTGCTATTTGATCTTCCCCTTCTAATGCAAAACTCTTAACTGGTATGGGGGGGGTGGAATGAGGAAAGGGAGGTGGAGAGAAATGCTGACTTAGCACGAAGGTTGCCAACTTCCCTTCTTGTCTCTAGCTCTGCAGTTTCATCTGCAGACATGAGCTCATGCTGGCGATAAACTGCACCTGCTGATTCCCATGCATCAAACTGGATTTTTTTCCTGGTCAGTTGGCAACCCTAGATAGCATAAACCATGGGTAGGCAAACTAAGGCCGGGGGCCAGATCCGGCCCAATCGCCTTCTCAATGCGGCCCACGGACGGTCCGGGAATCAGGGTGTTTTTACATGAATAGAATGTGTGCTTTTATTTAAAATGCATCTCTGGGTTATTTGTGGGGCATAGGAATTCATTCATTTCCATCCAAAAAATATAGTCTGGCCCCCCACAAGGTCTGAGGACAGTGGACCGGCCCCCTGCTGAAAAAGTTTGCTGACACCTGTAAACTCTTCCTAACCTGGTAAGATGCCCAGGGATTCATATTTTTTTCCCATGGGGAAAAATAGTTAATAGCTGCTGAAGGACATTCACACAGAATGGGTCTCTCGATGACTGTCAGCATCGCCCTTGAGCCAGTGCACCAACTGGACTCATGCACCTCAACCCCGACTGGGCTAGGCGAGCTGGGTAGCACCGCCAGAGACCTCCTTTCTCACAGGAACAGGTCACAGTGCTGTGGACTCACAGCTTAGAGCTGAGAGCACCGGATTCACTGTCTCAATAATACAGTCATTGTGCCGCAGAGTTTTGCAGAGTCTTGCAGAGTATAAACCACTCGGAGAGCAGCTCTGTAGAATATCTTCCTTTTATTCTGTAACTACAACTATGATACAAAACTATATACAGAGCTGAATATTCTAAGCATAAATCAATGCTACACTGAGAGTCTGCAGCTGCTCTTAGCAGCAACCTTATCTCTAGGATCTCTAACACTCTCTCTCTCTCTCTCCGATACACTGACTGACTGACTCTCTCACACACAGAGACTGATGTGGTGCTGAGGCAGAATAAGTAGATAGCAGGACACGCCTCCTCCTCTCTGGAGAGTCAGCAGAGACCATCAGGAGATCATCAGGAGATTCTTGGGTATGGGAGGGGTGAAATCTCCTCAATGACTCCTGCCCACAATCCGAGTTGCCAACTACTCAGCCAGCCTTGGCAGATCCCACTAACCAAATCCACAGCCCTTAGCAGCTGGCAATACTTAGGCTTCTCCTGTCCCATCAAGCTGAGATTAAGCGCATAGGAGCAAGATGGGCTTGTGCTTTTTCTGGTCAGTTGGCAATCCTGCAAGGTTTTTCACACAGAACAGAGGAAGTGAGCTTTGAAAGTGGCTTTCGTTCCTCGAGTGTGAGAGTTGGTGGGTGTTGGCCACCTTTGTCTCTAGAGTGGAACCTCGGTTTTCGAACATAATCCATTACCCGGAAGTCCGTTTGACTTCCAAAACATTCGCAAAGGGCTGTCAGCAAAGGGAATGGTGAAAATGAAAACAACCACGCCATTCAACTTCCAAAAATTGTTCACGAACAGGAAGCATTCACTTCCAGGTTATCGGCGATCTGGTTCTGAATTGTTCAGCTTCCAAAGCATTCAACAACTGAGGTTCCACTGTACTGGGTGCTCTAAGGGTGCTTTTTTGTTTGTGGTGTGTGTGAGAGAGAAGCTAGCCTAATAACTAAATGCACAGAAATATAGAAGTTGAACAAGCTTGCAGTCGCAACCCTCTTACTGTACGAGTCTTACATGGGAGTAAGCCCTGCAGAGCTTACTTCAGAGTAGAGATGCACTGCGATTCAACCTTGCATTTGCATGAGTCAAGGTGGGGCTGGGCTTTGGGAGTTTTCCCTTCTGCTGTCCATATATCACCCAGGCAGGGGGCTCTCTCTCGGGATGGAAAAACAGCCAAATATTATTGTCTGAGCATCCTTTGCCAAAAACACCACCTGATATCAGACCCCGAGGAAATTCCTGCCTGCAGGCTCTCCGTTCCCCGTCTCCCTAGCGCCAGCCCCTCTTGGCTCTCGTGCAAAGTCTTAGCAGATGTAGCCCTGGTGTTTGCACTGATACACCACCAGACCGTAATGTTTGCAAGGTGTTAATGGAGGAAGTCTAGCTTTTAAGGCACTGGGTGGATTTCGACTGCGCCTGGAAGGCAAACCCCACCTCCACTTGGCGCGGCCATGTTTCTCCCTGTCCCACCCGCCCCCCTCGCTATAGGAGCCAAAGTCGGAAGCAGGAAGACATGCAACACTTTTCCTGTCTGTTGCATTGGTGAACGTGTGGGATAATAGCATGTGGAACTCATTGACACATGGTGCAAGGGAAACAGACGACTGAGGAGGATGCCAGATAGCATCAAAGATCAGGAATGTTGAAGGAACCTCCCCCCCCCCCATGGCAGAGCAGTGGGGTGTGCCCCTTGTGGGAGACAAGGCGAAAGCTCCAGGTTTTCCACTTTCCCAGGTCCCCGGCCTGTACTACTAAATATTCCAATAGAGTCTGAGAAGCAGCTCAGTTGAGGGGTGGCCTTTCTGCCCTGGACACCAGCCAACGCCTGAAACAGAACATCTTCCAAAAGTGGATTAAAGTTTTATTTTTTAAAAAAAGACTACATACACATACAAATATGTTCCCAAGCTTCTGTTGGACAGGAGTAGGATAATGAATCGTAGAATTGTAGAGTTAGAAGGGACCCTATACCTGAAAGAGCATCTTCATCCCCTTCATGGCCTAGGACCTCATACCTACGGGACCGCCTCTCCCGGTCTGTCCCACGGAGGACCTTAAGGTCCATAAATAGCAACACCCTAGAGGTCCCGGGCCCTAAGGAAGTCAGATTAGCCTTAACCAGAGCCAGGGCCTTTTCAGCACAGGCCCCAAATTGGTGGAACGCTCTGTCTCATGAGACCAGGGCCCTGCGGGATCTGATTTCTTTCCACAGGGCCTGTAAGACAGAGTTGTTCATCCTGGCTTTTGGCTTGGAATCAACTTGATCCCCTCCCCCTCTTTCCTTTCTCCTTCTGTGATGGAACTCCTATTTGGGGACTTCCCTGGCTTTTTTCTGGTCCACATAGGACCAGTCTGGATAGTTGCCCTTGGTGAAGATTGGACGTTCTCATCCCCAAAATGTTTTTGATTTGAGTTGCTACTGAAATGAGGCTGCATTTTACTGTTGTATTTTAATCTTGTTTTTAAGTTGTATTTTAATCTTGTTTTTAAGTTGTATTTTAATCAATTGTTTTTATACCTGGTGTTAGCCGCCCTGAGCCTGGTCTTGGCTGGGGAGGGCGGGGTATAAATAAAATTTATTATTATTATTATTATTATTATTATTATTATTATTATTATTATTATTATTTATTGGTCAGGTCAGACTCTGAGGTCCAGCTCTGAGGGTCTTCTGGCAGTTTCCTCTCTGTGAGAAGTGAAATTACAGGCAACCAGGCACAGGGCCTTCTCAGTAGTGGCGTCCTCCCTGTGCAATGCGCTCCTGTCAGATGTCAAGGAAATAAACAGCTGTCTGTCTTTTAGGAGACACCTGAAGGCAGCGCTGTATGGGGAAGTTTTTAATGTTTGAGGTTCTGTTGTGTTTTTATCTCTGTTGGAAGCCACCCAGAGTGGCCGGGGCAACCCAGCCAGATGGGCATGGTATTATTATTATTATTATTATTATTATTATTATTAATTTGGTCCAACCCTTGCCATGCAGAAATCTCAACTAGATCATCCTTGACAGATGGCCATCCAACATCAGCTGAAAGCCTCCAAGGAAGCAGAGTATACAACCTTATGAGGGGGTCCGTTCCACTACTGAACAGCTCTAACCTTCGAAAATATCTTCCTCATGTTTAATTGGGATCTCGTTTATTGACATTTGAATCCATTGGTTCAGATCCCCTCCTCCAGAGCAGCACAAAGCAAGTTCAAGTGGTTTAATACATTTAAGATAATGGGTTGGCAAACTAAGGCCCGGGGGCCGGATCCGGCCCAATCGCCTTCTCAATCCGGCCCGCAGACGGTCCAGGAACAGCTTGTTTTTACATGAGTAGAATGTGTCCTTTTATTTAAAATGCATCTCTGGGTTATTCGTGGGGCATAGGAATTCGCTCATTTTTATTTTTCCCAAAATATAGTCCGGCCCCCCACAAGGTCTGAATGACAGTGGACCGGCCCCCTGCTAAAAAGTTTGCTGACCCCTGTAATTAAGATGCACTCACATGGAGTCGGAAGTGTATATCTCTGAATTTAGCAAGCAGGTGTGTAAAACTATATACTATATACATTTTAATTGACTTGTTACCCACCCTGAGCCTGTTGAATAGGGCTGCTCCGTGATAGTATGGAGCTCAGCCCCCACTCACTTCTCAGGCATTGATCAGGAACAACCAGAGTCATTTCTCATGTATCCTGTTTACCTCTAGGAATTGAATTCAGATTCTGGCTTGGGCTTCTAGGGGACCAATTATGCCACTGCAGAAAGGAGCCCTGGTTTGCCATCTCAGTTCATGGGAAGCAGCTGTGGTCGCTCACTGGTAGAGAATCTACATTGTGTGCAGAAGGTCCTGGGTTCAGTCCCCAAAGGTATTCCTACATAGGACTCTGACCTGAAACTCTGGAGAGCCAGTGCTAGTCAGTCTAGTCCAGGGGTCTGCAACCCGCGGCTCCGGAGCCACATGTGGCTCTTTTACACCTTTGCCGCGGCTCTGGGACAGATACTAGCGAGGGGAGGAGGCGGATTGTGCGCCCCAACACTCCCCACTGTGGCGGGCGCTGTACTGGCTGTGACGTCGCATGGGGGTGGTGCGTGCGTTAGTCACCTTCCCACCCGCTGTCAGATCGGAGGGCAGCGGCATGCATGCTTTAAATGTCGCAATGGTTTTGCGGCTCCCAGGTTTGTTTTTCTTCGGAAATGGGTCCAAGTGGCTCTTTTTGTCTTAAAGGTTGCAGACCCCTGGTCTAGTCCCTACTGACCAGTGGGCCAACTCTCTCTTCCTAAGGATGGCCAATGTCAGCTGGGAGGGCTCTACTCATGGCTCAAGGTCAAGTCACGAATGCTATCCTAGGCTGCATCAAAATAATAATAATAATAATAATAATAATAATAATAATAATAATAATTTATTTATTTATTTATTTATTTATACCCCACCCATCTGGCTGGGCTTCCCCAGCCACTCTGGGCGGCTTCCAACAGAATATTAAAATACAATAGCCTATTAAACATTAAAAGCTTCCCTAAACAGGGCTGCCTTCAGATGTCTTCTAAAAGTCTGGTAGTTGTTCTTCTCTTTGACATCTGGTGGGAGGGCGTTCCACAGGGCGGGCGCCACCACCGAGAAGGCCCTCTGCCTGGTTCCCTGTAACTTGGCTTCTCACAGTGAGGGAACCACCAGAAGGCCCTCGGAGCTGGACTTCAGTGTCTGGGCTGAACAATGGAGGTGGAGACGCTCCTTCAGAGATACTGGACCAAGGTCGTTTAGGGCTTTAAAGGTCAGCACCAACACTTTGAATTGTGCTCGGAAACGTACTGGGAGCCAATGTAGGTCTTTCAAGACCGGTGTTATGTGGTCTAGTGTCCGAGTGAAGGTGAGTCATAGTCCCACTTTGATCAGACCACACCTGCAATATGATGCCCAGTTGTGGGCACCACCATCTAAGAAGGATGTTGACAAGCTGGTTGCAGAGGAGAGAGCAACCAAGATGACCAAGGGTCTCGAAACCAAGCCTGATGAGGAACGGTTGAAGAAGCGGGGTATGTCTATCTTGGAAAAGAGGGGACTGAGAGGGAGATATGAGAGCCATCTTCAAATATCTCAAGGGCTGTCACATGGAAGATGGAACAAGCTTGCTTTCTCCTGGTCTGGAGGGTAGGACATGAACCAATGGCTTCAAGTTACAAGAAAGGTGATTAGGGGGCAGAATGTAGGGCAAACAGTTCCCCCCCCCAATCCTTTCCATCATTAGCTGGAGCAACTGGGCAGAACAGGAGGACTGTTGTGATGAGAGCATTCCCTTCCTTCATTTCCAGGAGGAGGAGAGCCCATGTTTGCTAGTGAAAAGGAGCAAGTTTCTCTAACCTTAATCCAAGGTACTCAATTGGTTAAATATTCCTGCATTGCAGGGGGTTGGACTAGATGATCCTTGGGGTACCTTTCAACTCTACAATTTTGTGATTCCATGAAAGATGAAGTGGTGACATATGTAGGGAGCCAGTGTGGTGTAGTGGTTAAGAGTGGTGGACACGTAATCTGGGGAACCGGGTTCGCTTCTCCGCTCCTCCACCTGCAGCTGCTGGGTGACCTTGGGCCTGGTCACACTTCTCTGAAGTCTCTCAGCCCCACTCACCTCACAGTGTTTGTTGTGGGGGACGAAGGGAAAGGAGAATGTTAGCCGCTTTGAGACTCCTTCGGGTAGTGATAAAGCGGGATATCAAATCCAAACTCCTCCTGCTCTCCTCTCCTCCTCCTCCTCCTCCTCTTCTTCTTCTTCTTCTTCTTCTTCTTCTTCTTCTTCTTCTTCTTCTTCATAATTGCCTTAGCTGCCCATGTGGGTTTCCTGGCCTCATTCAGAGTGCTGGCATTGGCTTGGCTTCTGGGGTCTAGCACCCTCTTGCTTGTCCCAACATCCCTTCACCAACTGGGGGCCTTTTCAGGGACTCTGGGATTGCCCCCTTCTTTGGTCTCCTCTTCCTCATCCTTGATGGCTTCCTCCACATCGCTGCATCCTTCCTCTTCAAGAACTCTTCAGGGACATGGATGGTTTTCGAGTTCCTGCGCTGATTGGTTTTTAACTTGCTCTATTGAATTGTTTCTGTGGTTGGAGGATATTTAATAGTCCTAATAGATGCTTGCGGGGGATTTTTGTGTGTGTTTTGCCACTCTTAGAAATTTTGCAATCTCATTTTCATTTGTTTTAACTTATGGCTGGCTGCTGGGAGCTTTTGAAAGGAAAAGCAGGCTGCGCATGCCGCTTTAAAAAGAAATAATTGTAAATAAATGCAGCGTTGCGGCAATTTCAAAAACACCCTCACCCCCAAAAATTCTATTTCATTGCCAACATAAGTGAAATACTTGTCCACACTTTGTGCTGCTGTTTACCCCTGGGAAAACCTGTGAATCAGAACAAATGGCGATTGGGTTTTCTGTGGATTGCCATTTGTTCCAATTTAGCGCTAAAGAGCGGGTTTTCCAGGGGAAGGTGGCAGGGCAAAGGCAAAACTGCTTGGACCCATGTCTAGAAGGCACAGGAAAAGTAGAAAACCACTCGCATCTGTGCTTTCTAGCCTCTGAACAAGCAGAAGTGTGGATGAGCCTAAAGTCCCATCTCTTCAAGACCCGATTTGTAGTTTCGCCTGGGTCTGCTCTTGCAAACATCCCTGCTACAAATCAGTACGCTGTAGTTGTGGAGCAAGAAGGTTGAAGTCAAAACAGAAGCTGTGAAGATGAGCGAGAGATGGAGGAAAAGAGAGAGAGAGAGAGCGAGAGAGAGAGAGCGCAGGGAGCAAGAGCAAGCTGCGGAAATCACCTCAATTAGCTCTGGGTCTTAGAGGACACCATCTTGGGAATTGCACTCCTGAATTGTTGATTTAAAGCATCTTTATTTTGCAAGGATCTTTTGCCATATCCACCGTGTTTTCCCTCCCAACCAACCTGTGCAGCAGGCTATGTTTATTTCTAGTTCGTATGCGGAAGGATGAGTGTGTTGACTACCTGAATACCAGGTGATGGAAACCGCAGGAGAATACCTTTGTGCTCAAATCCTGGTTGCAGGTTTCCCATGATGGACATGTGCTTGGACCCTGTTAGAACAAGATGCTGGACTAGATGGGCCGTTTGATCCCGAAAGGCTCTTTTACACTCTTATGATTGTAAAAAGGTAAAAGGTAAAGGACCCCTGGATAGTTAAGTCCAGTCAAAGGCGACTATGGGCTTGTGGCACTCATATCGCTTTCAGGCCGAGGGGGCCAGCGTTTGTCCACAGACAGCTTTCCGGGTCATGTAGTCAGCATGACTAAACTGCTTCTGGTGCAATGGGACACCGTGATGGAAGCCAGAGCGCGTGGAAACGCCGTTTACCTTCCCGCCACAGTAGTACCTATTTATCTCCTTGCACTGGTGTGCTTTCAAACTGCTAGGTTGGCAGGAGCTGAGACCGAGCAACGGGAGCTCACCCCGTCGCAGGGATTTGAACCACCAACCTTCTGATCGGCAAGCCCAAGAGGCTCAGTGGTTTAGACCACAGCGCCACCCACACCCCACTTCTTATTATTGTACCACACACTAACAACAGAACTGGCAAAAACAGATCCCACTCTACCCCCAAAAGGTTACGAGGCCTGAGGTCCCCTGCAGACAACCTGTTTACTGTGCATTCATCCTGACTTCCTTGCACAAGGCTTGCACCCGAAGCCTGCTGCTGTTGTCTTTTAAGTGAATGTGCATGTTATTCTCCTAGAAATGCACAAACGTAAAGTTCTCGTAAGCTCTTGAATCCCTGCCCGCAAAATATTGACATTTTTTAGGTGTCCCTAAAACTCCCCAGTAAAATGACGAGTGTTGAAATGTAAAGACAGTGCTGCCTATCTTGGTAAACCAGGAGTGCCTAGGCAGAACAGGGACTTGCCCTCCGTGTGGGGACATTTCTAGTCTTCCTGCACAAAGGCTGTGCATTGGAGTCTCTTACACACTGGGACCCAAAGCCCAGAGCAAACAGCCCCACTTCCCATTTGGAGCAGACCCAAAGCGGCAATGAGTTTGAAGTGAGGTCTGCTCTCTCCAGGTCTCAGGGAACAAAGGGGGCTGATTGCCAGGTCTCATTAACAGCACAAAAGGCGACGGAGGCATTTTTGGATGGGCTAATTAAAGAGCCGCTAATTAAAGAGCCGCCCAGGTGCTGGGTCCCTGCAGACAGGATCCAGAGCATGGCAGCTTTCAAGCTGCGCTTTGCAGAAGGAGCCCTTTGAAAAGTGGTAGTTTCACAGCACATGCACTTCCAGCAGAATCCCTGACAGGTGGCCATACAAGCTCTGCTTAGGTAAAGGTATAGGGACCCCTGACCATTAGGTCCAGTCGTGGCCAACTCTGGGGCTGCGGCGCTCATCTCGCTTTATTGGCCAAGGGAGCCGGCATACAGCTTCCGGGTCATGTGGCCAGCATGACTAAGCCGCTTCTGGCAAACCACAGCAGTGCACGGAAACGCCGTTTACCTTCCCGCCGGAGCGGTACCTATTTATCTACTTGCACTTTGACATGTTTTCGAACTGCTAGGACCGAGCAATGGGCGCTCAGCCCATTGCGGGGATTCAAACCGCCAACCTTCTGATCGGCAAGTCCTAGGCTCTGTGGTTTAACCCACAGCGCCACCCACGTCCCCAACCTCTGCTTAAAAACTTCCAATGAAGATGAGTCCATTGTCTTCCGAGGGAGACCGTTCCCCCTCCAAACAATTCTTACTGTCAGAAAGTTCTCCCTGATGTTTAGTCGGAATCTCCTTGTCATGTGAATCCATTGGTTCATGTCCAACCCTCTAGAGCAGGAGAAAGCAAGCTTGTTTCCTCTTCTAAGTCACAGCCCTTCACATCTTTGAAGAGGACCACTAAATCTTCTCTCAGTCTCTTCTTTTCCAGGCAAAACATACCCAGATCCTTCAACCGCTCCTCATCAGGCTTGGCTTCCAGACCTTTGATCCTCTTGGTTGTCCTCCTCTTCACACCTTCCAGTGTGTCAATATCCTTCTTAAACTGGGGTGCCCAGAACCGGGGGGGGGGGGGGGGGAGAAGGAGGACCCCAATCCAAATCATCTCCCACCGCTCCATAAATCACCAGTGCTAGTGTTCTGCAACTCCCTTGTGGTTGTCACTGAAACGTGCGCCAGGATGCTATTTTCAAGCTGGTATGCTCCGTGGTTTTATTATCCTCCCGGTTTAAGCTGGCATTATGTGCTTATTTAGGGGGATTTTTTTCAAAATTAGTTTTGTGCTTCATAAGCCATCTTTTTAAACAAAAATAAAAAAATCCCAGGCGAGGTGCCGCTGAAATAGATTGGGATCCAGGCATCCGGATGATTGGAGAAAGGTTGGACCTTGGCTGCCCTTCAGGGCTTGCGAAAGCGTTTAAAAATTGCCTCCCTGTGGATGGCACTCAAGGCCTGTTGCTTTGGCTCAGCTGGGACCGGGTGACTCCATTGATCTGCTGGTGTCGGGGCTTGCAGGGGAGGGGCCACAGTATCTCGCTAGTAGAACAACTGCCTTGGGTGCAGAAGGTCTCTGGTTCAAGCCCTGAAGGCATCTCCAGGCAGGGTATTATTATTATTATCATCATTATTATTATTATTATTATTACTATTACTATTATTTATTATTTATACCCCGCCCATCTGGCTGGGTTTCCCCTGCCAGATGGGCGGGGTATAAATGGCTTCCAGCAAAGTATTAAAATACAGTGCTCTGTTAAACACTAAAATCTTCCCTAAACAGGGCTGCCTTCAGATGTCTTCTAAAATTCTGGTAGTTGTTCTTCTCTTTGACATCTGATGGGAGGGCGTTCCACAGGGCGGGCGCCACCACCGAGAAGGCCCTCTGCCTGGTTCCCTGTAACTTGGCTTCTCGCAGGGAGGGAACTGTCAGAAGGCCCTCAGAGCTGGACCTCAGTGTCTGGGCAGAACGATGGGGGTGGAGACGCTCCTTCAGGTATACTGGACCGAGGCCGTTTAGGGAACCCTAAACTCTAGGGAACCCTAGAGATCTACTGGCAGTCAGTGTAGACACATCTGTGCCAGATAAACCAAGGGGCCTGACTCCGTAAAGGCAGATGACTGCAACGTGTGGTTTGTGGGGCTGCCTCTGAAGACAGTTTGGAAGCTCCAGCTGCCGTGGAATTTGGCAGCGCAAGAGGGGAGAGGGCTCTCATGTGCTCGAATCCTGCAGACCATCCACCTGCCCCTATGTTCCAGGGACAGCCCCAGTTTCACAGAAGCCACCCCAGTTTCTGATTTGATCCCAGAATGTCCCTCTTTTTCTTCGGAGGTCCCTATTTTCATTGGAGAAATCTTGGGAGGTGAAATATACTCAGAGTCGAGAGTGGATCTCATGCTCTTTATTCAGCTCATAGTGGTGAGGAGGAATGGAAGTTCCCCCAAAATGTCTGCTTTATATACATTATTGACACAATGGGCCCCACGTGATTGGCTAATAACGGGATTCTCCTGTAGGCCAATCAGGTTGCGGATTCACTTCCACTTGGAGTTGGATTGGGTAGCTCCTGCGGACCAATCAGACTGCTGCATCCTGGATCCTATTGTTCTAGGACCAATCAGACTGCTGCATTCTGAATCCTATCGTTGTAGGACCAATCAGACTGCTGCATTCTGGATCCTATTCAACTCAGTACATAACAGGAGGGTATGGAACTATCCAACCCCCAAACCACCTGAAGGCAGCCCATTTAAAGGGGAGGTTTTTTTAACATTTAATATTTTATTATGTTTTTACATATGTTGAAAACCACCCAGAGTGGCTGGGGCAAGCGAGTCCGATGGGTGGGGTATATATACTATAATTACTGTTATGGAATAGGATGTCCCTGTTTTCATCGGAGAAACGTTGGAGGTCATGATCCTCTTTGTGTTTTCCAAAGGCACCTTTTCAGCCCCCGAGAGACCAGGATGCTAGACTAGATGGAAGGGACCCTGAGAGTCATCTAGTCCAACCCCTGCAATGCTGTGTTCTTCTCTTCCTTTGCTGCTGTGGCTCAGACAGCACGCAGTCCTCAACTCCACTCCTCCTCTGATAATGTGATTCTGGGGGCGCACGGTGGGGGTGCAGATGCCCCTCTCTCGCCTTGCGCCAGCGAGCTAAACTGTGGCTTCTGGGCAGAAGCAGCACTGAGGCAGGTGGGCTGCTGGTCTCCTCCTTCACAGCGGTGCTTATTTCCTCCTGTGCAGAGAGCCAGACCCCTTGTGGAGCACTGCCACCCAGCGGTAGCATCCTCAGGAACTCAAAGCCTTCCTTGCTTTGGGGGTTTTTGTTATTTTTATTTTTTTGCTGTTGTTTTGCAAACGCAGAGCAGCCTCTCTTCCTTGTGCAAGCAGATTTGAAAGGGATGTGTTTGCCCAGGGGAAAGGATCCTCTCCCTCTCTTTAAATTCACAGCTGCCCTTGAGCTGATTCCCCCATCTATCCTGCAGTGGGGGTTGTTTTTTGGAAGGGCTGTGGAGGAGCACCTGTAGCAGGAGAGAGGGAGGCGAGAGCATTTCTGGCCTCGCTGTTCTTGTTTTCTCTCTGTCTCTCTCTCTCTTTTCTGAACTTGCTGCGGGTCTGTTTGAATAATCTCTCTGTCAGACTCATTATCCTGTCTCTGGCCTTCGTCTGGTGTCTGAAGGCTGAAATAGCCATTAGCAGAGATGCTCGCCTCATACTAGAGCAGGGAGTGAAATGATTAAGGCAGGAGGAAGGATGCATCGCTCTCTCTCGCTCTCTCTCGCTCTCTCTCTTTCTTTCTCTCTCTCTCTCTCTCTCTCTGTCTCATAGATTTTAAGCAATGCACCCCCAGGTCAGGTCTCTATCTGGCAGCTCAGATTTTGAGACAAATTGCCGTGCAAATGGGTGAGGGCTTGTAAGGTGCTTCGGTGCCGGTCTCTGGGTCAAACCTATCTCCCAGTGACAAAGGAAGCTACCTTGCCAGACCACATGTCTGTCTGGCCCCAAATCACCTGCTCTGATAGTAGCAGCTCTCCAGGAGCTAAAGTAGAATACAGTGAAGAAACCAGAGGCCTTTCTCCTGGGCATAGTCGGCCAATTGGTGCCAAAGAAGGATAGAACTTTCTTTATGTATGCAACAGCAGCAGCAAGAATACTCATTGCGAAATATTGGAAGACACAAGATCTACCCACCCTGGAAGAATGGCAGATGAAGGTGATGGACTATATGGAACTGGCAGAAATGACCGGCAGAATCCGAGACCAGGGAGAAGAGTCGGTGGAAGAAGATTGGAAGAAATTTAAAGACTATTTGCAGAAATACTGTAAAATTAATGAATGTTAAAATGATGTTGGATTGAAAATAAGCGGTATTGGTAATAAGATTAACAAGAATATGTAAATACGGATTGATAATGGATGAAAATACATAGTTATAATAGGTTAAGATATGGAGTAAAGATAAATGAAAGAGGGTAAGGATTTGCTGAAATGATTTTCTAAACGGGAATACAAAAAGGGGAGGTGTAAGGAGGTCAAGGAAATAAGGAAATGAGCTTAAAGATATTGAAAAGTGGATTTATTTTTAATTTTTTTTCTAGTTATTAGTTTCTTCTTTGCATTTTGTATCTTTTTTATTCCTATTTTCTATGTGTGTTTTTTAGTTTGTTAATTTTTTGTTTTAATTTTCTCTATTCTGTAAACTTATGTTTTCTGTAAACTTTATTTCGTAAACTTATGTTTTTTGTAAAACTTTAATAAATATTTCTTAAAAAATAAAATAAAGTAGAATACAGTGGTACCTCGGGTTAAGTACTTAATTTGTTGCGGAGGTCCGTTCTTAACCTGAAGCACCACTTTAGCCAATGGGGCCTCCCACTGCCGCCGCACGATTTCTGTTCTCATCCTGGAGCAAAGTTCTTAACCTGAGGTACTATTTCTGGGTTAGCAGAGTCAGTAACCTGAAGCGTCTGTAACCTGAAGCATCTGTAAACCAAGGTTGTTGTTGTTGTTGTTGTTGTTTAGTCATTTCATTGTGTCCACCTCTTCGTGACCCCATGGACTGCCTTCAGAAGTCTTCTAAAAGTTGGATAGTTGTTTATTTCTGATGGGAAGGCACAGGAGTCCGGAAATCCTGCAAATCTAGGAATCGGCTTTCTGAAATCTAGCCCCCAACCCTTTTCACACAACACCCCCTGAAGATGGAAGTGGTCTGGGCGTCATTATTTATCTGGCTGCCAGGAATGCGAAAAGAGATTTCCAGAGCCGGGTGGGGGAGAGAATATGCAAGTGTTTGACTTTCGCATAACTCTTCATCAGACCTTGATTCAGGGAACAACATCATCCTTCATCTCTCCTAAGCTCTGGGACAAGCATGACAGCTCCTGAAGAAGAATAAATATGTGTGTGGTGGTTTGTTTTCTAGAAGCCCATCTGGAGCAGACACTTTCCTCCAGAGCTGGCATCCTCCTAAGAAAGTGCTAATTGCCTTGTTCCTAAGCGAAGGCAGGCTTCACTCAAACCCAGTCACCTGCCAGGAACTGGAAGGCTGTGCCAAAGGATCCCCAGTTCAGATTTCTGTGGAGGCAGCAGTCTCCAAACCCATCGATAGATAGCTGCTGCTTCTGCGAGTTTTATCTTGCACTTAATTCCGCTGCTCCGTCTGTCTGCTCCTCCCCAAACATAGAGGCACTTAGTCCTTGCATGCAAAATGGATTTTCTGGGAATTTGCAAGTAAATCCATTCATTAGTTTGGGGCTTTAAATTAATTAAAGGACCTGGAGTCTTTTTAAGGAATTTAACATCTGTGTCAGTCTCTGTAATAGAATAAAACAGACTCTGAGGCTTATTTGGAATTTTAAGCTGCCATGGCCAGAGGCTGCCTTCAAAGTCACAAGGTTGCCAGTTATTTTTAACTCTTCTTACCAGAAAGCTCGCGCGGGGTTTTTGCAAATCGAGCTCATCGCTTATATCGATGTGCTGCTCTCTGGCAAGGCCTGCTGCGGACCAGACCGCCAGGTCTCCCCAAGCCCCACCTCAGAGGAGAGCACCCTGAGCATGTCTGGGAAGAATGGTCTGGGGTGCAAGTCTGGGGTTCTGCCAGCTTCTGAGTCCCAGCTGCTGGAAGCCACAGGATGGGGAGAGTGGGCCTTGTGTTCGAATCCTGGTTTCGGGCTTCCCTTGGGGGCGCGTGCCTGGCCCCTGTGAGAACAGCATGATGGACTGGATGGGCCCCTGGTCGGATCCAGCAGGTTCTCCTTATAGTCCTAAAACAGGCCCATCGGGCGTTTTGAGTCCCTGTTGTAGCTGTGTGTTCCCGAAGCACTTTTAACATCTCTGAAATTAAAAGCTGTAATTCTCGGTTTTACTGGAGCTACACCGAGTGTGAGCAAAAGGCATCTTTACAATCTTTTAAATCAAAACTGCATTTTTTTAAAAGGATTCTGAATTCAGTGACTCATACCAAATTCTCTGCTTGCAGTCCAAGGCAGTTGAGCTTCAGACTCCCAGGTTGCTGGTGGAGAGACCCTGAGCTCTGCCTGTGGATAAATGAGGTGCTAGATGAGAGGCAGTGTGGCACAGTGGTTAGCGTGCCAGACTAGGATCTGGGAGAACAGGCTTCAAATACTCGGCCGGGGATCTCACTGGATGGCCCTGGGCCAGGCACTGCCTCTCAGCCTATCCTACCTCACAGGGTTGTTGTGAAGGTTAAATTAGAGGAGGGGGAGAGCCATGTATGCAGCCTTGAGCTCCTTAAAGGAAAAGGTGGGGTGGTAATGCAATAAATAAAATGGTGCCAATTCAGACTGCAGGATGCGCTCTTTGAATATCATAGAATCGTAGGGTTGTAGGGGACCCCAAAGGTCCTCTAGTCCACCCCACTGCAATGCAGGAATCTCAACTAAAGCATCCATGTCTGATGAAAACAAACAAATGAGCCGCCTCCTCGCCAGAAGACAGATAGTGTAACAGGGAGCAGACTGTGCTGTTTTAATTTTATTTATTTATTACTTTCAGATATGGAGATTTTAATATTTTGATTATATATTTTGTGGTTTTATATTTTGATGTAGTTCTGTGAACCGCCCTGAGACCTCCATGTAGAGGGCAGTACAGTCATAGCTCAGGTTACAGATGCTTCAGGTTGTGTTTTTTCAGGTTACCAACCGCCAAAACCCGGAAGTACCGGAACAGGTTTCTTCTGGGTTTCGGTGGTCGCACATGCGCAGAAGCGCTAAATAGCACTTTGTGCATGTGCAGAAGCGCCAAATCGCAACAAATCACCGCTGCGTGTTGCGGACGTGTAGCCCGCACGGATCACGTTCACAACCCAAGCATCCACTGTATATAAATTCAATAAATAATAATGATGACAATGTTTGAAAACAGCACACCGCACCTGTAGCCTGAAGTGGTGGGATCCATTCTGATACCTTGGGATCCATTCTAGACACCTCTTCAACCTGTTATCGGACGAAGCCTCTTCAGGCACACACCAGGCGACCAAAGTGAGCGAATGGGTCTTTCAAAATTTTGCCCTTTTTAGTTCAAAAAGCGTTAGAACAAAGAGTTTTTCCAGGTTTAAGCACTGTGAAATCCTGTCTCCTACGCGATGATTAACCTGTTGCAGGAAGATAAAAGGAAAGGACGATAAGTTCCTGATATTAGCCAGCAAATTGCATAGATGGGGGTCGTAGCTTTGACGAACGCTTTATGGAATAGTTAATGGCTTGGAAATGGAACAAGCTCCCTGCCTGAGATTCCTCTACGTGTCATTATGGATGAATAAGACAGAAAGCCCCTCTACAAATTAAAAGTAATTTGTTATTATCCAATTTGCTAACCGTTTGAGATACAGTCAGCGATAATCTTCAGCTTTGAATTTTTCTGGCAAGAATCTGTTTATATATAACCCTGAATTTAATACATAGCAGAAATTACAATATTTCACAATATAGGAAATAGGTGATATTGGTGATCTATGGGTCTAATTTAAGATGAATGCAGTTCTGACGTATGATGATATTAAATCTATATTAATGCTTTCAATCCTCCCTGGTCTGAGTAGTATCAAATTAGACGGTGTCTTACAAAATTGTGAAAAGAATAAGAGATGAACCGAATTTGGCGACAATGAGAAATTTCCGGTCGGTGGCAGCAGTGGGGCAGGGGGCTAATTTGGGAGTGCCTCTGTGGAGGAAAGAGTTAAATTGCCCCTCCACAAATGATCTTATCCCACCCATTGTCACTGCCCACAACTGCTGCATTTTGCATTTCTAAAACAAACTTTGGAACTCCCTGTCTATTGAAAACCAGGGAGGCAGTTTCACTGTTTCCTTTTGGGCACCTGCTTAGAATAATAATAATAATAATAATAATAATAATAATAATAATAATAATAATTTATTATTTGTACCCCGCCCATCTGTCTGGGCTTCCCCAGCCACTCTGGGCGGCTTCCAACAAAGATTAAAAATACATTAAAACGTCACACAGTAAAAACTTCCCTGAACAGGCCTTTAGAAGTTAAAGGTGCTTCATTTCTTTTCAGCTGCTGCTGTTGCTGTTCATCATCATTTGACTATTTGTAAGCACCTGCTTTTAACTCGCCTGTTATCCATAATTTTAAGGTTTCCGTTTATATTTTTGTAAACTGCATGGAGGTTTTCTTCCAAGCGAGCGGAATATAAATCTTGTTAAGTAGAGGAAAGCAGTAAGAAGCAGCAGCAGCATCTGCACTCGAGATGCAAAGGTGCGTTTGAAAGGGGTTGTGAATGAGCCAAGGGGACTTGCTAGGAAACAGGAATGATGCCAGCCACAGAGACAGTATCCTGCTCTTCTTTTTGCAAACACACACTCCAATCCTGATCCTTTCCTGATCCCACCCACCTTACATGCAGAATTCCACAACTACTAAGCATGCTCAGGAAGGCTATAGCTTTTTCTAGAGTGGTGCTTCATCATCATCATCATCATCATACCACAAGCTGGATCTGAGCACAAGAGCCTTCTGGTTGGATGGCGGCTAACATATTGAGGCTGAATCCTGACAAGACAGATGTACTGTTTTGGGGGACAGGGGGCGGGCGGGTGTGGGGGACTCCCTGGTCCTGAATGGGGCAACTGTCATTCTGGACTCACAGCTGTCCATGGAGGTGCAGGTCAATTCTGTGTCCAGGGCAGCTGTCTCCCAGCTCCATCTGATACGCAGGATGAGACCCTCCCTGCCCTCAGACTGTCTGGCCAGAGTGGTGCATGCTCTGGTTATCTCCCGCTTGGACTCCTGCAATGCGCTCTGCGTGGGGCTACCTTTGAAGGTGACCCAGAAACTGCAATTAATCCAGAATGCGGCAGCTAGACTGGTGACTGGGAGTGGCCTCTGAGACCACATAACACCAGTCTTGAAAGACCTACATTGGCTCCCAGTATGTTTCCGAGCACAATTCAAAGTGTTGGTGTTGACCTTTAAAGCCCTAAACGGCCTCGGCCCAGTATACCTGAAGGAGCGTCTCCACCTCCATCGCTCAGCCCGGACACTGAGGTCCAGCTCCGAGGGCCTTCTGGTGGTTCCCTTGCTGCGAGAAGCCAAGTTACAGGGAACCAGGCAGAAGGTCTTCTCGGTAGTGGCGCCCGCCCTGTGGAACATCCTCCCACCAGATATCAAAGAGAACAAGAACTACCAGACTTTTAGACAACATCTGAAGGCAGCCCTGTTTAGGGAAGCTTTTAATATTTAATAGGTTATTGTATTTTAGTGTTTTGTTGGAAGCCGCCCAGAGTAGCTGGGGAAACCCAGCCAGATGGGTGGGGTATAAATAAATTATTCTTATGATGATGATGATGTCCCTCCTATGGTTTCAAGCAACTGGACTTCAGAAGCATCGCTGTCTCCGACTGTGGAGGCAAAGCAGAGCCATCCTGGCTAGCAGAATTCGATAGCCTTTTCCTCATCCATGAATTTGCCCAGTCCTCTTTTAAAGCCATCCAGGTTGGTGGCCATCCCTGCTTCCAGTGGCAGTGAGTTCCAAAGTTTTAACTATGCACTGCGTGAAGAAGGCCTTCCCTTTAGAGCAGAGCTGTTGCCAGCTAAACAAGGGATATCATAGCCACAGGCTTTAAAAAAATCTATACATAAAAATAATAAAAAGTTGGAATGTGTGTCTGAAGGAGGAGAGAGGCTGGTGGAAGGGAGCTGAGATTTGAGGCGCCCTTTTTACCTCTTGCCTGGGAATGTGATCTGGGACAGGCAGCGCTTGGGCTGCTAGATATCTGTGGTCCTCAGTGGAGGGCCTGAGATGCTTCTTGCACCGAGATGAAAGCTGTACTTGTGTGGGATTCTGTCCTGCGACAAGCCCTGTAGGGGGCTAATGTGGAGGCTTGATACATGCTTGTAATTACCGGAGGTTCTTTAGCACCCCGTGTTCTACAGGACGGCAATAGATGAGTCCCTCGTGACCTTAAATTCAGTAAATCTGTGCCATTACGGAGAAGGGGGACAGAGAGAACCATTCTCCTCCCTTTCCTAATCCTGGATCTCACGGTTTAGCCAGTGAAGTGAAGGGGCTGTCGATTCAGGGCAGACAAACTTCTTCCCGGGACCCATCTCTGACTCGTGGAGTTGGCTGCCATGAAACGGTTGCAAAGGTTGCAGGAGCAAAAAGTGCAGGCAATCTTGAAGCAATCGCTTTGCAAGATGTGAGCTGGCACCTGCCGTTCAGGTTCTCGGTCAATGAGTGAAGTCTGAGTGTCATCAATGAGTGTAAAATAATGGGTAAAGGACCCCTGGATGGTTAAGTCCACTCAAAGGCGACTCTGGGGTTGTGGAGATCATCTCATTTTCAGGCCAAGGGGGCCTGTGTTTGTCCACAGACAGCTTTCCGGGTCATGTGGCCAGCAGGACTAAACAGTTTCTGGCGCAATGGGACACTGTGACGGAAGCCAGAGTGCATGGAAACACAGTTTACCTTCCCACCACAGTGGTACCTATTTATCTACTCACACTGGTGTGCTTTTGAACTGCTGGGTTGGCAGGAGCTGGGACAGAGCAACGGGAGCTCACTCCATCATGGGGATTCAAACCACCAACCTTCCAATCGACAAGCCCAAGAAGCTCAGTGGTTTAGACCCCACCCTTGTCCCAACGAGTGTGGTCATGACCAACTAAGCCTTCTAATGGAGGCTTAAATTGGTCAGAATCGAGTGTATGCTTCCAGAGTTAACACCAAACGCATCACTTCTGACAAAAGAGCCACCATAGCTGCTAGAGGACTGTCGTTTCCGTGTGCTGCTCTGGTTTGCCAGAAGCAGCTTAGTCATGCTGGCCACATGACCCGGAAAAATGTCCGCGGACAAACACCAGCTCCCTCAGCGCTCAGCGAGATGAGTGCCGCAACCCCAGAGTCATCCACGACTGGACTTAACTGTCAGGGGTCCTTTATCCTTTTGGCCCATATACTTTCTGAAACCAAGGGGTGCATTGGTTGCCAAATGTGAAGTTTTTTCCAGCTCTCCTACTGGATTCACACTGCGTTCATACACTAATGCAGCCAGGGTTGTGGGGTGTTAAGCTGATAGTAGCAGCAACGTGGAGAGGAGGAAGGATGGCTAAATATAACACTGGGAAGTTATATTGATATCACATCCTTTTTTGCTCAACAATCAAAGGAAAAGAACAATGGGGAACGTTGGCTGTTGACCTGCGCTTATCACTTTGCTGTAGTTATTATGAGGTACACATAATAAATATCTGCAGCAAATGCTCTTAGCATTCATTGGCTTGCCTTATAACACTTTAATCTTGAATTTATCCAGCACAGGCATCTGAATTCTGGTTGATTTAAAGCGGCGGTTCCCAAACTTTGGGAGGGCCGCCTTCTTGGTTCCATAAACCCGTCCCCCGGGCCTCCTACACCACCCTATAAAAAGCGTCATGCAGAATAGAAGTTTGCACGGCCCACTGGGAAGGTAATAACACAATCAAATTCAGAACGGTAACAATGGATTGCACATTTATTCAAAATCCAATTAAAACCTGTTAGTTTAATTAATTCAAGAAAATTGGTGGACTTGACCTGGTGGTGATACCCACTTTTTGAAGTTTGGTAGTCATTTGCACTTCCAGAGCCCCTGCCCAAGCCCTCCCCCCTTAGGGCTCCTCCAAGCTTCCTTTTGTGCCCCACTTTCCAGGCACAGGTCTGTGCTATAAAATAGCTCAGTGTTTGAGTGTTTGTTTGTGTGTTTCCCAGAAAAACCCATGTTTTACTTCTAAATCGGAGCAAATGGCGATCCTCCGAAAGACTGATTGCTGTTAGCTCCAATTTGGATGTAGAACTTCAAAGTCCTCTGCAATTCCAGGTTTGGTTGTGCCAGCCTGAGAGCAACCATCCACAGACCTATAACAAAAGGACAGGTGAACAGCTAATGGCACCTGAAGGGCTGAGGGTTGTCACTGGGGCAAACCAGGCCTCTTGGGCATTGAACAACTGGAGGCAGGAAGTTTCTACAAAAGCGAGGAAAGATTAAGCTTTTTCTGGTGTGGAAATATAATCATTGGGGAGTTTCGCCTGTTGACATCTGTTAGACATGTTCTTTTCATGTGACACCAATGTTCTTCTTCTTTTGCAAGTGGACCAGAGGACTCGACTGGGGAGTTTCGCCTGTTGACATCTGTTAGACATGTTCTTTTCATGTGACACCAATGTTCTTCTTCTTTTGCAAGTGGACCAGAGGACTCGACGCATGTTTACCATGCATCGGGTCCGAAGTGCTTTCCAGGGTTCAATCTGGATTGCTTGGCCCTTCTTCGTTCTGCATCCAGAGCAGCGTTCAATCGCGACAAAGAGAGCCTGGCTTGACCACCCCTTTCTCTTTCCCAACAGCGCCACCCAAGGAGCCCGCATTGATGTGCCGGTCGAACAATTACCCCAGCGGCTTCTACTGCAGTTGGCACATGCCCATCCCGACGTACATTCCAGACACCTTCAACATCACCGTAATGTGAGTAGGGCCTCGAGGGAAGGCATTCCTTTGTGGGGCGGGGTGGGGGGAGAGCCTTCTCAGAACAAAAACACAGCACTGGGCGCATGCGACCTTGACTGGCCTGGCTGCTTTCATGAACATCAGCTTGAAGGCAGTCACCGGAGATCATTCCACAGGCATTTGTGCCCTTTTCCCAGCTGCTTTTACTGGAATTTTATCTAGCTTTTGACCCTCTAAACCAGCAGTTCTCAATCTGTGGGTCCCCAGATGTTGTTGGACTACAACTCCCATCACTCCTAGCTAGCAAGGCCAGAGCTCAGGGATGATGGGAGTTGTAGTCCAACAACATCTGGGGACCCACAGGTTGAGAACCGCTGCTCTAAACAGAGTGTTTAGGGCAGGGACAGACTCTACGAGTTGGAAGGGACAACAGGGGTCACCCAGTCCAGCCCCCTGCACTGCAGGAATCTTTTGCCCATCGTGAAGCTCAAACCCACAACCCCGAGATTAAGTGTCTCATGCTCTTATCGACTGAACTATCCCAGCAGTTAATCCAAGGGGGAACCTGTGGCGTTCCAGACATTAAATACATCAGAAGTGCCTGGTGGATGAGGTCAATGGCCCATCTGGTCTGGTCTCCTGTTCTCGCAGTGGCCAAACAGATGTTCATGAGAAACCTGCAGACAGGATTCAAGCACAAGAGCCCTCTCCCAGTATGTTTCCGAGCACAATTCAAAGTGTTGGTGTTGACCTTTAAAGCCCTAAACGGCCTCAGCCCAGTATACCTGAAGGAGCGTCTCCACCCCCATTGTTCTGCCCGGACACTGAGGTCAGCACCAACACTTTGAATTGTGCTCGGAAATGTACTGGGAGCCAATGCAGGTCTTTCAGGACTGGTGTTATGTGGTCTCAGCGGCCGCTCCCAGTCACCAGTCTGGCTGCCGCATTCTGGATTAGTTGTAGCTACAGACACCAAGTATCAAGCCTGGGACCTTCTGCATGCGAACTCTTGGAATTCACTTCCAGGAGGTGTTGTCGATGCCTAGCTAGATAGAACAATGGTCCAACAGCCTGTAAACAGCTTCCTGCAGAGCACAAACACAAGCCCTCAATTATATAAAAATGATAAGGAGAAAGCACAATTGGCGAAGATCCAGGCAAAACACACCTGGGTATACAGCCGCCATTAAAACAATACCTAAGCATACCACGGTCCAAAAGTATGGGAGAAATATACAGCAATGTATATATAAATAACCGATCAATATTAGATGAGAGTCCAGATAGTGTCTTGCTTCTAAACCACTTTATCAAAACATGTTTGCTGCAAAATGCCTTTGTAACCGCATATATTACTTCACCAGTCCTATGCTCTCAGAGGCATAAATCTTCCTTAATCGTGCTGCGGGGACCAATTCTCAAAGATAGCATGGGGAAGAGAAAGCAATGCGCTCTGTCACTGAGCTTCAGCCCACCCCAGAGTGGGCAGGACTCCTGATCCTTGGCGAATTTTGTAGAAGAGGAGAAATTGGGTAGGCACAGCTCATTGTGGCCTTTTTGGGGAGGGGGGAATCAATGTCTCCCCACTTGCCGTAATGCCCTCTCCTGCAGTGTGCTGGAAGGCGCAGAAAGTGAGTTGAGGATCCTGATCTTTGATGGTCAACCAGGGCAGTGGCTGGTAGATTTACTTGCTCTGAATTATTTCAGCACACCCTCGCAACAGTGAGTGCCACAAGTTACCGTCATGTGAAGAAATATTCCCTTTTGACAGTTTTAGAGGTGCGCTATCCCCAAGTAATTTAGCCAGCTTCATCAAAATTATTTGCTTCCTTCCAGATCCTCCTGTTACTTGGCCTGAACTGGAACTTCCAGCTACAGCTTGGGATTTCACTTTAGGTGAAATCTGGTGGCAAGTGCTGATGCGGAGATTTCCTCCCACATGTCAGGATCTTGTCTGTGTCCACCGTTATTTGTGCTGAACAACAGCCACCGACTTGCTCTCCTTGTGAAGGGCTTAAAAAAAAGGTCTGATTATGAGGCGGGGGAAAACATAAATTCTATTTCCAGGACAGCAGCCCGAAGCCTGTTTCCTTGATAAACAAGGACTGTGGTGCCTGTTCTTGTGAGAGTTGACAGGGTCAACATGATGTACGCACTCAAGGTTGGAGAGAACATGATGCTTTCATCTGAACTTTCCCCTTCTCTTCCCACCTCAGTCTTTGCACCCTGCAATCCAAAATATCATCCCTGATATTTTGCTGCAACCCTAAGTTTGAGCCGGGCTTTCCTGCATCTCTTGAATAATGGAGAATGTCTCTGAGCATGTGCAGAATTTTACTCCTTCTTTTGAGTAGCTACTGCCCTGTGTGATAGTACAGGGAGGGTGTGAAATCCCAGACTTGAAATTCAGCCCTGAATATGGGCCCTCATGTGAAACCCCAATCCGGCCATTTTCCACAAATATACGAAGTTGGCATTTATATCTGTTCATCTCAGTCTTCTCACCTGCGGACTCGCCTTCACTGGATGTTTTTAGGCAGAGGTTGGAGGTTCAACTGTCCGGGATTCTTTACCTGGGATTCCTACATTGCAGGGGGTGGACTAGAGGACCCTTTAAGACCCCTTCCAACTCTACCATTCCATGATGCTGTGATTGGCGGCTGCTCTCCGAGGCCTTGCTTCTCCCTTTGGCCAACACCTCTTGCTGCCACTTTCTGCATTTCTGCCTGAGACTCCTTAGGAATTACTACAAGTGTGATCTAGATGACACAAGCTGCGTTTAGTTCCCCTTGAAATGGAGCAGGATGTCAGTGAAGTCATGGCTAACCTTTCACAGTGATTTAAATGGGATATAATCTGGATTCAGAAGTAACATCTTTCCGCAGGGCCTGCAAGACAGAGCTGTTCTGCCTGGCCTTTGGTTTGGACTCAGTCTGACCCTTATGTTTCCCTCCCCTTATGGTTTTGACTTTTAAAATGAGGCTGCATTTTAAATTGTATTTTAACCCATATTTTAAATTGGGGTTTTTTTACCCCCATTATGTTTTTATTGTAACTTTACTGGTGTTAGCCGCCCTGAGCCCGGCTCTAGCAGAGGAGGGCAGAGTATAAATAAATTTAAAAAAATATATTATTATTATTAACAAAGAAGGGTGTATCTACCTATGTGTGCAGCAAAGAGTTTCCTAACTGGTGGAGGGTAAAGTGGTATTTCATTATATCAATGTGGTTCTGAACTGTGATAATTTGGGGAAAGTAGGGGTAAGGGAGGGACGCCGGTGGTGCTGTGGGTTAAACCACAGAGCCTAGGGCTTGCCGATCAGAAGGTCGGCGGTTCGAATCCCTGCGACGGGGTGAGCTCCTGTTGCTCGGTCCCTGCTGCTGCCAGCCTAGCAGTTCAAAAGCACGTCAAGTGCAAGTAGATAAATAGGTACCGCTGTGGCGGGAAGGTAAACGGCGTTTCCATGCACTGCTCTGGTTCGCCAGAAGTGGCTTAGTCCTGCTGGCCACATGACCCGGAAGCTGTCTGCGGACAAACACCGGCTCCCTCGGCCAGTAAAGCAAGATGAGCGCCGCAACCCCAGAGTTGGCCACGACTGGACCTAATGGTCAGGGGTCCCTTTACGTTTCCTCCCTGCGTCATCTCAGCCTCGGCTCTTCTCTTTCTCCAGGCACGACTCCAAGGAGATTGTGTGTGACATGGACGTGTCCCTCAAAAACAGGTGCTACATCCGGTACCTTCACCTTTTCTCCAGCAAGAAGTACAAGGTGACTTTGACGGTCACAAACGCTCTGGGCAGCAGCTCCACCTCCATCTCTTTCGACGAGTTCGCGATAGGTAAATATGGTGGCTGGTCCCGGCTTCTGCCTTGGGAGAGGCGTCGCACTTTTGTGTTTGCAAAATGCTTTGCAATCTGTTGTTGTTAATATTTACTTGTTTGTTAGCCACCCATCTAACCGGGTTGCCTCACCCACTCTTGGGCAACTTCCAACAAATTAGTAATTTCATTTTATCTTTTTACGCTTCGAAATATATATTGTGCACGCCTACTACACACAAATGTATGGTGCTTGATACAGTATTGATCGGAATGCGGAACAAAAATATATTGTACATTGGACCGAATATATACATATTATGAGGTGCAGTTTAAATCACTTGGTGAATGGAAAGTGAGGGAATAGTTATATTGCCTTTCATCCAAAGATCACAAGGTGGTTTACAAGTCTGAACTGGCTTCAAAGAATCATTGAATTCTAGAGTTGGAAGGGACATCTGGGCTGCATCAATAGGAGTATAGCATCTAGATCAGGGGAAGTAATAGTGCCCCTGTATTCTGCTCTGGTCAGACCTCACCTGGAGTACTGTGTCCAGTTCTGGGCACCACAGTTCAAGAAGGACACTGACAAACTGGAAACGTGTCCAGAGGAGGGCAACCAAAATGGTCAAAGGCCTGGAAACGATGCCTTATGAGGAACGGCTAAGGGAGCTGGGCATGTTTAGCCTGGAGAAGAGGAGGTTAAGGGGTGATATGATAGCCATGTTCAAATATATAAAAGGATGTCACATAGAGGAGGGGAAAAGGTTGTTTTCTGCTGCTCCAGAGAAGCGGACATGGAGCAATGGATCCAAACTACAAAAAAGAAGATTCCACCTAAACATTAGGAAGAACTTCCTGACAGTAAGAGCTGTTCGACAGTGGAATTTGCTGCCAAGGAGTGTGGTGGAGTCTCCTTCCTTTGGAGGTCTTTAAGCAGAGGCTTGACAACCATATGTCAGGAGTGCTCTGATGGTGTTTCCTGCTTGGCAGGGGGTTGGACTCGTGGCCCTTGTGGTCTCTTCCAACTCTATGATTCTATGATTCTGTCCCAGTGGTCATCTAGCCCAACCCTCGCAATACAGGAATCTCAGCGAAATAATCCCTGACAGATGACCACCCGACCTGTTTTTGTAAACCTCCAAGGAAGATTCCTTCTTACAACAGCCACTCTTGGAGGTGGGTTGCTAGTATCCCTCCCTCTGCCCATTCTACAGAAAGCACCTTTTGCAAGGCCACATTTCAGGGCAGAAACAAGGCTTGAACCTCCCTGTACTTTGACATGTGATGGGAGGGTGTTCCACAGGGCGGGCACCACCACTGAGAAGGCCCTCTGCCTGGTTTCCTGTAACTTGGCTTTTCGCAGTAAGGGAACTGCCAGAAGGCCCTCGGCGCTGGATCTCAGTGTCCGGGTAGAATGATGGGGGTGGAGATGCTCCTTCAGATATACTGGACCGAGGCCGTTTAGGGCTTTAAAGGTCAGCACCAACACTTTGAATTGTGCTCGGAAACGTACTGGGAGCCAATGTAGGTCTTTCAAGACCGGTGTAATATGGTTTCAGCAGCCGCTCCCAGTCCCCAGTCTAGCTGCCGCATTCTGGATTAGTTGTAGTTTCCCGGGTCACCTTCAAAGGCAGCCCACGTAGAGCGCATTGCAGTAGTCCAAGCGGGAGATAACCAGAGCATGCACCACTCTGGTGAGACAGTCCGTGGGCAGGTAGGGTGTCATCCTGCATACCAGGTGGAGCTGATAAACAGCTGTCCTGGACACAGAATGGACCTGTACCTCCATGGACAGCTGTGAGTCCAGAACGACTCCCAGGCTGTGCACCTAGTCTTTCAGGGGCACAGTTACCCCATTCAGGACCAGGGAGTCCCCCACACCCACCCGTCCCCCGTCCCCCCAAAACAGTACTTCTGTCTTGTCAGGATTCAACCTCAATCTGTTGGCCGGCATCCATATAGATTGTGGAATAAATAGATTGTGGCATCTTGTCTTGGTGGGAACTGCGTCTTCCCAGGCTTTCCTTTGCTGGACCACCCAGTACGAGGGATGGGCTGGGGAGGATCCTCCAAATGTAAAGGGCCCCAGGAGATGATCCAGCCTCCTCTGGCTTGGAGAAGGCTCCCTGCTTGGAATTTCTGGCAGAACATTTCCTTCCCCGCCAGTAAGATGGAGGAAGAGCACTCAATCGCCTGGAAAATGAGAGATGCTATCCTTTGATCTCCGCTGCAGCTGCACACCAACAGGAATGAGCTGCTCGCTGTGCGGAGTCGCGGCACATTTCCATTTTAAATGGCAGCAGAAATATGCGCTGTTTGTCCGACGTGTCCGGCCTTCCGCTCCGCTCTCTGTCCCTCCAGAATTGCTTGCTTAATGATGCCTTCTGAGCAAACAGAGACCCACGGTGGGCTCTTTGCCAGGAAGACAGAAAGGGACCCGGCGAGCTCGGCCTTGCTCTTTGCTCGGAGGAAACGGAGGGCAGGCGAAGAAGGAAGGGTTTTTCAAGCATCTGAGCAAGCGATCAGAACGGAACGAGGGTCCCGGATTCGGAAGGAGAGAATTAAGAAAAGCGCCAGAGTGGCAAACCTCAGAAACCTGCTTGCCACCACATTTTGGGTGACATTAAGCATCACAGTGTAGTGAAATGTGCAAAAGCAGTGCAGGCTCTCATCAACCAGGGTCTAAGAGCATCAGGGAATGCAGGGATAACCAAGGACAGCTGCTGCGTCACATGCAGTTTGAAAGGTATTTGGTGCGAGTTGTGCAAGAAAAGATTCAGAAGCTATGCAATGGCAGGGTTTTCCAAGAGGGTGTTTTGATTTGATTTATTATCTTTCTAAGCTGCTTTTCATTCAAGTGAATCCCAAAGCGGCTTGCAAGCGATAAATGACAATAACACGGTAGAGCGTCGTGAAACATCGCGAAAACTGCAAGAGTCATATCGAATAATCAACAAATCATCTGTGAAACAGTTGAAATCTATAAAACACTGTTAACAAAGCAACAGCTAAAAAACTAAGCTGCACGTCACAATTAAAGCAAAATCCATGCTATTCAATTAACAAAGCAGTGCAGCATTTATAACCTATAAAACAATATTAACCACGCTAACAAAATAACAGCTGAAAAATAAACTTAAGCAGAGTTAAGTTCATGCACACACACCCCATGACTCGAAATCCTCCACTCTATTCAGTGCATTAAAATGCACATTCCTCCAAAGTCTGTGACAGCAACTCCCTTCCGAAAGGCTCCTTGGGCTGGAGGTGGGGCAGCACAGGTGAGACCACCCCCTGATGGCAAATCGAGTCTCTCCCCCCTCACAGTTCAGCTCTGTCAGATGGCAACAGTGGTTGCTCGTGAGTAACCAGTCAGGATTCCACCTTTTACAGGTTTTATTTTGGTGTGAAACTATTTACAGTACAGTACCACAAGTTGAGGGACACGGGTGGCGCTGTGGGTTCAACCACAGAGCCTAGGACTTGCCGATCAGGTCGGCGGTTCGAATCCCCACGATGGGGTGAGCTCCCGTTGCTCGGTCCCAGCTCCTGCCAACCTAGCAGTTCGAAAGCACGTCAAAGTGCAAGTAGATAAATAGGTACCGCTCCGGCGGGAAGGTAAACTGCATTTCCGTGCGCTGCTCTGGTTCGCCAGAAGAGGCTTAGTCCTGCTGGCCACATGACCAGGAAGCTGTACGCCGGCTCCCTCGGCCAATAAAGCGAGATGAACGCTGCAACCCCAGAGTTGGTCATGACTGGACCTAATGGTCAGGGGTCCCTTTACCTTTACCACAAGTTCATGTCTGCCTCAATCGCTAGCAGAATCCGGGAGTGGTCGTTTCCGGGTCCTCCCCCAACATACCCAGCCTTTTCCTTCCTTCTTTGCATTTTACACCTCTGCGCAAAGTGGGCGACGGAAGAGGCGTGCTTCCCTCCTGGCTGGCTTGGCCAGGAGCAGTGCTGAGGCTCCCAGCAGCATCCTCTACGGTCTAGTCCCTTCCCCTCTTCCCCACTGGAGGTGGGGCTTTCCCCACTGCAGGAAGAGGAACTGCTTTGCAAGATTTTCGGAGATTTCCCTGTAACCCCTCTGCCTCCCTTCCCTCTTCCGATGGCAGTCCCCTGACAAGCTCCCTTATAGAGTGAGTCTCCATCCCAGCACTCTGTGAGCTGGTGGATTTCCACAGCACAACATCACCCCTCTCTGGCCTACCTGAGCTTCCCATCGCACAGTGGGTTGGTCTAGATGTCCCTGGGGACCCCTTCGGACTCTGCAATTCTGTAGACACTGGGAGTGTGACGGGGAAAGGGAGCGAGAGCCCGCCCACCTTCCCAAGAGCTCAGAGAAGCATGCAGGGTTCCCCACCACCACTGCGCCCATCAACGTGTTTTTGTCTTCACAACAACCCTGCGAAGTGGGCCAGGACAAGAGCGAGGGACCCTCCCAAAGTCTCCCATGGGGTTTTGTGGCTTAGTGGGGATTTGAACTTGCCCAGAGACCTCCGCAGGCGGAAGGTGAGCTCGGCTTTGTTCCTGATTTTTCTTCCTTTCTGAGCCTGCTTGGCAAAGCCCGCCCAGGACAGCTGTAAAAATACCATACTTTTCCGTGTATAGCACACCCTCATGTATAAGACGCCCCCTAGTTTTGAGGACTAAAGATTTAGAAAATAGGGGGGGGAGATTGCCCACAGTTGTTGAGCTTTTCTTAGGGGGGATTGCCGGGGGGAAACCTCACTCGCGCACATCGCAAAAACCTCCTAAGCTGCCTGCAGCAACAACCAATCAACACCACCCCTTGCCACAGTCACCAATAACATGCTATAGGCCATCTCTGGCTTGCAGTGTCAACCAATACAACGTCCCCCCCGGCACTACCCATGTGTAAGACAACCCCCAATTTTAAACATTATTTTTCTGTTGAAAAAAACCTAGTCTTATACGGTGGTACGTCTGGTTGCAAGCGGGATCTATTCCAGAGCCCTGTTTGCAACATGAGCAGAACGCAATGCATGTGTGCGCAGGTTGTGATTCGCCGCTTCTACGCATGCTTGTGACATCATTTTGCACGTCTGCGCATGCGCAAGCGGTGAAACCCGGAAGTAACCAGTTCCGTTACTTCCGGGTCACCATGGGACGCAACGTGAAGCGGACATAACATGAGGTATGACTGTACATGGAAATATATGGTACTTAATGGAAAATACTCCAGAAACGGATAGATTGAGTCTTGAACTCGCTCACTGAAGTGCTCCTAAACTTGGGTCAGCATTCCAGGATTTGCAGGGACAAGTTTGTTGGGTTCCACATGCTCTGAGTGGGAAGCAGCTCAGGGGACTCTTGTCTTAGTGTTGCAAATGTGGCCGAGGGAGCTCTTGGCTGCTGCTCTGCAGAGCCTGGGGCGTACCTGGGCCAGGGCAAAAGCCGAGCCACGTCGATGGATCCTGATCTGCTTTTCAGGAGACCTAATGGCTCCCACAGCCTGGACAGATGTTGTTTGCATTCTGGTTGCAAAGGAGAGAAGGGGGGGGGACAACAAGCGCATTGAGAGAGCGCACACTTTGCCCCCCCTTTTTTTTTATTGGGGGCCTTGGGCGAATTGTGGGAAGAGAACGCACAGCATTATAAATTCCGCATCCTGGCCGGGCTAATTATTCCGCATATCAAAAGGCGATTAGGGCAGACGCCACCTCTGACACGCCATGTGATGCGCAGATGACGGGTCCCTAATGCGCCAAGAGAGACATCTGGGGATAGTTTGAGGTTTTATTGCCCTCCAGCCAGCGGGACGGATCCTCTCCCAGGCACCGACTCGTGAAAGAAGGAGCAGGGCGGTCAGGACAGGACAGGGGTGGCAGTTTCAGGGGTACTCGGCTGTATCCAGCCCCCCCCCCCCGGACTTGCTGTATTTGTTTATTTATTTATCACTTGTAGTGATTATTTATTTATTATTATTAGAAATTTTATTTACAACATAACATAAACCCCCCACCCCACCCCCAATACAGAAATCCACCCTCATTAAACGTGAACATAACATACAACGAGCATAACATACAACAATACAAACAAACGAATAAAAGACTTTATCCTGTATCTGGCCACCTTATTTAATTCTTATAAGCTGTTTCCTTTATGAATAATTATTCAGATTTTTCTAATTATAACTTAAATATCCACAAAGTCCCCTGCAGACATTAATCGAAACAAGTCCAGGTATGTATTTTAGGGCACTGTTTTGTGAAGTATTCTCTGCGTTTCCCCCATGCTTTTTGAAACTCTTGTCTAGTGTGATCTCTAATTGCCTCTGTTAATCTAGGCAGTTCAATAGACTCTAACAGTTTGTCTTGCTGTTCCTTTTTTGTTGGCACAATTTCTTTTTTCCAGTTTTTAGCAGTGAGGATCCTTGCCGCTCCTGTGGCATAGAGGAATATTTTCTGATCTTCACTTGCTATAACTGTGTCCGTTATCCCTAGTAGAAAAGCTTCTGTATTTTTCATAAAGTTATACTTAAACATTTTTTATATATAGTGATTGTTGTATACCGCCATGTCATAAAGAATATATCAAAGCGGTTGACAGCAATAAAAAATGGAACAAGCCGTACAATTAAAACCACATCCAAGTTAAAAACACACATAAATTGCCCATTGCAGAAAGATGTGTTCTCAATTGCCTGCTGACTCTCCAGTGGCAGAGAGTTCCGCAGGACTGGGATGACAGTGCTAAAGGCTGGATTTCTTGTTGTCTGGTGAGCCTCACCAACTTGAGGAACAAGCGGCAGTTCTTCGGCAGATGATCTAAGCGATCGAGCTGGGAAAGAAGTGCTTGGGCGATCTCTGGCGTGCCCTGGACCTAAGTCTTCCAGAGCTTTGTAAATCACTACCAGAACCTTGAACGCGGCTGTGCTGGTCCCGGGGGGAAGGTTACCGTTATCGTAGTCGAAGTTCAGTCCTGAGTCACTAGCCTGGAAACAGTTCACAAGGAGCGAGGCGAGGTCCGAAGCAGGAAGCCGGGCAGGAGCAGGAACACTGGAAGGTCAGGTCTGGGTCCGGGTAGGAGCAGGTACTCAATGACGACGTTGCTCCCACAACCTGGGACCAGGCTGACTGGCCTTTATCTTCACTGAGGCCAGGGGCAGTCCCGGCCCCCAGGAGACCCGCCTCTCCTGGCCTTAAGGCGAGCACTCCTCCTGGGAGAAACTAGTTCCCTCCGCCTCTCTGCCCTAAGCCTCTGCAGTTCAGGAGAGGCTGGGGAGTTACTGGACCCAGGGGGAGACTCACCTGCCTCTGGCAGGGCTGGGAGAGGCGCACCTGTAGGCACTGTGTCCTTAATCACCTCTGGAGCTAGAGTGGAATCACCTGGTGCCTGCTCCTGAGGATCCGGCACAGGTGCAGGCGCTTCAGATCCAAGGCCCTGCCCCAGTTCAGCCAGCCCTGGAGGCGGGGACTCATGTGCAGGCTGGGATTCCTCCGGTTCAGCCTCTGAATCGGATTCCCAGGCCATCACAGCAGCTCAGTGCTAAGTGTGCAGCCACTAGCAGGAGCTGTCCTATCCTAGGGCTGCTGCTTCAAAGAGAGCTGTCCATGCTAGGCATTCGTCTGATGAGGGTTTCAGTGCTGCTCTCCAGTCACCTTGAACCTGTGGGATAAAGAATTTATAAATATGCATGAAAAGAGCCGTTTGCTCTGGGAAGAAAGAGGAGACTTTGCTTCTGAGCTTCCTTTACTCCCTTTTAGAAGTGTGCTTTTCCTGACAGCGCTTCTTTTCCACTGTCCCACAGATACATGTATTCGTTCGCCTCGAATACTTAAGGTTAACTTTGGGCTTAGAAAAGAAGCGAGTCACAAGTAGCATGAGAGAAGTTTATCAGATGATGCCTAGTAGAGGAAATGGATAGAGGGGGAAATATTTCTCTGTGTCTCATAAAACTAGAAGTCGTGGACATCTGCAATGCGCTCTACGTGGGGCTCCCTTTGAAGCTGACCCGGAAACTACAACTAATCCAGAATGCGGCAGCTAGACTGGTAACTGGGAGCGGCTGCCGAGACCACATAACACTGGTCCTGAAAGACCTACACTGGCTCCCAGGACGTTTCCGACCACAATTCAAAGTGTTGGTGCTGATCTTTAAAGCCCTAAACGGCCTCAGTCCAGTATCCCTGAAGGAGCGTCTCCACCCCCATCGTTCAGCCCAGACACTGAAGTCCAGCTCCGAGGGCCTTCTGGCAATTCCTTCATTGCGAGAAGTGAGGTTACAGGGAAGCAGGCAGAGGGCCTTCTTGGTAGTGGCACCCACTCTGTGGAATGCCCTCCCATCTGATGCCAAGGAAATAAACAGCTGTCTGACTTTTAGAAGACATCTGAAGGCAGCCCTGTTTAGGGAAGCTTTTAATGTTTAATAGACTACTGTATTTTAATACAGTGGTACCTCGGGTTAAGTACTTAATTCGTTCTGGAAGTCTGTTCTTAACCTGAAACTGTTCTTAACCTGAAGCACCACTTTAGCCAATGGGGCCTCCTGCTGCCGCTGCGCCACCAGAGCACGATTTCTGTTCTCATCCTGAAGCAAAGTTCTTAACCTGAAGCACTATTTCTGGGTTAGCAGAGGCTGTAACCTGAAACGTATGTAACCTGAAGCATATGTAACCCGAAATACCACTGTACTTTGTTGGAAGCCGCCCAGAGTGGCTGGGGTACAAATAATAAATTATTATTATTATTATTATTATTATTATTATTATTATTATTATTATTATTAAATCCCATGAAGCTGAAAGTCGGAAGGTTCAGTACAGATAAAAGGAAGGACTCCATTGCACAGTACATAGTTAAGCTATGGAACTCATTGCCACAGGGGCTAGGGATGGCCACTGACATGATTGGCTTTCAAAGAAGATTAGACAAAATCATTGAAGGCTCCTTGATAAAATGGCTGTGCTCTGCCTCCATGGATGGGGACAGTGATGTTTCCAATTCCCAGTTGCTGGAAGGGTGCTCTTGTGTTCGAATCCTGCTTGTAGGTTTCCTAGAAAAGGCATCTGGTTGGCCATGGTGAGAGCAGGATGCTGGCCTAGATGGGTCATTGGCCTGATCCAGCAGGCTCTGGCTCAGTTGCTAGAACATGAGACTCTTAATCTTGGGGCCTTTAATTCGAGCCCCACAATGGGGGAAAGATTCCTGCATCGCAGGAGATTAGATGACCCTCATGATCCCTTCCAACTATATGATTCTATGATCTGTGTCCTCCTGGGCCTTGCCCTTCCAGTCTCGGACACCCACCTGCCAAAACCTCTCCCCACATCTGGTCCCTCTCCTCTCCTCCCTCGACTCTCACCGTACCATAGTCACATTAATGTGGATTTGCAAAACTGGAACCGGGCTGACACCAAGGGAGACATTGGCTGCCTCGCGAACAACACCTGCGGAGGAGCAAAATACCTGGAAAAAGCTGGCACATTTGAGGTTTTCCCCCATCCCAGGGTCCCCTGCTGAGCTGTCGCAGCCTTCCTTATCCTGGGGCTCCATATGTGCAGCCTCTGACGTGGAGCTGCATTGCAGAGTCACCTGGTGTGATGGCCTGGGATTCGGACTCGGATGCTGAACCTGAGGGATCCCAGCCTGCACAGGATTCCCTGCCTCCAGAACCAGCTGAGCCGGGGCTGGGGCATGAGCCTGAAAGGTCCTCACCTGTGCTTGAACCTCAGGTGCAGGCATCAGCTGAGTCTGCTCTGGCTCCTGAGGGGATGGAGGACCCATTGCCTGCAGGTGCTCCACCCTGTCAGAGGAAGCGGAGGTTGCCTCTGGATCCGGTAACCCTCCAGCCTCTCCTGAGCTGCAGAGGCTCAGGGCAGAGAGGCGGAGGGAACTGAGTTCCCGCAGGAGGAGAGGCGAGTCCCCTGTGGACCGGGGCCGCCCTATGCCTCGGGGCAGATAAAAGCCAGCTGGCCAGCCCCAGTCCCAAGTTGCGGGAGCAACATTGTTGGTTGCTAGTTCCTTCCTGAACCCTATCCTGCTATTCTGCCTGAGCTCCTGACCCGCCCTGGCGCCCTGCTTGCAAGCCTGTTCCTGACTTCACCCGACTCCCTGCCCTGCACCCAGCTCCAGCTACTATGGACTGCCTCCCTGTTGCACCTTTGACCACGGACCAGACCTCGCCTCTCGGGTAACCCACGGGACCAGCACACCTGGGTCTGTTCAGCTCAGCCAGTGCTGGATTTATGACCTTCCTGGTGTGCCGGGACCCTAGAGTCCTTTTCGTGGAAGTCAATGTCCTCTGTTCCCCACCCTAAGACCTGGACTTGGAGTTTCAGGAGGGGGTGTGTGTGGACATCTGGAGCACATCCACTCCCCTTCCCCCTTTTCTGAATGGAAGCCACGGCCACTGGAGAGGAATGACTCCTGGCACACAAACCAAGCCTGCTCTCAAGTTCCAGGAGGGCTGCCGGACCTCGGATGTGCGCTTTGAACCACTCACTCCCGGAGTCCAGTTCTGGGCACCCCAGTTTATGAAGGCTATTGACAGGCTGGAAGGTGTGCAGAAGAGGGCGACCAAGATGATCAAGGCTCCGGAAACCAAGCCTTGCAAGGAATGGCAGAGAGAGTTGGGGATGTTTAGCCTGGAGAAGAGGAATCATGGAATTGCAGAGTTGGAGGGGATTCTTAGGGTCTTCTAGTCCAACCCCCTTCAATGCAGGAATCTCAATGAGACTGAGAGGTGATATGAGAGCCCTCTTTTAATATCTGAAAAGGAGAAGGGATGCGGTGGCGTTGTGGTCTAAACACTGAGCCTTTTGGGCCTGCTGATCAGAAGGTTGCCGGTTTGAATCCCAACGACAGGGTGAGCTCCCGTTTCTCTGTCCCAGCTCCTGCCAACCTAGCAGTTCGAAAGCACACCAGTGCAAGTAGATAAATAGGTACCACTGCAGCAGGAAGGTAAACAGCATTTCCGTGCACTCTGGCTTCCGTCACAGTGTCCCGTTGTACCAGAAGCGGTTTAGTCCTGCTGGCTACATGACCTAGAAAGCTGTCTGTGGACAAATGCCGACTTCCTCGGCCTGAAAGCGAGATGAGTGCCGCAACCCCATAGTCGCCTTTGACTGGACTTAACTGTCCTTTGCCTTTTTACCTTTATCTGAAGAGGAGCAAGCTTGTTTTCTGCTGCTCCAGAGTGGAGGACTTCAAATCAATGCATTCAAATGACAAGAAAGGAGATTGTGACTAAGGAAGAACTTTCTACATGCAGATTTTATGCCGATTCGCTTCCTTTTTTTGTCTTCTTTTGTGCTGCAAATCCTCTTTGGAGAGAATGCATATCTTTCTGCCCAAGGCTGAAACTGCTCCCATACCTTCTGAGCTGCACTTTGGGGCAAAAACCTTGCGGCAGCGGCAGGTCTGTACTCCAGTCGTACCCTAGTTCAGTGTTTCCCAACCTTTTTTGGGCAAAGGCACACTTGTTTCATGAAAAAAATCTCGAGGCACACCACCATTAGAAAATGTTAAAAAATTTAACTCTGTGCCTATATTGACTACCATATTTTTCGCCCCATAGGACGCACCGCCCCATAAGACGCACCTAATTTTTTGGGGGAGAATAAAGAAAAAAAAAATTTTCCCCTCCCCAGGCACGGGGCAGGCGCGGGGGAAGCCCAAGCTTCCCCCGACCCCAGCCCCCAGAACAGCCTGAATATCCGCAAGCCTAGGGAGCCACACTGGTCTCCCCAGGCTTGCGGAGAGGTGCGTGAAGCCCGGGGGCGCTCTTCAGCGCGCACCAGGCTTCGGGATGCAGGCAGCTCTGCACTACCCTCCAGAGCCCCGTGCGGCTTCGCGCTGGGATCCGGGGGGTGGCGCGGAGCTGCAAGAAGCCCTGGAGCGCAGGCAGCTTCGCACCACCCTCTGCAGCCCCGCGCGGCTTCGCGCCGGGATGGGGGGGGTGGCGCGGAGCTGCCAGAAGCCCTGGAGCGCAGGCAGCTCCGTGCCACCCTCCGCAGCCCCGCGCGGCTTCGCACCGGGATCCGGGGGTGGCGTGGAGCTGCAAGAAGCCCTGGAGCGCGGGCAGCTCCGCGCCACCCTCCGCAGCCTCCTACGGAGGGCGCCCCGTGCTCCGCGCTGCTGGCTGCCGCCCGCAAGCCGTGCACGCGGGGGGAGTTCCCCTGGGCGCGCAAGGCTTGCGGACAGCTGCGCGAAGAACGGGGCGTCCTCCGAAGGACGCCCTGCGCTCCGCGCTGCAGGCTGCCGCCGCAAGCCTTGCGCGCCGGGGGGGAGTTCCCCCAGGCGCCCAAGGCTTGCGGACAGCTGCGCGAAGCACGGGGCGTCCTCCAAAGGGCGCCCCGCGCTCCGCGCTGCAGGCTGCCGCCCGCAAGCCTTGCGCGCCGGGGGGGAGTTCCCCCAGGCGCCCAAGGCTTGCGGACAGCTGCGCGAAGCACGGGGCGTCCTCCAAAGGGCGCCCCGCGCTCCGCGCTGCAGGCTGCCGCCCGCAAGCCTTGCGCGCCGGGGGGGGGAGTTCCCCCAGGCGCCCAAGGCTTGCGGACAGCTGCGCGAAGCACGGGGCGTCCTCCAAAGGGCGCCCCGCGCTCCGCGCTGCAGGCTGCCGCCCGCAAGCCTTGCGCGCCGGGGGGGAGTTCCCCCAGGCGCCCAAGGCTTGCGGACAGCTGCGCGAAGCACGGGGCGTCTTCCAAAGGGCGCCCCGCGCTCCGCGCTGCAGGCTGCCGCCCGCAAGCCTTGCGCGCCGGGGAGGGAGTTCCCCCAGGCGCCCAAGGCTTGCGGACAGCTGCGCGAAGCACGGGGCGTCCTCCAAAGGGCGCCCCGCGCTCCGCGCTGCAGGTTCCCGCCCCCCGCCCCGCCTCGGAGCACCGGGAGAAGCGATCTCCCCGCAGCCCCTTGCTTCAAAAGAGGTCCGGGGGCAGCGCGAAGCACTTCCCGCTGTCCCCGGACCTCTTTTGAAGCAAGGGGCGGTGGGGAGAAGCGATCTCGGGCGCCGCGCCGCCCCGCCTCTCCCGCCTCCCTCCCACGGCACACCAGGCAAGGTCTCACGGCACACTGGTGTGCCGCGGAACACCGGTTGGGAAACACTGCCCTAGTTTAACTTCCATGGCTTCCTGCCAGTGAACTGTAGAGATTTCCCTTCTGCCAGAGGAAGGGAGAGGGGCTACAGTCCTTCTCCTTCACACAGAACCCCGGTTCCCAGCCACAGCTCCAGCTTGAAGCCAGATTGCGTTGGTAACAGCTGCCCTAAATCTTCAAGCCTCAGCTTGCATGAGAGAGCAAAGCGGTCCACTGAATTGCAACCGGGATAAGTTTTGCAAATGAAGCAAGCTGTATAATTATTTGCAAAGTTCGAGAGCAATAACATACAATTACAAATTATTTGCAAAATTCAAGAGCGGTAACGTACAATTACAATCATAAATAAGATAAGCGTTGCAACAATTAAGCAGCCATAAAAAGCGAGCAGGCCGTGTTCTGCCTCTTGGAGCCGCAGGCCAGGATGCAGAAACGGAAGAGCTCTGTCATTCTGCCTCCATCTTCTCCTCGGAGGCCAGAGCTGAGCCTAGAGGACCACGGACAAATCTGTTCAGTTGCCTTCCTCCTTTCTCCCCACGGCCTCCCAATTTTTCTGCCCTGGGTTTTCCCAGTGCCGTCTCTCCTCTGATGTAACAGATGTTTCCTACTACAGCTCCCATCAGCCACTGGGCCTGCTTTTGTGGCACCATAATCACGAGTCCAGCATCCTGTTCTCACAGGGGCCAGCCATTTGCCCCCCCCCCCGGGAAGCCCCTGAGTGCAAAAGCACCCTCTCCTCCTGCAGTTTCCATAAGGGCATAAGAAGATCCTGTTGGATCAGGCCAGTTGCCCCCAGGCGGTGTGCAAGAGATGCAAAATGTAGAATCATAGAAACTTTGAGTTGGAAGGGACCCAAGGGCCATCTAGTCCAACCCCCTGCAATGCAGGGATCTCCCCTAAAGCAGCCCTGACAGATGGCCACGTTGAAGAGGGAAATCTGTTAAAACTGCAAAACCAGACTTCATTTAAAAAGCCAGCTGGAACAACAACAACCAGGGCCGTCTTTAGCATATGTGGCACCGGGGTGCAAAGATCCGACCAGTGCCCCCAAATTTAGTTTAGCTGCCCCCAGATTTTATTAAGGGGGGTGAACTCAAAGTTGTTGAGCTTTTTGGAGGAGGAAAATCTCTAACAACAAAAGCAGAAATAACAGCTTTTGTTTCCTGACTGGTTGGGAATATTTGACACTACAGAGCGACGGGGGCGAGGACTTTCGCTCCATTGCTTTTCACTGCCGCCAATCAAGAGGGACTGGTATGCAGTAGGTATACAATTGGTGCCCCCCAGAATTCGGCGCCCAGGTGCACAGCACCCCTTGCACACACACACACCCCCGTAAAGACGGTCCTGACAACAGCAAAAAGGATTCAGTCGGCACCAGAGGCTCAAGAGGAAGGGGGACTGTCACAAGGGGAAGGGGTGCCACAGAATTGGGTGCCCGATACACAATGCAGTCAGGTGGGTCCTGGTGGACCTGAGCCATAAATCCGAATCCTGGGAGACCACAAACAATGACTCTCCCAAAGACCTCAGTGATCAGGCAGGGATATAAGAGACCGCATGGTCCCTCTTTTTCTGTGGGCCTCAGTCAACTCCCTTTCTCCACACCTCTCATGCCCAGGTGATAGTTGCAAAAGGGAAATTGGAGGTGGGTTCTTCTCTGTTGCATATGAGCGGGGCCTGGGTTCAAGTCTGCCCAGAGGTCCCTAAAGTGGATCCTCTTGCAGAAAGAGCCTTCCTCTACACCCTGACCCTATGATCCCTCTCTTTCCAAAGCTGAGAAGCATCTGGTGGTTGCGTGACCGGTCCTCTTTCAGACACAAGGACTGACCAGGCCACCTTCCCCTACAAAGGTGGGATTTTTCCATCTCCGCCGTATTAAGCAGTTGGTCCCTTACCTTTCTCGCCCTGATCTGGCCACAGTGATCCATGCGACGGTCACCTCCAGGCTTGATTATTGTAACTCGCTCTACGCGGGGCTGCCCTTGAAGCTGACCCAGAAACTCCAGTGGGTGCAGAATGCCGCGGCAAGACTCCTTATGGGGCCCTCGTTGTGGGATCGCATTCATCCAGTGCTTTACCAACTGCGCTGGCTCCTGGTGCAGTACAGGGTCAGGTTTAAGGTGCTGGTTTTGACCTTTAAAGCCCTATGCGGCCAAGGAACCTCGTACCTATGGGACCACCTCTCTTGGTCTGTCCCACGGAGGACCTAAATGACAACATTTTGGAGGTTCCAGGTTGCAAGGTGGTTAGTTTGGTCTCAACCAGGGCCAGGGCCTTTTCAGTACTGGTCCCGACTTGGTGGAACGCTCTGTCCCAAGAGACCAGGGCTCTGCAAGATTTGACATCTTTCTGCAGGGACTGCAAGACGGAGCTGTTCCGCCTGGCCTTCGGTTTGGACTCAGTCTGACCCTTATGTTGCCCTCCCCTTATGGTCTTGATTTATCAGCTATTTTAAAATGAGGTTGCATTTTAAATTGCATTTTAACCTGTATTTTAAATTGGGGTGGTTTTTTCTCCCTCTCTTTCCCCCCTATTATGTTTACTGTGATTTTATTTTATTGGTGTTAGCCGTCCTGAGCCCGGCTCTGGCCAGGGAGGGCGGGGTATAAATAAAATTTATTATTATTATTATTAAGAGAAGACTCTTGCCTTCACTTCCTACCCAGAACCACTTGGGGGGTTGTTGTTGTTGCTGCTGCTGTTATGTGCTAGGCCTGTGGGAGACTCCCAATCTGTATTCGAACTCAAGGCCAACTCTCACCAAAGCTGCGGAAAGGTTATCAGCTCAGCCAGCCAGGAGGTCAGTGAGGGGGGTGTCCTCTTCCCGGCACCGTCCTCCACTGGGGGGCCTTGGCAACCCCATTGATTCTGCAGGGGCTTTGCCCATTGAATCAGGGCTTCAAAGCACTTGGCGGTTCTCTTGATTGGGGCATTCTGCTTTCGGAAGAGAGATAGCTCATGTGTGCACTGGTTCTGCATGAATCCTTGGTGACACTTTCCCACAGTAGCGGCAGCAGAGCCAGCAAAACAAGATGGCAATGCATTTAGTACTGACCTTTAAAGCCCTAAACGGCCTTGGCCTAGTATACCTGGAGGAGCGTCTCCACCCCGGACACCTGGGTCCATCTCCCGAGGGCCTTCTGGCAGTTCCCTCCCTGTGAGAAGCCAAGTTACAGGGAACCAGGCAGAGGGCCTTCTCGGTAGTGGCACCTGCCCTGTGGAACGCCCTCCCATCAGATGTCAAGGCAATAAACAACTATTTTACTTTTAAAAGACACCTGAAGGTGGCCCTGTTTAGGGAAGTTTTTAATGTCTGACGCTGTATTGTTTCTAATACTTGGTTGGAAGCAGCCCAGAGTGGCTGGAGAAACCCAGTCAGATGGGTAGGGTATAAATATTATTATTATTATTATTATGGCTTTAATTTTTATTATTATTTTTAGAAAGCCAGCTTTCCTAGCTGCTGCCTGCTTGCTTGCCAGTCCCTGCTGTGCGGCACACAGATGAAGGTTGCAGCAGGTTGGACTGGATGACCCCTAGGGGTCCCCTTCCAGCTGTATGGTTCTGTAGTTCATTGGAGGCTTTTAAACTGAAGTTGGATGGATTCTTTAGCTCGGATTTCCACATTGCAGGGGGGGGGGCTTGACCTAGATGACCGTCGGGGGTCCCTATAATTCTGAGAGGCGGCATTTGCATGGAAATGTTTCTTCTCTCACCAAGGTTTTCTCTTCCTCCTCCCGTGTCTTGTTTCCTTGAACAGTAAAGCCGGACCCTCCAGAGAACGTCGTGGCTAAGCCCATCCCCAACAATGCCCGGAGGCTGCTGGTGACGTGGCAGTACCCTTCCTCGTGGCCTGATCCAGATTCCTTCCCCCTCAAGTTCTTCCTGAGGTACCGGCCGCTCATCATTGACCAGTGGCAACACGTGAGTGGCAACCTCTGCTGTCGTTGGTCTGGCTGGGGGTGGCGGAGGAGAGGGTCCTGTGCGGTTGGCAACAGAGTGGGTCTCCCCTCCTGAGGTTTCCAGTAACTGGAATTCAGAAGCATTTCTGCCTCCAGAGTCGCTGTGGCTAGTATAATAATAATAATAATAATAATAATAATAATAATAATAATAATAATTTATTATTTATACCCCACCCATCTGGCTGGGTTTCCCCAGCAACTCTGGGCAGCTTCCAACAAAGTATTAAAATACAGTGGTCTGTTAAACATTAAAAGCTTCCCTAAACAGAGCCACCTTCAGGTGTCTTTTAAAAGTAAAAAAGTTGTTTATTGCCTTGACGTCTGGTGGGAGGGCGTTCCACAGGGCGGGTGCCACTACCAAGAAGGCCCTCTGCCTGGTTCCCTGTAACTTGGCTTCTTGTAGGGAGGGAACTGCCAGAAGTCCCTCAGCGCTGGACCTCAGTGTCCGGGCTGAATGATGAGAGTGGAGACGCTCCTTCAGGTATACTGGACCGAGGCCATTTAGGGCTTTAAAGGTCAGCACCAACACTTTGATTTGTGCTCGGAAACGTCCTGGGAGCCAATGTAGGTCTTTCAAGACTGGTGTTATGTGGTCTCGGCAGCTGCTCCCAGTCACCAGTCTAGCTGCTGCATTCTGGATTAGTTGTAGTTTCTGGGTCACCTTCAAAGGTAGCCCCACATAGAGCACATTGCAGTAGTCCAAGCGGGAGATAACTAGAGCATGCACCACTCTGGCAAGACAGTCTGTGGGCAGGTAGGGTCTCAGCCTGCGTACCAGGTGGAGCTGCCCTGGACACAGAATTGACCTGCACCTCCATGTACAGCTGTGAGTCCAGAATGACTCCCACGCTGCGCACCTGGTCCTTCAGGGGCACAGTTACCCCATTCAGGACCAGGGAGTCCTCCACACCCACCCGCCTCCTGTCCCCCAAAAACAGTACTTCTGTCTTGTCAGGATTCAGCCTCAATCTGTTAGCCGCCATCCATCCTCTAACTGCCTCCAGACACTCACACAGGACCTTCACTGGTTCTGATTTGAAAGAGAGGTAGAGCTGGGTTTCATCTGCTTATTGATGAACACCCAGCCCAATCACAAGGTGGAGGCAGAGCTCAGCTCCACAACGAGGTGGCATCGTTGAGACAAGAGTGCCTCTGAGCATGCAACTGAGTGGCATTTCTCCAGCCCTTGGGTCAAAGCATCCTGAATCGGCAAGGGAATGGCTTTGCCATTCACAAGCAAACCTTCCAGCTCCTTGGGCATCCCTGTCTTCGCCCTGGATGGAGGGCGGAATACACAGTCAGGGGCTAAGTGGGCAAAACCTGGCAGCTATTCGTGGGACAAGTGACTGGCAGTGAATCATTCAATCCGCTTTGTGATTTGTTTAAGGCAGACATGTTCAACCGGTCGACCGTGATTGACAGGTAGACTGCTGGGGTGATCCTGATCGATCGCAGGATGATCCTGATCGATCGCGGCAGAGGGGGGGAATGAGGGAGTGCAGACACAATGGTCATCTTTTATCGAGAGGGTGGTTGGTGGCAGCGGAAAGTGTGCGGTCATTTATCGGATGCTGCTGGTGATTTTCGGCGCAGGGCTTTCTGCTGAGTGTTTTTTGACACCCCCCAGGCTCAACAACTCTGGACACTCCCCCTCCCCAGGAAAAGCTCGACAGCTCTTGGCAAGCTGCCCCCCATTTCTTAATTTCTATGAGTGGATCACTGCCCGTTTTTTTAATACTGGGAGTAGATCTCAGTCTCTTGGGAGTTGGGCATGTCTGTTTTAAGAGAAGTGTGAGGGCAGGGCAGGGCCTGGGTGGAGGAATCACTCAGCGAGGCTGTCAACCTGCTAAGACGAACACATTCGAAGAGCCCCTTTCCACAGAGCCAGCCTGTTTTCTTTCAAATGGGGTGGTGCCATCAAGAAACCTCAAGGCTTTCTGCCTGAATGAGAGCACAGTGTCTGGAGAGTCCCTTCTTTTCTTGCCTTCCCCATTCTCCTTTCTAAAAGCACTTTCACAGAACTTTTGTAGAGTTAGAAGGGACCCTGAGGGTCATCCAGTCCAACCCCGTGCAAGGCAGGAATACGAAGCTGCCCCATACGAGGGATCATACCTGCAACCTTGGCGTTCTCACCATGACACTCCAATCCTTGTGGATATGGGGAAGAGCTTTGGAGATTAGAACCAGGAAGGAAAACAAGAAAGGCCATGGCTGTTAGCCTCAAAGGAAAAATGGCGGCTGAAAACCTCAGAATATGCAGCGATGGCAGAACTGACGGCGCTGATAAGAGACACAGATTTAGAATCCTTTAAGGAGGTCTGGAGACCTTTTTTGGTCTATTTTAAAAGTTACTTTCCATATGTGAAGTCCACAGCGGGGTTTGGAGTTTAAGGAGGAAAGAGCAGAACCTATTAAGGAACCTGTTAAAGAGGATGAAAATGGATTTGGTGGAATTATAAAATGCAATTGTCTGAAATCATTACTGATGGGTGAGCAGGAAGTCATTAGTATTGTAGAATTGGATAGAACTGTTGAGGGACAAAATGTAACTATTAAGCTCGAAATAAAATAAAATATGAATGGGAGGCGGGGAGAAAGTCTCTGGCCACCAGCTTGGGAGGAAAAATTAAAATTTGTAGACTCCCTGGAAAAGACCCTGATGTTGGGGAAGATTGAGGGCACAAGGAGAAGGGGACGACAGAGGACGAGATGGTGGGACAGTGTTCTGGAAGCTACCAGCATGAGTTTGACCAAACTGCGGGAGGCAGTGGAAGACAGGAGTGCCTGGCGTGCTCTGGTCCAGGGGGTCACGAAGAGTCGGACACGACTAAACGACTCAACAACAACAATCCTCCCCAACGCATTTGTATTTAGTACTTTTCCAATTACAAGTCCAGGTGGATCAAGGAGCATTAGAAAAAAGAGTCTTTTCTTACCTTAAAAAAATTGCATGTCATTTAAAAAATAATAATAACTGTGATTAGTTGAGATTCGCGAGGGGGTTGGACTGGAGGACCCTTGCAGTCCCTTCCAGCTGCACAATTACATGATTCTAACACTTGAGGGGGACGTGGGTGGCGCTGTGGGTTTAAACCAGAGAGCCTAGGGCTTGCCATTCAGAAGGTCGGTGGTTCGAATCCCCGCGACGGGGTGAGCTCCCATTGCTCGGTCCCTGCTCCTGCCAACCTAGCATTTCGGAAAGCACCTCAAAGTGCAAGTAGATAAATAGGTACCGCTCTGGTGGGAAGGTAAACGGCATTTCCGTGCGCTGCTCTGGTTCGCCAGAAGCCGGCTTGGTCATGCTGGCCACATGACCCGGAAGCTGTACGCCAGCTCCCTCGGCCAGTAAAGTGAGATGAGCGCCGCAACCCCAGAGTCGTCTGCGACTGGACCTAATGGTCAGGGGCCCCTTTACCTTTTTAACACGTGAGGAGACTGGGGGTTTGTGCCTGGTCCCAGGAGAATCCAACATTTGCAAGGGGGCAGAGTTCATGAGGACTAGCCTCGCTCACAGTTCAAGGAACCACAGCGATTCTGCCTGGCCGCTTTCCCTGCTCACGCTGCTCCTCTGACATCTCTTTCCCTCCTGAAAACTCCTTTCAAAGCTGGCACAGAGTGTTCCTTCGCTCATTTGCCTCTTCCTCAGTGCCAGTTTGCTCAAAAAAAAATAAAAAAATTCCTGCATGCTTCCCTTTAGATCTGCAGGTCATTAGAAAGCTCCTTCCTCAGCCACCAGGGATCCATCCAGCTCTTCCGAGCTCTCCTTTGCATCAAAAAGAGAGGTTCCAGTTTGTGCGTCTGATATTGCCCCCTTTTAAAAAGCTCCGTTTATGTTGAGCTGTCAGTTTCCCTTTTACGCCTCCCTACCCAGGAAGCCTGTGCATTTAGTCCTATGTCAGTCTCCCCCTCCACACACACACTTCTTCTTTTTTCAAAGCCCCGTGTCCTAATTTTGCAGCTCTTACTCTCCCCCAAGAGAGAAGAAACAGCCTCCTTTTACAACCACCGTTTCTCTGAGCTGCTCATCTCGGCCACCTCGTCCGCCACTAATTTCTCCCGAAAGGTCACCTCGCTCTAAATACCGTCCTCGTCTCCTGTGGGATCCCTCCATTCTCTGAAGCTTGCAATTTGCTCTGCTCTACAGGTTGAGAGGCTGCTGAATATTCGCAGTTCTGATCTCGCATTTCCTCAGATTATTTGAGCGCTGGGTGTGCCCTGCAGTATCAAGCACACACAAGGGAAAAGTCCTCTGAAGACCCCCAGATGAAAGCACTCGCACAAACCAAACAAGCTTTCTTTCGCAGAACAGCAAATAGCACTTGAGAAGGTGCAAGTGCTGGAGTCCCAGAGGTGACTGTAGAACCATAGAATTGTTGAGATAGAAGAGGACCCCCTGCAAGGCAGGAATCTCAGCTAAAGCATCCAGGACAGATGGCCATCCGAACTCTGCTTATAAACCTTCAAGGAAGGAAAGTCCACGACCGTTCCCCTGTTAAACAGCTCTTCCCAACAGAAAGTTCTTCCCAATGTTTAGTTGGAATCTCCTTTCTTGCGTGGCAAGTTCCTGCTCCCCCCCCCCCCAGTGGAAATAAAGACACATGACACAATTATTAAGGTTAATGGGCTAAATAAGGCCACAACTTTATTGGTTACAGGTGATGAGCGGTATTGGCTTAGGCGTTGGTCCTAACCGACTATATCTGACTCCAGCCCCTCCGCTTGAAGTCCGGGAAGGGTTAACCACCAGTAGGGGGAGTCCTGCTGATGCACATCAACTAGGAACCCCCTGGGGTCACCAATAGGGGGCGTGCCTTAGGCCCTCACCTCCCCAGGCTTCGGACAGGGCCACGCCCCCCAGAATCCTTTATCGGACTACCCTTCAATATGTGGGGCAGGTGATGGCTCTTCCTCCCCTCTTCCATCTACAGAGCAATACCAATGCCTAACTGCCAATACCCAGAAAGTTGTGATGATTTGCTACGAGGCAGGTGAAAACCAAGTGGCTGGTGCCAATTTGCCAAGTGGAAAAAATCCTACCAGGCCCTCAATGGTGACAAAGCAAGGTCCACAGCCAAGGTCAAGGAATGAAAACCTTTATAGGGCGGGGAGGGTGGGGAAAGCAGGAACAGCTGGCAGGCGGGAAAAGAGGGAGATCCCCTGGCCGCGCCTGCCTTAAATAGGGCAGGCCACGCTCCCAGAGCTGGCTGATTGACCGGCCAGGGGGTGACATGGCCAGGGATTCCCCCAATTGTGCAGGGGCTGGGCTCCAGCTGCCACACTCGTGTTGGGGCTGTGACACCCGCAACCTCACCTTCTCCACGGAAGTGGCTTTGTCACTTGAAGCCATGTGTTCGAGGAAACAAGCTTGGCTCCATCTTTCCTTTCTCCATCTTTTCCTTTATCCTATATTTGTGCTAACTCACCTGCTCTGCACGAGTTGTGTCTGCTTTTAGGGCTAACTTTTCCCTTCGCAGGAAAATCTGGGGGTTGCTTTTGTTCCACTCTCTTCCCTTTATCGCGCAAAAGAATAAGAGCCTGAGAATAGCCCTGCTGGATCAAGCCAGTGGCCCAACATGAAGGCAGTGTGGTGTAGTGGTTAGAGTATCAGACTTGGAATCCCCAGCTTGGCTGTGGACCTTGGGTCCAGTCACTGCATCTCGGGCTAGCCTTCCTCACAGGGTGGTTGTGGGGATTAAATGAGGTTGGGGTAGAGCCGTAAAATCTAGTCCGGCATCCTGTTCTCACAGTGGTCCAAGCAGATGCCCCAAAGGGAAACTCGCAAGCAGGATTCGAACACAAGACCAGAACTCTCCTCTCCTTTGGTTTTCCAGCAACTGTGTGGTCAGAAGGATAGGGAAATCTGTCCATTTTTGGTTTCTCTCTGAAATCTATCGACCTTTAACTGCACAGTTCTTTATGTTTGCAGCTTTGCCTCGTATACATATTTTTGCAAATAACATTCCCTCACAGGATGCGCCTTTGAATGTCCTTTCTGCCATTAGATGCATTTTTACACCCATTTTTGGGCTTGAGAACGACAATGCAAAATCCAGAGAAGTCTGCATTTTAAAGGATAGTTGAGTCTTGTTTCAAGACATGTGACTTTGGTGGGTTCACACTGCAAAACAAACTGAACCAAACCATTTTTTTTACTTTAAATAGATTTTCTAAGCAGCATCACTAGCCGTTAAGCGACACGTTTAAGGGATAGGGAGGGAGCTGTTCATGAATGCAGAAGAGGGTTTTGGGTGCAAGTGTCTGAGAGCTAAAGCACAAGAACCAAAAGCAAATGTCATAGAAGCATAGAATCAGAATTGGAAGAGGTTCTGGGGGTCATCTAGTCCAACCCTCCACAATGCAGGAATCACATCTCTTTTGGCCAGATCCCAGCAGCTTCTCCCAGTTTCTCCCTGAATGGCCCAGACTGAATTCAACCCACACTTAGTCAGCCTATGGGATTAATGGCTGAGAGAGCTGGTGGCCACCACAAAGTCAGGCGGCTTCCCAATTAGGCACCCTGGAACCGAGTCTGTGCCAAAGGCCCACAAAATCTATTTCTGCACGTACGAGCAAGAGGATGCCCTGTTGCAACGCTGCCTCGGTTGTGTCAGGTGGACGCAATCTCTGCTCTTAATTTTAGTAACTGCAAAAACATATTTCTAGATGCTATCGATGGCGATTCATCGTTTCTGAAGCTTGTAAGATTGCATTCCAGGAAAATTGGTGAGACGAAAGCAGATAAATGAATAACGAGCGTGGTTGCAAATTCACTGGACAGGCGAACAATTTGCCTTGTTTAGTGAATAGATACCGGTGGTCATGAATGAATTTCAATATCAGCAGCCATGTACTAAGAGCTGCTGTGCTGCTTACTCAAAGCAGGGGCTCCTTGTCTTGAATGGGCTACTGAGAGCCATCCAAACCACATATAAAACAAGATGTTGGTCTGGACATGCCTTTGGTCTGATCCTGCAGAGCTGCGCTTAGGCGCTGCCAGGGCTCTGGGGTCCCGATTGGCCTGTGGGATACCAATCCAGGGGGCCGCGAGACAATTCTTTGCTGGATGGACCCATCTGAGGGTCCGGCGTCTTGGGCGATGCCCTTGGACCTCTTTGCCCACCCAGCACCTTCCCACGGCTGCCGGGAAGAACTTCACTTCCAGGAGACGGAAAGAGGAAGGGGCGCGTGGGAAAGGCAGCCGCTGTCACCTCGAGGTTTTCGCCCTTTCCTTGGGCTGGTTTTCCTGTTCTGGCTCCTTAAACACAAAGCATTAAATATTTAGGGCACCGTTTCTTTCCCCTCCCGGCTTTTAAGTGTGTAACTCAAGCCAGCTTGGCCCCCGCTTCCTCCTGCTGCCTCGCAGCCACGTCCTGCCCCTGCCCGAGTGCGCTTCTAATGCGCTCAGATGTTCCTTTAATGGATTACCTAGCCAGGAACTGGATACCTCGCCCTAATGGATCGCTAATAGCCTGTTTCTGGTTTCACAGGCTCCGCTGGTTAACTCACACCATCCGCCCCAGCTTCCTGGCCTCCCAAACATGTTGCCCGTCACACTGACACGTCTCCCAAAACATGCGCTCCTCACCTGCGGCCGCAAGGGTTCGCAAGAGTAGCCAGCGCATTGAGCACCGTCCTGTCCGGAGGGGTGTCTGAGTGATGAAAGTGTTGGCAGTGTGTAAGGGGAAAGCACAAGGGGTTTTTTTTGGGGGGGTAGACGCTTTTCTCGGACACACCATCCAGTTGCAGAAAAGGGGAGCCAAAATTGTCAAGGGTCTGAGATAACTCCTCTGCCAGGAATGGTGCACAGTTTGGAAGGAAAAAATGAGCAAGGAGGAACACTGGAACGTGGGGGGGGGGTCGTGTAGTGATCATGAAAGGGGCAAATAGTTGCTGTCTCAGACAGAACTTAAGAGTCCACCACCTTCTGAAGGAGTCCGTTCCACTGTTTCATGTGTGGCACTGGTTCTGCATGAATCCTTGGTGACACTTTCCCACAGTAGCGGCAAGCAGAGCCAGCAAAACAAGATGGCAATGCATTTAGTAAAGGTAAAGGTAAGGTACCCCTCCCGTACGGCCAGTCTTGCCAGACTTCTAGGGTTGTGCGCCCATCTCACTCAAAGGGCCGGGGGCCAGCGCTGTCCGGAGGACACTTCCGGTCACGTGGCCAGCGTGACATCGCTGCTCTGGCGGCACCAGAGCCGCACACAGAAACGCCGTTTACCTTCCCGCTAGTAAGCGGTCCCTATTTATCTACTTGCACCCGGGGGTGGCTTTCGAACTGCTAGGTTGGCAGGCGCTGGGCCAAGCAACGGGAGCGCACCCGCCACGGGGATTCGAACCGCCGACCTTTCGATCAGCAAGCCCTAGGCGCTGAGGCTTTTACCCACAGCGCCACCGCGTCCCTAATGCATTTAGTACTGAACTTTAAAGCCCTAAACGGCCTTGCTAGTATACCTGGAGGAGCGTCTCCACCCCGGACACCTTGGGTCATCTCCCGAGGGCCTTCTGGCAGTTCCTCCCTGTGAGAAGCCAAGTTACAGGGAACTCAGGCAGAGGGCTTCTCGTAGTGGCACCTGCCCCTGTGGAACGCCCTCTCCATCAGATGTCAAGGCAATAAACAACTATTTTACTTTTAAAAGACACCTGAAGGTGGCCCTGTTTAGGACGCTGTATTGTTTCTAATACTTGGTTGGAAGCAGCCCAGAGTGGCTGGAGAAACGCCAGTCAGATGGTAGGGTATAAATATTATTATTATTATTATTATTATTATTATTATTATTATTATTATGTGGCTTTAAATTTTTATTATTATTTTTAGAAAGCAGCTTTCCTAGCTGCTCCTGCTTTGCTTGCCAGTCCCTGCTGTGCGGCACACAGATGAAGGTTGCAGCAGGTTGGACTGAATGACCCCTAGGGGTCCCCTTCCAGCTGTAGGTTCTGTAGTTCATTGGAGGCTTTTAAACTGAAGTTGGATGGATTCTTTAGCTCGGATTTCCACATTGCGGGGGGGGGCTTGACCTAGATGACGTCGGGGGTCCCTATAATTCTGAGAGGCGCATTTGCATGGAAATGTTTCTTCTCTCACCAAGGTTTTCTCTTCCTCCTCCCGTGTCTTGTTTCCTTGAACAGTAAAGCCGGACCCTCCAGAGAACGTCGTGGCTAAGCCCCATCCCCACCAATGCCCGGAGGCTGCTGGTGACGTGGCAGCTACCCTTCCTCGTGGCCTGATCCAGATTCCTTCCCCCTCAAGTTTTCCTGGAGGTACCGGCCGCTCATCATTGACCAGTGGCAACACGTGAGTGGCAACCTCTGCTGTCGTTGGGTCTGGCTGGGGGGTGCGGAGGAGAGGGTCCTGTGCGGTTGGCAACAGAGTGGGTCTCCCTCCTGAGGTTTCCAGTAACTGGAATTCAGAAGCATTTCTGCCTCCCAGAGTCGCTGTGGCTAGTATAAATAATAATAATAATAATAATAATAATAATAATAATAATAATAGTAATAATAATAATAATTTATTATTTATACCCCACCATCTGGCTGGGTTTCCCCAACAACTCTGGGCAGCTTCCACAAAGTATTAAAATACAGTGGTCTGTTAAACATTAAAAGCTTCCCTAAACAGAGCCACTTTTCAGGTGTCTTTAAAAAGTAAAAAAGTTGTTTATTGCCTTGACGTCTGGTGGGAGGGCGCGTTCCACAGGGCGGGGTGCCACTACCAAGAAGGGCCTCTGCCTGGTTCCCTGTAACTTGGCTTCTTGTAGGGAGGGAAACTGCCAGAAGTCCCTCGGCGCTGGACCTCAGTGTCCGGGCTGAATGATGAGAGTGGAGACGCTCCTTCAGGTATACTGGACCGAGGCCATTTAGGGCTTTAAAGGTCAGCACCAACACTTTGATTTGTGCTCGAAACGTCCTGGGAGCCAATGGAGGTCTTTCAAGAACTGGTGTTATGTGGTCTCGGCAGCTGCTCCCAGTCACCAGTCTAGCTGCTGCATTCTGGATTAGTTGTAGTTTCTGGGGTCACCTTCAAAGGTAGCCCACATAGAGCACATTGCAGTAGTCCAAGCGGGAGATACTAAGAGCATGCACCACTCTGGCAAGAACAGTCTGTGGGCAGGTAGGGTCTCAGCCTGCGTACCAGGTGGAGCTGCCCTGGACACAGAATTGACTGCACCTCCATGTACAGCTGTGAGTCCAGAATAGACTCCACGCGCTGCGCACCTGGTCCTTCAGGGGCACAGTTACCCCATTCAGGACCAGGGAGTCCTCCACACCCACCCGCCTCCTGTCCCCAAAAAACAGTACTTCTGTCTTGTCAGGATTCAGCCTCAATCTTGTTTAGCCGCCATCCATCCTCTAACTGCCTCCAGACACTCACACAGGACCTTCCACTGGTTCTGATTTGAAAGAGAGGTAGAGCTGGGTTTCATCTGCTTATTGATGAACACCCAGCCCAATCAAACAAGGAAGCTGGAGGCCAAGAGCTCAGCTCCACAACGAGGTGGCGTTGTCGAGACGGGAGCGCCTCTGAGCATGCAACTGAGTGGCATTTCTCCAGCCCTTGGGTCAAAGCATCCTGAATCGGCAAGGGAATGGCTTTGCCATTCACAAGCAAACCTTCCAGCTCCTTGGGCATCCCTGTCTTCGCCCTGGATGGAGGGCGGAATACACAGTCAGGGGCTAAGTGGGCAAACCTGGCAGCTATTCGTGGAACAAGTGACTGGCAGTGAATCATTCAATCCGCTTTGTGATTCGTTTAAGGCAGACATGTTCAAACCGGTCGACCGTGATTGACAGGTAGATGCCGGGGTGATCCTGATCGATCCGCAGGATGATCCTGATCGATCGCGGCAGAGGGGGGGAATGAGGGAGTGCAGACACAATTGTCATCTTTTATCGAGAGGGTGGTTGGTGGGCAGCGAAAGTGTGCGGTCATTTATCGGATGCTGCTGGTGATTTTCGGCGCAGGGCTTTCTGGTGAGCGTTTTTTGACACCCCCAGGCTCAACAACTCTGGACACTCCCTCCCCAGGAAAAGCTCGACAGCTCTTGGCAAGCCGCCCCCATTTCTAATTTCTATGAGTGGATCACTGCCCGTTTTTTTAATACTGGGAGTAGATCTCAGTCTCTTGGGAGTTGGAACATGTCTGTTTTAAGGAAGCATGAGGGCAGGGCAGTGGCGTAGCGTGGGGGGTGCAGGGGTGCCATGCCGCACCGGGCCGCAACATTTGGGGGGGCGTTTTGGCCGGCCCTCCTTGAGGAAGCAGGAACCCCACTGTCCAGGCGGAGAGACCTCCTCCCGCCGCAGCCTTCGAAGGCTGCTCCGAAGCCTGGCGTGGGGCAGAGAGCAGTGGCGTAGCGTGGGGGGGTGCAGGGGGTGCACGCCGCCTGCCATGCCGCCCTGGCTGCTTCAACCGCGTCCGACAGCCGGCTGGGGCTCCTTCGCGGCCGGGTCTCCGCGCGGGGGCGAATGCGGGCGGATGGCTCCGGCACCAAGCGCACGCCGCCCAGGCTCGGGTCGCTGTCTGGACGCGCGCAGCCCGCCAAACGCACCATCGGCGGCGCTCTAGTGCCTGCGCGCCAAGACCGCCCACCCGCCCGACGGCCCCTCACCCGCGCCGGAGGCCGGCCTCGACGCACTGGCCCCAGAGCCGCCCCCTCCCCGCGCCAGAAAGAAGCCCCCTCCCCGCGCCAGAAAGAAGCCGCGTCGGGACTTAGCCGGGCCGGGGAGGGAGACTGAGAAAGGCTGCGCGCGACGCCAAAGATGCGCGTCTTGGCGCAAAGGGGCCCGCGGCACCAGACGCGAAGGGACCCTCTCCCCCTGACCCGCCACTGAACTGCAATTTCCAGCTCCTTGGCAAATCCCAGTCCCCAATCCCCAAGATGCTTTATTTGAGGCAGGGGTCCTTTAATTGCAAAAAACAACACCACGGAGGGCAGTAGTCACCCAGGTAGAGCCGTCAGTATTAATGACCATTGGTTAGGGGTTAGGGGGCGCAAATTTCTTGCCTTGCCCGGGTTTGGGGGCGCAAATTACTTTGCCTTGCCCCGGGTGCTGATAACCCACGCTACGCGCCGCTGGGGCAGGCAGGGCCTGGGGAAGAATCACTCAGTGAGGCTGTCAACCTGCTAAGACGAACACATTCGAAGAGCCCCTTTTCCACAGAGCCAGCCTGTTTCTTTCAAATGGGGTGGTGCCATCAAGAAACCTCAAGGCTTTCTGCCTGAATGAGAGCACGGTTTGGAGAGTCCCTTCTTTTCTTGCCTTCCCATTCTCCTTTCTAAAAGCACTTTCACAGAACTTTTGTAGAGTTAGAAGGGACCCTGAGGGTCATCCAGTCCAACCCTGTGCAAGGCAGGAATACGAAGCTGCCCATACGAGATCATACTCTGGCAAACCTTTGGCGTTTCTCACCATGAACATCTCCAAATCCTTTGTGGAGAATGCGGGAAGAGTCTTACTTTGGAGATTAAGAACCAGGAAGGTAAAACAAGAAAAGCCCCATGGCATGTTCTACTCTTCAAAAAAGTGAAAACAATGTCGGCTGAATAAACCATTCACTGAATACTGCTCAGCCGATGACTCAGCAGTAACTGACAGGTCATCGTCTGATAAGTAGACACAGGTCTCTTCAATAATCCTTTAAGGAGGATTCTGGCATGAACCTTTTTTGGTCTATTTTAAAAGTTACTTTATCCAATATGTTTGAACGTCCACAAGCTATAGGGTTTGGAGTTACAAGAGGAAAAATAAGAGCAGAACCCCTTATTTTAAGGACCTGTTAAAGAGGATTTGAAAAATGGATTTGGTGGACAATTATAAAATTGCAATTAGTCATATAATTCCAATCACTGAATGGAAGTGAGCTAGTGATAATCATTAGTTATTTGTAACAAAATCTTGGATATAAATCTACAACCTATGAGGACACAAATTTATTAACTTATTAAGCATATGCATAAATAATTAATAAAATAATATGAATGGGCAAGTGCGGGTGAGAACAGTACGCTGGCCACCAAGCTCTGGCGAGGTATATAAATATTAACAAATTTGTAGACTACTCTCGGAAAAGACCCTGATATTGGGTGTACAGATTGACGGCACAAGGTAGATAATAGGTGGACGACAGAGGAAACGAGAATGGTGGGAACAGTGTTTTCGAAGCTACCAGCATGAGTTTGACCAAAACTGCGGGAGGCAGTGGAAAGAAGGAAAGGGCCCCTGGCGTGCTCTGGTCAGGGGGTCACGAAGAGTCGGACACGGTACTAAACGACTAAACAACAACAATCCTCCCCCAATGCATTTATATTTTAGAACTTTTCCAATTACAAGTCCAGGTGGATCAAGGAGCATTAGAAAAAAGAGTTTTTCTTACCCTTAAAAAATTGCATGTCATTTAAAAATAATAATAACCTGTGAATTAGTTGAGATTCGCGAGGGGGTTGACTATGAAGGACCCTTCAGTTCCTTCCAGCTGCACAATTGATGATTTCTAACACTTGAGGGGACGTGGGTGGCGGCTGTGGGTTAAACCACAGAGCCTAGGGCTTGCATTCAGAGGTCGGTGGTTCGAATCCCCGCGACAGAAGAAGAGATTTTGGATTTGTATCCCGCCTTTCAACTCCCCTTCAGATGGAGTCTCAAAAGCCGGCTAACATTATCTTCCTTTCCCTTCCTCCCTCGCACAACAAACACTCTGTGAGGTGAAGTGGGGCTGAGAGACTTCACAGAAGTGTGACTTGCCCAAGGTCACCCAGCAGCTGCATGTGAGGATGCGGAAGACACGACCACGTTTCCAGATTACGTGACTACCGCTCTTAACCACTTACAAACCACACTCTGCTCTCTGAACAGGGTGAGCTCCCGTTCTTCTGTCCACTGCTCCTGCCAACACCTAGCAAGTTCGAACAAGCACACTCACCAGTGCAAGAATAATAAATAGGATACCCGCTTTACTGGCTGGGAAGGTAAACGGCATTTCCGTGTCCGCTGCTCTGCTTCGCCAGATAGCAGCTTTGTCACTGCTGGCCACGCATGACCCCGAAGTTCTTCCACAGCCTGGCTCCCTCAGCCTCTAATAAAGTTCGAGATTGAGCGCACACAACCCTCCAGAGTTCGTCTGCAAGACCTGCACCTACAATGGTCCAGGGGTACCCTTTACCTTTTTAACACGTGGGAGACTGGGGGTTTTGTGCCTGGTCCCAGGAGAATAACATTTGCAAGGGGGCAGGGTCCTCATGAGGACTAGCCTCGCTCACTAGTTCAAAGGAAACCACAGCAATCTGCCTGGCCGCTTTTTCCTGCCCACGGCTGCTACCTCTGACATCTCTTTCCCTCCTGAAACTCCTTTTCAGAGCTGGCACAGAAGTGTTCCTTCGCTACGTTGCCTCCCCTCGGTGGCAGTGTTTGCTCCAAAAAGAAAAAAAATTCCTGCATGCTTCTTTAGATCTGCAAGGTAATTAGAAAGCTCCTTCCCTCAGCCACCAGGGATCCATTTAGCTCTTTCCAGCTCTCCTTTGCATCAAAAAGAGAGGTTCCAGTTTTGTTGCGTCTGATATTGCCCCCTTCTAAAAAGCTCCGTTTAGCTGAGCTGTCGGTTTCCCTTTACGCCTCCTACCCAGAAGCCTCTTGCATTTAGTCCTATGTCAGTCTCCCTACCACACCACACACTTCTTCTTTTTTAAAGCCCCCGTGTCCTAATTTTTGCAGCTCTGCTCTCCCCCAAGAGCAGAAGAAGGCCTTCCTTTTACAACCCCCGTTCTCTGGAGCTGCTTCATTTCTTGGCCACCTCGTCCTCCGCTAATTTCCCCCTGAAAGGTCACCTCGCTCTAAATACCGTCTGTCCTGTGGGATCCCTCCATTCTCTGAAGCTCAATTTGCTTTGCCTAACAGGTTGATGAGGCTGCTGATAATATCGCAGTTCTGGATCTCGCATTCCTCAGATTATTTTGAGCGCTGGGTGTGCCCTGCGTATCAAGCACACACAAAGGGAAAAAGTCGCTCCTGAAGACCCCCAGGATGAAAGCACTCGCACAAACCACAAGCTTTCCTTTCGCAGAACAGCAAAATAGCACTTGAAGAAGGTGCAAAAGTGCTGGAGTCCCAGAGGTGACTGGTATGTAGAATCATATAGAATTGTTGAAGATAGAAGAGACCCCCTGCAAGGCCAGGAAAATCTCCGCTAAAAGTAATCCAGGACAGGTTTGGCCATCCGAACTCTGCTTAAAAAACGCTCAAGGAAAGGAAGCCCACGACGTTCCCCCTGTTAAAGAGGCTCTTCCCAACAGAAAGTTCTTCCCAATGTTTAGTTGGAATCTCTTTCTTGCGTGGCGATCCCCCCCCCAACACCCCAGTGGAATATAAAGACACATGACACAATTATTAAGGTTAAGGGCTAAATAAAGCAACAACTTTATTGGTTACAGGTGATGAGGCGGTATTGGCTTAGGCATTGGTCCTAACAGACTATATTTTCGGCTTCAGCCCATCCGCTTGAAAGTCCGGGAAGGGTTAACTCACAGTAGGGGAGTCCTGCCTGATGCACAATCAAGGCCTAGGAAACTCCCCCGGGGGTCCACTGATAGGGGGGCGTGCCTTTAGGCCCTCACCTCCATTAGGCTTCGGGACAGGGGCCACACCCGCCCAAGAATCCTTTATGCGGACTACCCTTCAATATGTGGGGCAGGTGATCGGCACTTCCTCCCTTCCATCTACAGGAGCATACCAATGCCTGAACGCCAATACCCAGAAAGTTGTGAATGATTTGCTACGAGGCAGGCGAAACCCAAGCGGGCTGGTGCCAATTTGCCAAAATGGAAAAATTCCTACGCAGGCCGCTCAATGGCGACAAACCAAGGTCCTAGCAAGGTCCAAGGAACGCAAAACCTTATAGGGCGGGAGGGTGGAAACAGGAACAGCCTGGCAGGCAGCAAAAGAGGGAGATCCCTGGCCATGGTCCTGCTTAAATAGGGCAAGGCCACGCCCCCAGAGCCGGCGGATTGGCTGGCCAGGGGATGATGCAGAGAGGATTCCGCCAATCGTGGCAGGGGCTGGGCTCCAACCGCCGCATCTCGGTGTTGGGGCCCGGCAACCCAACTCCTCCCAAGGGCGGAAGTGCTTTGTCATTGAAGCCATGGGTTCGAGAAAACAAGCTTGCTCCTATCTTTTCCTTTTCCATCTTTTCCTCTTTCGACTATATTTGTTGCTAACTCACCTGCTCTGCACGAGTCAATGTCTGCTATCTGTTCAGTTGCCTGCCTCCTTTCTCCCCACGGCCTCCCAATTTTTCTGCCCTGGGTTTTCCCAGTGCCGTCTCTCCTCTGATGTAACAGATGTTTCCTACTACAGCTCCCATCAGCCACTGGGCCTGCTTTTGTGGCACCATAATCACGAGTCCAGCATCCTGTTCTCACAGGGGCCAGCCATTTGCCCCCCCCCCCCCGGGAAGCCCCTGAGTGCAAAAGCACCCTCTCCTCCTGCAGTTTCCATAAGGGCATAAGAAGATCCTGTTGGATCAGGCCAGTTGCCCCCAGGCGGTGTGCAAGAGATGCAAAATGTAGAATCATAGAAACTTTGAGTTGGAAGGGACCCAAGGGCCATCTAGTCCAACCCCCTGCAATGCAGGGATCTCCCCTAAAGCAGCCCTGACAGATGGCCACGTTGAAGAGGGAAATCTGTTAAAACTGCAAAACCAGACTTCATTTAAAAAGCCAGCTGGAACAACAACAACCAGGGCCGTCTTTAGCATATGTGGCACCGGGGTGCAAAGATCCGACCAGTGCCCCCAAATTTAGTTTAGCTGCCCCCAGATTTTATTAAGGGGGGTGAACTCAAAGTTGTTGAGCTTTTTGGAGGAGGAAAAATCTCTAACAACAAAAGCAGAAATAACAGCTTTTGTTTCCTGACTGGTTGGGAATATTTGACACTACAGAGCGACGGGGGCGAGGACTTTCGCTCCATTGCTTTTCACTGCCGCCAATCAAGAGGGACTGGTATGCAGTAGGTATACAATTGGTGCCCCCCAGAATTCGGCGCCCAGGTGCACAGCACCCCTTGCACACCACACACACACCCCGTAAAGACGGTCCTGACAACAGCAAAAAGGATTCAGTCGGCACCAGAGGCTCAAGAGGAAGGGGGACTGTCACAAGGGGAAGGGGGTGCCACAGAATTGGGTGCCCGATACACAATGCAGTCAGGTGGGTCCTGGTGGACCTGAGCCATAAATCCGAATCCTGGGAGACCACAAACAATGACTCTCCCAAAGACCTCAGTGATCAGGCAGGGATATAAGAGACCGCATGGTCCCTCTTTTCTGTGGGCCTCAGTCAACTCCCTTTCTCCACACCTCTCATGCCCAGGTGATAGTTGCAAAAGGGAAATTGGAGGTGGGTTCTTCTCTGTTGCATATGAGCGGGGCCTGGGTTCAAGTCTGCCCAGAGGTCCCTAAAGTGGATCCTCTTGCAGAAAGAGCCTTCCTCTACACCCTGACCCTATGATCCCTCTCTTTCCAAAGCTGAGAAGCATCTGGTGGTTGCGTGACCGGTCCTCTTTCAGACACAAGGACTGACCAGGCACCTTCCCCTACAAAGGTGGGATTTTTCCATCTCCGCCGTATTAAGCAGTTGGTCCCTTACCTTTCTCGCCCTGATCTGGCCACAGTGATCCATGCGACGGTCACCTCCAGGCTTGATTATTGTAACGCTTCTACGCGTGGCTGCCCTTGAAGCTGACCCAGAAACTCCAGCGGGTGCAGAATGCCGCGGCGAGACTCCTTACGGGGTCCTCGTTGTGGGATCGCATTCATCCAGTGCTTTACCAACTGCGCTGGCTCCTGGTGCAGTACAGGGTCAGGTTTAAGGTGCTGGTTTTGACCTTTAAAGCCCTATGCGGCCTAGTACCCTCGTACCTATGGGACCACCTCTCCTGGTATGTCCCACGGAGGACCTAAATGACAACATTTTGGAGGTTCCAGGTTGCAAGGTGGTTAGTTTGGTCTCAACCAGGGCCAGGGCCTTTTCAGTACTGGTCCCGACTTGGTGGAACGCTCTGTCCCAAGAGACCAGGGCTCTGCAAGATTTGACATCTTTCTGCAGGGACTGCAAGACAGAGTTGTTCCGCCTGGCCTTTGGTTTGGACTCAGTCTGACCCTTATGTTGCCCTCCCCTTATGGTCTTGATTTATCAGCTATTTTAAAATGAGGTTTGCATTTTAAATTGCATTTTAACCTGTATTTTAAATTGGGGTGGTTTTTTCTCCCTCTCTTTCCCCCTATTATGTTTTACTGTGATTTTATTTAATTGGTGTTAGCCGTCCTGAGCCCGGCTCTGGCCAGGGAGGGCGGGATATAAATAAAATTTATTATTATTATTATTAAGAGAAGACTCTTGCCTTCACTTCCTACCCAGAACCACTTGGGGGGTTGTTGTTGTTGTTGTTGCTGCTGCTGTTATGTGCTAGGCCTGTGGGAGACTCCCAATCTGTATTCGAACTCAAGGCCAACTCTCACCAAAGCTGCGGAAAGGTTATCAGCTCAGCCAGCCAGGAGGTCAGTGAGGGGGGTGTCCTCTTCCCGGCACCGTCCTCCACTGGGGGGCCTTGGCAACCCCATTGATTCTGCAGGGGCTTTGCCATTGAATCAGGGCTTCAAAGCACTTGGCGGTTCTCTTGATTGGGGCATTGTGCTTTCGGAAGAGAGATAGCTCATGTGTGCACTGGTTCTGCATGAATCCTTGGTGACACTTTCCCACAGTAGCGGCAGCAGAGCCAGCAAAACAAGATGGCAATGCATTTAGTAAAGGTAAAGGTAAAGGTACCCCTCCCCGTACGGGCCAGTCTTGCCAGACTCTAGGGTTGTGCGCCCATCTCACTCAAGAGGCCGAGGGCCAGCGCTGTCCGGAGACACTTCCGGGTCACGTGGCCAGCGTGACAAAGCTGCATCTGGCGAGCCAGCGCAGCACACGGAAACGCCGTTTACCTTCCCGCCAGTAAGCGGTCCCTATTTATCTACTTGCACCCGGGGGTGCTTTCGAACTGCTAGGTTGGCAGGCGCTGGGACCAAGCAACGGGAGCGCACCCCGCCACGGGGATTCGAACCGCCGACCTTTCGATCAGCAAGCCCTAGGCGCTGAGGCTTTTACCCACAGCGCCACCCGCGTCCCCTAATGCATTTAGTACTGACCTTTAAAGCCCTAAACGGCCTTGGCCTAGTATACCTGGAGGAGCGTCTCCACCCCGGACACCTGGGTCCATCTCCCGAGGGCCTTCTGGCAGTTCCCTCCCTGTGAGAAGCCAAGTTACAGGGAACCAGGCAGAGGGCCTTCTCGGTAGTGGCACCTGCCCTGTGGAACCCCTCCCATCAGATGTCAAGGCAATAAACAACTATTTTACTTTTAAAAGACACCTGAAGGTGGCCCTGTTTAGGGACGCTGTATTGTTTCTAATACTTGGTTGGAAGCAGCCCAGAGTGGCTGGAGAAACCCAGTCAGATGGGTAGGGTATAAATATTATTATTATTATTATTATTATTATTATTATTATTATTATTATGGCTTTAATTTTTATTATTATTTTTAGAAAGCCAGCTTTCCTAGCTGCTGCCTGCTTGCTTGCCAGTCCCTGCTGTGCGGCACACAGATGAAGGTTGCAGCAGGTTGGACTGGATGACCCCTAGGGGTCCCCTTCCAGCTGTACGGTTCTGTAGTTCATTGGAGGCTTTTTAAACTGAAGTTGGATGGATTCTTTAGCTCGGATTTCCACATTGCGGGGGGGGGCTTGACCTAGATGACCGTCGGGGGTCCCTATAATTCTGAGAGGCGGCATTTGCATGGAAATGTTTCTTCTCTCACCAAGGTTTTCTCTTCCTCCTCCCGTGTCTTGTTTCCTTGAACAGTAAAGCCGGACCCTCCAGAGAACGTCGTGGCTAAGCCCATCCCCAACAATGCCCGGAGGCTGCTGGTGACGTGGCAGTACCCTTCCTCGTGGCCTGATCCAGATTCCTTCCCCCTCAAGTTCTTCCTGAGGTACCGGCCGCTCATCATTGACCAGTGGCAACACGTGAGTGGCAACCTCTGCTGTCGTTGGTCTGGCTGGGGGTGGCGGAGGAGAGGGTCCTGTGCGGTTGGCAACAGAGTGGGTCTCCCCTCCTGAGGTTTCCAGTAACTGGAATTCAGAAGCATTTCTGCCTCCAGAGTCGCTGTGGCTAGTATAATAATAATAATAATAATAATAATAATAATAATAATAATAATAGTAATAATAATAATAATTTATTATTTATACCCCACCCATCTGGCTGGGTTTCCCCAACAACTCTGGGCAGCTTCCAACAAAGTATTAAAATACAGTGGTCTGTTAAACATTAAAAGCTTCCCTAAACAGAGCCACCTTCAGGTGTCTTTTAAAAGTAAAAAAGTTGTTTATTGCCTTGACGTCTGGTGGGAGGGCGTTCCACAGGGCGGGTGCCACTACCAAGAAGGGCCTCTGCCTGGTTCCCTGTAACTTGGCTTCTTGTAGGGAGGGAACTGCCAGAAGTCCCTCGGCGCTGGACCTCAGTGTCCGGGCTGAATGATGAGAGTGGAGACGCTCCTTCAGGTATACTGGACCGAGGCCATTTAGGGCTTTAAAGGTCAGCACCAACACTTTGATTTGTGCTCGGAAACGTCCTGGGAGCCAATGGAGGTCTTTCAAGACTGGTGTTATGTGGTCTCGGCAGCTGCTCCCAGTCACCAGTCTAGCTGCTGCATTCTGGATTAGTTGTAGTTTCTGGGTCACCTTCAAAGGTAGCCCCACATAGAGCACATTGCAGTAGTCCAAGCGGGAGATAACTAGAGCATGCACCACTCTGGCAAGACAGTCTGTGGGCAGGTAGGGTCTCAGCCTGCGTACCAGGTGGAGCTGCCCTGGACACAGAATTGACCTGCACCTCCATGTACAGCTGTGAGTCCAGAATGACTCCCACGCTGCGCACCTGGTCCTTCAGGGGCACAGTTACCCCATTCAGGACCAGGGAGTCCTCCACACCCACCCGCCTCCTGTCCCCCAAAAACAGTACTTCTGTCTTGTCAGGATTCAGCCTCAATCTGTTAGCCGCCATCCATCCTCTAACTGCCTCCAGACACTCACACAGGACCTTCACTGGTTCTGATTTGAAAGAGAGGTAGAGCTGGGTTTCATCTGCTTATTGATGAACACCCAGCCCAATCACAAGGTGGAGGCAGAGCTCAGCTCCACAACGAGGTGGCGTTGTCGAGACGGGAGCGCCTCTGAGCATGCAACTGAGTGGCATTTCTCCAGCCCTTGGGTCAAAGCATCCTGAATCGGCAAGGGAATGGCTTTGCCATTCACAAGCAAACCTTCCAGCTCCTTGGGCATCCCTGTCTTCGCCCTGGATGGAGGGCGGAATACACAGTCAGGGGCTAAGTGGGCAAAACCTGGCAGCTATTCGTGGGACAAGTGACTGGCAGTGAATCATTCAATCCGCTTTGTGATTCGTTTAAGGCAGACATGTTCAACCGGTCGACCGTGATTGACAGGTAGACTGCCGGGGTGATCCTGATCGATCGCAGGATGATCCTGATCGATCGCGGCAGAGGGGGGGAATGAGGGAGTGCAGACACAATTGTCATCTTTTATCGAGAGGGTGGTTGGTGGCAGCGGAAAGTGTGCGGTCATTTATCGGATGCTGCTGGTGATTTTCGGCGCAGGGCTTTCTGGTGAGCGTTTTTTGACACCCCCCAGGCTCAACAACTCTGGACACTCCCCCTCCCCAGGAAAAGCTCGACAGCTCTTGGCAAGCCGCCCCCCATTTCTTAATTTCTATGAGTGGATCACTGCCCGTTTTTTTAATACTGGGAGTAGATCTCAGTCTCTTGGGAGTTGGACATGTCTGTTTTAAGGAAGCATGAGGGCAGGGCAGTGGCGTAGCGTGGGGGGTGCCAGGGGTGCCAGCCGCACCGGGCGCAACATTTGGGGGGGCGCGTTTGGCCGGCCCTCCTTGAGGAAGCAGGAACCCCACTGTCCAGGCGGAGAGACCTCCTCCCGCCGCCAGCCTTCGGAAGGCTGCTCCGAAGCCTGGCGGTGGGGCAGAGAGCAGTGGCGTAGCGTGGGGGGGTGCAGGGGGTGCACGCCGCCTGCCATGCCGCCCTGGCTGCTTCAACCGCGTCCGACAGCCGGCTCGAGGCTCCTTCCGGCCGGGTCTCCCGACGGGGCGATGCGGGCGGAGGCTCCGGCACCAAGCGCCACGCCGCCCAGGCTCGGGTCGCTGTCTGGACGCGCGCAGCCCGCCAAACGCACCATCGGCGGCGCTCTAGTGCCTGCGCGCCAAGACCGCCCACCCGCCCCGACGGCCCCCCCTCACCCGCGCCGGAGGCCGGCCGACGCACTGGCCCCAGAGCCGCCCCCTCCCCGCGCCAGAAAGAAGCCCCCTCCCCGCGCCAGAAAGAAGCCGCGTCGGGACTAGCCGGGCCGGGGAGGGAGACTGAGAAGGCTGCGCCGCGACGCCCAAAGATGCGCGTCTTGGCGCAAAGGGGCCCGCGGCACCCAGACGCGGAAGGGACCCTCTCCCCCTGACCCGCCACTGAACTGCAATTTCCAGCTCCCTTGGCAAATCCCAGTCCCCAATCCCCAAGATGCTTTATTTGAGGCAGGGGTCCTTTAATTGCAAAAACAACACCACGGAGGGCAGTAGTCACCAGAGTAGAGCCGTCAGTATTAATGACCATGGTTAGGGGTTAGGGGGCGCAAATTACTTGCCTTGCCCCGGGTTTGGGGGCGCAAATTACTTGCCTTGCCCCGGGTGCTGATAACCCACGCTACGCCGCTGGGGCAGGGCAGGGCCTGGGTGGAAGAATCACTCAGCGAGGCTGTCAACCTGCTAAGACGAACACATTCGAAGAGCCCCTTTCCACAGAGCCAGCCTGTTTCTTTCAAATGGGGTGGTGCCATCAAGAAACCTCAAGGCTTTCTGCCTGAATGAGAGCACGGTGTCTGGAGAGTCCCTTCTTTTCTTGCCTTCCCCATTCTCCTTTCTAAAAGCACTTTCACAGAACTTTTGTAGAGTTAGAAGGGACCCTGAGGGTCATCCAGTCCAACCCCGTGCAAGGCAGGAATACGAAGCTGCCCCATACGAGGATCATACCTGGAACCTTGGCGTTCTCACCATGACACTCCAATCCTTGTGGAGATGGGGAAGAGCTTTGGAGATTAGAACCAGGAAGGAAAACAAGAAAGGCCATGGCTGTTAGCTTCAAAGGAAAAATGGCGGCTGAAAACCTCAGAATATGCAGCGATGGCAGAACTGACGGCGCTGATAAGAGACACAGGTTTAGAATCCTTTAAGGAGGTCTGGAGACCTTTTTTGGTCTATTTTAAAAGTTACTTTCCATATGTGAAGTCCACAGCAGGGTTTGGAGTTAAAGGGAAAAAGAGCAGAACCTATTAAGGAACCTGTTAAAGAGGATGAAAATGGATTTGGTGGAATTATAAAATGCAATTGTCTGAAATCATCACTGATGGGTGAGCAGGAAGTCATTAGTATTGTAGAATTGGATATAACTGTTGAGGGACAAAATGTAACTATTAAGCTTGAAATAAAATAAAATATGAATGGGAGGCGGGGAGAAAGTCGCTGGCCACCAGCTTGGGAGGAAAAATTAAAATTTGTAGACTACCTGGAAAAGACCCTGATGTTGGGGAAGATTGAGGGCACAAGGAGAAGGGGACGACAGAGGACGAGATGGTGGGACAGTGTTTTCGAAGCTACCAGCATGAGTTTGACCAAACTGCGGGAGGCAGTGGAAGACAGGAGGGCCTGGCGTGCTCTGGTCCAGGGGGTCACGAAGAGTCGGACACGACTAAACGACTAAACAACAACAATCCTCCCCCAATGCATTTATATTTAGAACTTTTCCAATTACAAGTCCAGGTGGATCAAGGAGCATTAGAAAAAAGAGTTTTTTCTTACCTTAAAAAAATTGCATGTCATTTAAAAAATAATAATAACTGTGATTAGTTGAGATTCGCGAGGGGGTTGGACTAGAGGACCCTTGCAGTCCCTTCCAGCTGCACAATTACATGATTCTAACACTTGAGGGGGACGTGGGTGGCGCTGTGGGTTAAACCACAGAGCCTAGGGCTTGCCATTCAGAAGGTCGGTGGTTCGAATCCCCGCGACAGAAGAAGAGTTTGGATTTGATATCCCGCCTTTCACTCCCCTTCAGGAGTCTCAAAGCGGCTAACATTCTCCTTTCCCTTCCTCCCCCACAACAAACACTCTGTGAGGTGAGTGGGGCTGAGAGACTTCACAGAAGTGTGACTGGCCCAAGGTCACCCAGCAGCTGCATGTGGAGGAGCGGAGACACGAACCCGGTTTCCCAGATTACGTGACTACCGCTCTTAACCACTACACCACACTGGCTCTCTGACAGGGTGAGCTCCCGTTGCTCGGTCCCTGCTCCTGCCCACCTAGCAGTTCGAAAGCACGTCACAGTGCAAGTAGATAAATAGGTACCGCTCTGGTGGGAAGGTAAACGGCATTTCCGTGCGCTGCTCTGGTTCGCCAGAAGCGGCTTGGTCATGCTGGCCGCATGACCCCGAAGCTGTACGCTGGCTCCCTCAGCCAATAAAGCGAGATGAGCGCCGCAACCCCAGAGTCGTCTGCGACTGGACCTAATGGTCAGGGGTCCCTTTACCTTTTTAACACGTGAGGAGACTGGGGGTTTGTGCCTGGTCCCAGGAGAATCCAACATTTGCAAGGGGGCAGGGTTCATGAGGACTAGCCTCGCTCACAGTTCAAGGAACCACAGCAATTCTGCCTGGCCGCTTTCCCTGCCCACGCTGCTCCTCTGACATCTCTTTCCCTCCTGAAACTCCTTTCAGAGCTGGCACAGAGTGTTCCTTCGCTCACTTGCCTCCTCCTCGGTGCCAGTTTGCTCCAAAAAAAAAAAAATTCCTGCATGCTTCCCTTTAGATCTGCAGGTCATTAGAAAGCTCCTTCCTCAGCCACCAGGGATCCATTTAGCTCTTTCCAGCTCTCCTTTGCATCAAAAAGAGAGGTTCCAGTTTGTGCGTCTGATATTGCCCCCTTCTAAAAAGCTCCGTTTATGCTGAGCTGTCGGTTTCCCTTTACGCCTCCTACCCAGGAAGCCTCTGCATTTAGTCCTATGTCAGTCTCCCCCTCCACACACACCCTTCTTCTTTTTTCAAAGCCCCGTGTCCTAATTTTGCAGCTCTTGCTCTCCCCCAAGAGAGAAGAACGGCCTCCTTTTACAACCCCCGTTTCTCTGAGCTGCTCATCTTGGCCACCTCGTCCTCCGCTAATTTCTCCCGAAAGGTCACCTCGCTCTAAATACCGTCCTGTCTCCTGTGGGATCCCTCCATTCTCTGAAGCTGCAATTTGCTCTGCTCTACAGGTTGAGAGGCTGCTGAATATTCGCAGTTCTGATCTCGCATTCCCTCAGATTATTTGAGCGCTGGGTGTGCCCTGCAGTATCAAGCACACACAAAGGGAAAAAGTCCTCTGAAGACCCCCAGGATGAAAGCACTCGCACAAACCAAACAAGCTTTCTTTCGCAGAACAGCAAAATAGCACTTGAGAAGGTGCAAAGTGCTGGAGTCCCAGAGGTGACTGTAGAATCATAGAATTGTTGAGATAGAAGAGACCCCCTGCAAGGCAGGAATCTCCGCTAAAGTATCCAGGACAGGTGGCCATCCGAACTCTGCTTAAAAACCTCCAAGGAAGGAAAGCCCACGACCGTTCCCCTGTTAAAGAGCTCTTCCCAACAGAAAGTTCTTCCCAATGTTTAGTTGGAATCTCCTTTCTTGCGTGGCGAGTCCCCCCCCCACACACCCCCAGTGGAAATAAAGACACATGACACAATTATTAAGGTTAATGGGCTAAATAAGGCCACAACTTTATTGGTTACAGGTGATGAGCGGTATTGGCTTAGGCATTGGTCCTAACAGACTATATCCGGCTTCAGCCCATCCGCTTGAAGTCCGGGAAGGGTTAACCACCAGTAGGGGGAGTCCTGCTGATGCACATCAACTAGGAACTCCCCCGGGGTCACTGATAGGGGGCGTGCCTTAGGCCCTCACCTCCATAGGCTTCGGACAGGGCCACACCCCCCAGAATCCTTTATCGGACTACCCTTCAATATGTGGGGCAGGTGATGGCACTTCCTCCCCTCTTCCATCTACAGAGCAATACCAATGCCTAACCGCCAATACCCAGAAAGTTGTGATGATTTGCTACGAGGCAGGCGAAAACCAAGCGGCTGGTGCCAATTTGCCAAATGGAAAAATTCCTACCAGGCCCCTCAATGGCGACAAACCAAGGTCCCTAGCAAGGTCAAGGAACGAAAACCTTATAGGGCGGGAGGGTGGGAAACAGGAACAGCTGGCAGGCAGCAAAAGAGGGAGATCCCTGGCCATGTCCTGCCTTAAATAGGGCAGGCCACGCCCCCAGAGCCGGCTGATTGGCTGGCCAGGGGATGATGCAGCCGAGGATTCCCCCAATCGTGCAGGGGCTGGGCTCCAACCGCCGCACTCGTGTTGGGGCCCGCAACCCCAACTCCTCCCAAGGGCGGAAGTGGCTTTGTCACTTGAAGCCATGGGTTCGAGAAAACAAGCTTGCTCCATCTTTCCTTTCTCCATCTTTTCCTCTTTCCTATATTTGTGCTAACTCACCTGCTCTGCACGAGTCATGTCTGCTTTTAGGGCTAACTTTTCCCTTCACAGGGAAAATCTGGGGGTTGCTTTTGTTCCACTCTCTTTCCCTTCATCGCACGAAAGAATAAGAGCATGAGAATAGCCCTGCTGGATCAAGCCAGTGGCCCAACATGAAAGGCAGTGTGGTGTAGTGGTTAGAGTATCAGACTTGGAATCCCTGCTTGGCTGTGACCTTGGGGTCCAGTCACAGCATCTCAGGCTGTCTACCTCGCAGGGTGGTTGTGGGGATTAAATGGGGTGGGGTATAGCCATAAATCTATTCCAGCATCCTGTTCTCACAGTGGCCAAGCAGATGCCGCAAAGGGAAACTCGCAAGCAGGATTCGAACGCAAGACCAGAACTCTCCCCTCCTTTCATTACCAGCAACCGGTGGTCAGAAGGATAGGAAATCTGTTCCTTTTGGTTTCTCTCTGAAATCTATCAACCTTTAACTGTGCAGTTCTTTATGTTTGCAGCTTTGCCTGGTATACATATTTTTGAAAATAACATTCCCTCATAGGATGCGCCTTTGAATGTCCTTTCTGCCATTAGATGCATTTTTACACCCATTTTTGGGCTTGAGAACGACAATGCAAAATCCAGAGAAGTCTGCATTTTAAAGGATAGTTGAGTCTTGTTTCAAGTCATGTGACTTTGGTGGGTTCACACTGCAAAACAAACTGAACCAAACCATTTTTTTTACTTTAAATAGATTTTCTAAGCAGCATCACTAGCCATTAAGCGACACGTTTAAGGGATAGGGAGGGAGCTGTTCATGAATGCAGAAGAGGGTTTTGGGTGCAAGTGTCTGAGAGCTAAAGCACAAGAACCAAAAGCAAATGTCATAGAAGCATAGAATCAGAATTGGAAGAGGTTCTGGGGGTCATCTAGTCCAACCCTCCACAATGCAGGAATCACATCTCTTTTGGCCAGATCCCAGCAGCTTCTCCCAGTTTCTCCCTGAATGGCCCAGACTGAATTCAACCCACACTTAGTCAGCCTATGGGATTAATGGCTGAGAGAGCTGGAGGCCACCACAAAGTCAGGCGGCTTCCCAATTAGGCATCCTGGAACCGAGTCTGTGCCAAAGGCCCACAAAATCTATTTCTGCACGTACGAGCGAGAGGATGCCCTGTTGCATCGCTGCCTCGGTTGTGTCAGGTGGACGCAATCTCTGCTCTTAATTTTAGTAACTGCAAAAACATATTTCTAGATGCTATCGATGGCGATTCATCGTTTCTGAAGCTTGTAAGATTGCATTCCAGGAAAATTGGTGAGACGAAAGCAGATAAATGAATAACGAGCATGGTTGCAAATTCACTGGACAGGCGAACAATTTGCCTGTTTAGGTGGTCATTAATGAATTTCAATATCAGCAGCCATGTACTAAGAGCTGCTGTGCTGCTTACTCAAAGCAGGGGCTCCTTGTCTTGAATGGGCTACCCAGAGCCATCCAGACCACACAGAAAACAAGATGTTGGTCTGGACATGCCTTTGGTCTGATCCTGCTTAGGCGCTGCCAGGGCTCTGGGGTCCCGAATGGCCTGTGGGATGGTGTCCAGGGGGCCACGAGACAATGCTTTGCTGGATGGACCCATCTGAGGGGCCGGCGTCTTGGACGATGCCCTTGGACGGCAACCTCTTTGCCCACCCAGCACCTTCCCACGGCTGCTGGGAAGAACTTCACTTCCAGGAGACGGAAAGAGGAAGGGGCGCGTGGGAAAGGCAGCCGCTGTCACCTCGAGGTTTTCGCCCTTTCCTTGGGCTGGTTTTCCTGTTCTGGCTCCTTAAACACGAAGCATTAAATATTTAGGGCACCGTTTCTTTCCCCTCCCGGCTTTTAAGTGTGTAACTCAAGCCAGCTTGGCCCCCGCTTCCTCCTGCTGCCTCACAGCCACGTCCTGCCCCTGCCCGAGTGCGCTTCTAATGCGCTCAGATGTTCCTTTAATGGATTACCTAGCCAGGAACTGGATACCTCGCCCTAATGGATCGCTAATAGCCTGTTTCTGGTTTCACAGGCTCCGCTGGTTAACTCACACCATCCGCCCCAGCTTCCTGGCCTCCCAAACATGTTGCCCGTCACACTGACACGTCTCCCAAAACATGCGCTCCTCACCTGCGGCCGCAAGGGTTCGCAAGAGTAGCCAGGGCATTGAGCACCGCCCTGTCCGGAGGGGTGTCCTTGGGGAGTCTGAGTGATGAAAGTGTTGGCAGTGTGTAAGGGGAAAGTACAAGGGGTTTTTTTTGGGGGGGTAGACGCTTTTCTCGGGACACACCATCCAGTTGCAGAAAAGGGGAGCCAAAATTGTCAAGGGTCTGAGATAACTCTTCTGCCAGTTTGGAAGGAAAAAATGAGCAAGGAGGAACACTGGAACGTGGGGGGGGGTGTCGTGTAGTGATCATGAAAGGGGGCAAATGGTTGCTGTCTCAGACAGAACTTAAGAGTCCACCAACTTCTGAAGGAGTCCGTTCCACTGTTTTCTTGTTTTTGTTTTTAAAAAAAATTATTAAGAATTTCAACATAACAATTTATCAAAAACATATCATCCTCATTCCCCTCCCCCATTTTTCCCTCCCCAAAACCAGAAACCCACCCCCAGACTTCCCTTAGCTCCTCTCTCTGGTTTTTCAGCACATGTTAATATCTGCGTATTACAAAACTGTAAAGATCCTTAATTTATCTATCTATATGTTACCAATACAGTGGTACCTCAGGTTACATACGCTTCAGGTTACATACACTTCAGGTTACAGACTCCGCTAACCCAGAAACAGAACGTCGGGTTAAGAACTTTGCTTCAGGATGAGAACAGAAATCGTGCTCTGGCAGCGCAGCAGCAGCGGGAGGCCCCATTAACTAAAGTGGTGCTTCAGGTTAAGAACAGTTTCAGGTTAAGTACGGACCTCCTGAACGAATTAAGTACTTAACCCGAGGTACCACTGTATATGCTATATGTTCATTTATGGACCTAATAGGTATCTTCAGCCATTTCCACATGTTGCCCTGCAACCAGTCCATGCAGAATGTAGGCACCCTATACAGTGGTACCTCAGGTTACAGATGCTTCAGGTTACAGACTCCACTAACCCAGAAATAGTACCTCAGGTTAAGAACTTTGATTCAGGATGAGAACAGAAATCGTGCTCTGGCAGCACAGCAGCAGCGGGAGGCCCCATTAGCTAAAGTGGTGCTTCAGGTTAAGAACAGTTTCAGGTTAAGTACGGACCTCCTGAACGAATTAAGTACTTAACCTGAGGTACCACTGTAATAAATTTGTGTATGTTTATTCAAAACCTGCCAAGGAGTCCAATTCCGTTTGTTGTTTCTTTAAGTATTTTGTAAAAAGGTTCCTATTCTTCTTTGAAGTCACAGTTGTCCTTGTCACACAGTTTGTGTGTCAGTTTCGCCAATTCTGCATAGTCCATCAGTTTCTCTTGCCACAGTTCTTTGGTGGGGATTTCTTCATTCTTCCATCCTTGTGCTATTAAGACTCTTGCCGCCGTTGTCGCATACATGAAAATGGTTTTCAATTTCCTTGGCAGGTCTTTTCCTACAATCCATAACAAAAATGCTTCAGGCTTTTTTACAAATGTTAATTGTAACCTCCTCTCCCAGCTCCTTCAAGGGCTCCTCCTAAGACTTGGTTTCCAGACCCTTAACCATCTTTTTCACCCTCCTCTGCACACCTTCCAGCTTCTCAGCATCCTTCTTAAATTCTTAAACAACTGGACGCAGTATTCCAAGTGTGGTCTGATTAAGGCAGAATAGAGTTGGACTATGACTTCCCTTGATCTAGACACTAGACCTCTGTTGATGCAGCCTAGAAGAGCATTAACCTTTTTTTTGCTGCTGAATCACGCTGTTGACTCAAGCATTATCACCATACTTGAGAAAAGAGTGGTGAAGCTTTGCAGCTTGTCACAGGAGAAAATGGGTTTATGTGCATGGGTTGGGGAGCCCTAAAACCTAAAGCTTCTGTCATTTGATCAGGAACTAGCGCCATGCCATTGCTCCAACTGGAAACATCCCCATGTACAACAGGACGCAAGAGGTTCTCTAAGGTTACTGAAGTTTTCTACAGGGTCAGAGTGCTTCATTTCTGTTCTCTGCAGCCGACTTGTGCTATTCTGTTAGCAATTTCAAATCCAGACATTACCAGCATAATTTGCTGGAAAGTTCAGAAACTCTGCTGGACCCAAACTGCTGGATATCTCAGTCCAAAGTCTTTTGGCGGGACCTTAAATCTGACCTTCCTAGCAGGACAATTTTAACAAAGTTAGCTAAGACAGCTTGCAAACAAGCCGAAATCTGTCTGATCTGAGTTGTCCTGCCAAGTCGTGCTTTGATTAGGCAGACAGCTCTTAAAAGGCTTTCCGGATTATTTTGGGAAACTGCACGTCCTGGTCAAATTGACCAGGACAACACAAAATGGGGTGATGACGTTTTGGAACTGCTTTGGTCTCTCCCCATCTCGAAATGGAAGGGCTGGCAGAGAAGCAATCCTTGGAAACGTTTCTGAGCAATGGCCTGCACGCAGTCAGCTCATGCACAAAGGCGAAACCAGCCTCTAATCTTGGAGAAAGGAGAGGTGTGGAAAGATGATGGTTGGGGGACTCATCTGAAACAAGCAAGAGAGCTTAAGGAGAGTGTGTGAGCATCTTGGAATTGGGGGAAGAGTCTTCAGTAAGAAAGCAAAGTCTCCAGACTCTGAGCTGTGCCTTCTAATAAGAATAATAACAACACAGTGGTACCTCTGGTTGCGAACGGGATCCGTTCTGGAGGCCCGTGCGCAACATGTAAAGAGTGAAACCCGCAGCGGCGCGTCTGTGCACACGCGGGTTGTGATTCGCCGCTTCTGCACAGGTGCGTAACGTCATTTTGCACTTCTGCGCATGCGCGAGTGGCGAAACCCAGAAGTAACCCTGTCCGGTACTTCTGGGTCGCCGCAGGACATAACCTGAAAGAACGTAACATGAAGCAAACGTAACATGAGGTATGACTGTAATAATTTTACTATTTATACCCCGCCCATCTGGATGGGTTTCCCCAGCCACTCTGGGAAACACTAAAAACAGAATAAAACTTCAGACATTAAAAACTTCCCTAAACAGGGCTGCCTTCAGATGTCTTCTAAAAGTCTGATTTCCTTGACATCTGATGGGAGGGTGTTTCACAGGATGAGCACCACCGCCGAGAAGACCCTCTGCCTGATTCCCTGTAACCTCGCTTATCACAGTGAGGGAACTGCCAGAAGGCCCTCAGAGCTGGACCTCAGTGTCCGGGCAGAACGATGGGGGTGGAGATGCTCCTTACTGGGCCGAAGCCTTTGCCAGTCCCTGCTCAGTTTTGTCAAGTGAGCAGTTCAGTTGCATCTGGGCTTTAGTCCTGGGCTATTAGCAGGTTCCTTCTGCTTCCTAGTCATCTAACAGAGACTTCCTTCTAACCCTCCAGCGACCCTTTCCCTTGACTCACAACGCCTCTCCATTCTCTTTCTAGCAATGGAGCTTTTCACCCATGCACGTGGAGCATGCAGATCAGGGGTCTTGTACGTTACCTATGAACCCCTTCCTAATCCAAATACAGTGGTACCTCGCAAGACGAATGCCTCGCAAGACAAAAAACTCGCAAAACGAAAGGGTTTTTGGTTTTTTGAGCTGCTTCGCAAGACGAATTTCCCTATGGGCTTGCTACGGAAACGTCTTGCAAGTTTGTTTCCTTTTTCTTAACACCGTTAATACAGTTGCGACTTGACTTCGAAGAGCAACTCATAGAATGCGGTATGGTAGCCTTTTTTGAGGTTTTTAAAGACTTTGGTGATTTTTGAAGCTTTTCCAAAACTTTCCCGACACCGTGCTTCGCAGGACGAAAAAAATCGCAAGGCAACAAAACTCGCGGAACGATTTAATTTCGTCTTGCGAGGCACCACTGTACCATTTATATCAATGGTTCCAGCATCTCTCCTCTCCCTTCAGCAAGGAGGACTTTGCAGCAGTCCCAGCTCCTCTCTTGCCTTTGTTAGTGGAGATTGTGATTTTGTTTCTATTGTCCAATTCTGATTTTTTTTTCTATTTTATTTTATTTTAATTATTTAAAAAACAAACAAACCCAGAGTTGGCTAAGAGGTAGCCCAGGTGATAGGACCTGAGCTGGGGGTAAAATAGTTCCCTGTTGCCCACCCACCCCAGCCCAATCCAAACACCTGCCTTTCCAAAGCTAATGATTCAGGAAAGCTGCTGCTACCATTATTCTGGAAGTGCCAATTTTGTGAGCTTTTTTTTAAAAAAAAAATGAGCCATAAAAGGGCCCAGAAGAGGCCTAGTATTAGGTGTGAATTGTGCAACTCACTCATTTATGGAGTGCATAATGGGGGGAGGCGGAGCGGTTATCTTGTGAAAATTCGCTGCAGAGGAAAAGTCCCTCTTTTCAAGGTTGACAGCTGAGAACTTTGATGAGCAGCAATGGATGGGGTGGGCTTGGGACTTTAGGGAAAGTCATGTGGAAAGAGGTGCTCTTCCTCTCAACTGGCCTTCCCCAACTGGTGCCCTCCAGATGTTGCTGTACTACAACTCCCTCCAGCCTCTGCCAGCACAGCTGCTGCAGATGTGGCAATTGGAGGGGCAGTCCAGAAACACCTGGAGTGCAACAGGTTGGTATAGATATAGAAAAGCATTTCACTGGATGGCATGTGCAGGGCCTTGCAGAGCCAGGCAGAGGCCCAGGCCAGGTAGATAATGTGTACCCCCCCCTTTTTTTTTACCCTGGGGGTAACTGAAGTCTTATAAATAAGTAAGTATATAAATAATTTTCACAAAAGTTATGCTGACAAATAATTTTATTTCAAGGCTTGAACCATATCTGCATATAAAGACAAAATGGAAAATATAGATATACAATGTTGTTGTTGTTTAGCTGTTTAGTCGTGTCCGCCTCTTTGTGACCCCCTGGACCAGAGCACACCAGGCACCCCTGTCTTCCACTGCCTCCCGCAGTTTGGTCAAGCTCATGCTGGTAGCTTCGAGAACACTGTCCAACCATCTCGTCCTCTGTCGTCCCCTTCTCCTTGTGCCCTCCATCTTTCCCAACATCAGGGTCTTTTCCAGGGAGTCTTCTCTTCTCATGAGGTGGCCAAAGTCTTGGAGCCTCAGCTTCAGGATCTGTCCTTCCAGTGAGCACTCAGGGCTGATTTCCTTCAGAATGGAGAGGTTTGTTCTTCTTGCAGTCCATGGGGCTCTCAAGAGTCTCCTCCAGCACCATAATTCAAAAGCATCCATTCTTCGACGATCAACCTTCTTTATGGTCCAGCTCTCACTTCCATACATCACTAGTGGGAAAACCATAGCTTTAACTATACGGACCTTTGTTAGCAAGTTGATGTCTCTGCTTTTTAAGATGCTGTCTAGGTTAGTGCTTTTAAAAAATATATAGGGAATGTATGCTGCCCGAGGCCCCCTTTGGAATCGGAGGACTGGGCCAAGTGGCCCATATGCCCCCCCCCTCTGTCTGTGCCTGGGCATGCAATCCCTGCTACATTTACCCAAGAGTAAGCCCTGTTATATAGCTGGATTTACATACACCAAAAAGGTTTTTTCCCTATCATCCAGAAAATACTGTATCTATTTGTCTGTTTCTCTATTGTTTGGCTCCCATGCCAGTTACTGCTCTTCAAAACCTAGCTGGGTTGGGTGCCCTCTTTGCCAGGCTAGGAATGCCAATCAAGATGCCCTCAGGCGCTTGTCATGGCTTCAGGGTGGCACTTGGCAGCTTCCTAACCTGTGCCATCGGACGTTTGGGCACCCCCAGTTCTGCGCAAAGCCATGGCCGCAACATCTCACCCCCAAGAGGTGCTGGGATGCTGTGAATTCATCGGCAGCCCCCCCCAATGACCCTTCCCTTCTCCCCTTTGCAGGTGGAGCTGTCGGACGGGACGACCCACATCATCACCGACGCCTACGCGGGCAAGGAGTACATCATCCAGGTGGCAGCCAAGGACAACGAGATTGGCACGTGGAGCGACTGGAGCGTGGCCGTGCATGCCACGCCCTGGACTGAGGAGCCCAAGCATCTCACCACAGAAGCCCAGGGAGCAGGTGAAGCCATGAAGATGCAGGAAGAGGAGGGTTTTCTGTGGGGACGGGAAGAGGGAGTCGTTTCTGGGGAGGAGGAGGTCTTGCTCAGGCAGGGCTAGCGCCAGGGATGGAGTCAGATGATGCAGAGGCCCTTAGCAGTGACGTTGACTCTTTGTTCAAGGAAACCAGACACAACTCAGCAGCAGTAGGTCTTGCCCCTGTGGAGCAGTTGGTCCCCACTTTCCACCCTTCCGCAGGCTCCTCCTCTCCTAATAATAATGATAATAATAATTTATTACAGTGGTACCTCGGGTTACATACGCTTCAGGTTACAGACTCCGCTAACCCAGAAATAGTGCTTCAGGTTAAGAACTTTGCTTCAGGATGAGAACAGAAATTGTGCTCTGGCGGCGCGGCAGCAGCAGGAGGCCCCATTAGCTAAAGTGGTGCTTCAGGTTAAGAACAGTTTCAGGTTAACTATGGACCTCCGGAACGAATTAAGTACTTAACCCGAGGTACCAATGTATTTATACCCCGCCCATTTGGCTGGGCTTCCCCAGCCACTCTGGGCGGCTTCCAACAAAATATTAAAATACAGTAATGCATCAAACATTAAAAGCTTCCCTAAAGAGGGCTGCCTTCAGATGTCTTCTAAAAGTCTGGTAGTTGTTGTTCTCTTGGACATCTTGTGGGAGGGCGTTCCACAGGGCAGGTAGTAATAGTAATTTATTATTTGTACCTTGCCCATCTGGCTGGGTTTCCCCAGCCACTCTGGGCGGCTTCCAACAAAGATTAAAAATACATTAAAATGCCACACATTTAAAAATTCCCTGAACAGGGTGCCACCACCGAGAAGGCCCTTTGCTTGGTTCCCTATAACTTGGCTTCTCGCAGTGAGGGAACCGCCAGAAGGCCCTCGGCGCTGGACCTCAGTGTCCGGCAGAACGATGGGGGTGGAGACACTCCCAAATATTTCCCAAGCATCTCAAACTGCATCTGCTCACCTCTCTGATCTGGTTGTGCCCTTCTTATTATCCTGTGCATTCTTAGAGACCGGGGTAGGAGGGGAACTTGTTGCGGCCAGAGAGGGAGGCTCCTGGGATTATTCAGCAGCCTTTTGACACACACACCCTTTCCACTTCATGCTGCGATTCCTGCATGTTTGGGGGTTGGACTAGATGACCCTCGGAACCCCTTCCAATTCTTCTTTACTTCTGCGTAGCCCATTTTGTAGACCAGGTGGGAGATTCCGCATCAGAATGAAAGCAGTTGGAGGGTAGCAGCCAGGCGGGCCACATCCCCTTTCCTTCTGCGGGTGCTGATATTGTCTGCGCCTGAGGCCCACCAGATCTGGAGTCCTCGGCCAACAGGGAAACAGGTCCCAGATGTGGCCGACATCTGGGAGGTCCTGTAGCCAGCTTTGAAAGTTGAGGAACTTGCAATGCATGGCTCGCCGCAGCCAGCCCTGTAACACCCAGGATTCCTGAGTGCTGCCACGGTTGCTCAGAGATAAGGAGTTTTGCAAAACAGACCCTTCTTTCCATGCCAAAGATGGGCAGTGCTGACATAAAGGACTTTCGATCTTTTGCAATAATCCACCCGTTTTGCTTTGGAAGGAAAGTGGTGGTGAGCTGGGTGCTTCCCTATGGGGTGCTGTGGGAGTGGGCTTCCTGCTCTGCCAGGGGGCTCAACGAGAGACCCTTCCCAGGGCTATGATTCTGTGTCCCTTAGGAGTTTCTGCCCTGCTGCCTTTGGAGTGGCTCTTCCAGGGTTAACGCGCCCATTTTGAAGGGCAAAGGCATGGAACCACAGAAGGGCTCTTGCGCTCCAATCCTGCTTGCAGACGTTTCCCATTGGGACGTCTACATGGCCACTGTGCGGAGAGGATGCTGGACTAGGTGGGCCGTTTGGCCTGATCCAGCAAGCTTTCTTTATGTCCTTAAAGGACCCCTGACCATTAGGTCCAGTTGTGGCCGACTCTGGGGTTGCAGCGCTCATCTCGCTTTATTGGCCGAGGGAGCCGGCGTACAGCTTCTGGGTCATGCGGCCAGCAGGACTGAGCTGCTTCTGGCGAACCAGAGCAGCGCACGGAAACGCCGTTTACCTTCCCGCCAGAGCGGTAGCTATTTATCTACTTGCACTTTGTCGTGCTTTTGAACTGCTAGGTTGGCAGGAGCCACGGCCAAGCAATGGGAGCTCACCCCGTCGCGGGGATTCGAACCGCCGACCTTCTGATCGGCAAGTCCTAGGCTCTGTGGTTTAACCCACAGCGCCACCTGCGTCCCATTTACGTGAGGGTAAAAACAACTCTGACTACCTGAATGATACCCCTGCCACCCCAAAGTGGTTTTTCCATTGGGGTGCCCATTTCTTAAGCTCTGTGCTGTGTCTCTAAGTGTTTTTGGCGGGAACACCATTCTTTAGGCTTGCAAAGTTCCCGTTTCTCTCGACAGCAGCATCACACAAGTCAGCTCTCCTCCTTCAAAAGGGGTTCTTGCTTCTACCAACACCCCCAGCAATAAAACCCTGCTGGCCAAGGAGATAGGCTTGCACAAATCTTCACAGGTTTATCAAAGGAGCCGAGGTCCTGCAATGACTTTACCCGTGTACAGAATTCCAGACCCCAAGACATAGCAATGGCCCTGAAAAGGAGTCACACAAGTTCAGAGGAAGTTGCTTTGGGCTTATCCAGACTTCCTCTTGTCCCTCTTTCCTCCGGGGAAAACTGCTCTTTGGCACTTAATCAGAGCAAACAGCCATCCAGGTTTTCTGTGGATTGCTGTTTGTTCTGATTCAGCACTAAAGAGCAGGCTTTTTCCTGGGAGAGGAGTGGCGCAAGGGGAAAACCACTCGGACCCATGCTTTATAGGCACAGAAGAGGAGGAAGTGTGGACGAGGCCTTTGTCTGGCCCAGCCTCATACTGTCTGCTCTGATGGGCAGCTGCTCATTCTCCTGGGTCGTCTCAGGCAAAGAAGGGTAGCTAGCTGTATCCTTTTAAACTGGAGGTGCCTGCTGGAAAGGAGATTCTGATTAAACATCAGGAAGGACTTTTAAGCAGAGGTTCTCCATTGTTTCCTGAGACAGTTGTTTGCCAACAAGGATGGCCAATGGTAAGGGATTATTCAGCTGTGAGTTGGACTAGATGACCCTTGGGGTCCTTTGCATGATCCTGCATGCAAATCCCATGCTCTGCCCACTGGGCTAAAGTTCCTCTCCCATCATGGAGGCAGGGAGGTCTATTAACAGCTGTGAACCACGATAATTCAATGGAACTTCCTTGTTCAGATGCAGTCTACCTCTAATGCCGGGGATGGAGGAAAGATCAGCCAGCCCTGTGCTCTTCTTGCGACCTTCCCAGCGGCTCATGGTAGGATCAGAACACAAGATCAGATGGACCTGGGTCTGATCCTGCAAAGCTGCTCTTCCGCCTACCACTTGCCAGCTGGCTATGTTCTCCCCACCAGGAAAGGGCAGCGGGGTTTCAGGAAATGTGGGAACCAGAACAGGCCGTGTGCTTCGCAAAATCTCTGGCAAAAGGCGCTGTCCAGTGTGGGTTTTTGTAGCAGCACACAACGGGAAGCCTGTTAGCGAGGAAAGCCGCAAAGTTAACAACTCTCTGTTTCTAGGAAAGAGCTGGGCTGGCTTCCAAGTGCATAATGTGATATCAGCCTCTGGCTTCCCAGAAGCAGCCGTGCAGAGTCCGGGCTGGTCCCCTCAGCTGGCACCGGCGCTCTTGGGGTTGGGAAATCGAGGAGAAAAAAATGCTGTCCACTACTAGGAAAGCACCGGGAGGCCTGCCAAAGACCCTCGGGGCGTCTGGTTGTGTGCGCGCACACACACACAGGGGAATGTGCAAATTATTGGTGCTGCCTGGCTGCACGACAGCCTGTGTAGAGACGGCACATTTCGGCACACCAAGGGGGTCAGCTCTTAGGGGCTGCCGTGCAGGTGAAATCACCTGACAGATTTGGAGAATGTTGCAAACCGCATAAACCCAGGCTATGCAACATCACCCATGCTCCCCTCTTTGGTTCTGTTCAGTTCTTTAAGGTGACCATTGGTGTGTTGGGGACGGGCTGGGGTCTCTCGGCACCTGATATGTCTTTGGATGCCCCTTGACCCAGAAATGGCCAAAGCCCAAGCCTGAACATTATTCCCACCTTTCCTTGGGCTTGCTTTTATGGTTATAGGAAGCAGGTGGCGCTTGTGGTCTAAACCACGGAGCCTCTTGGGTTTGCCGATCAGAAGGTTGGCAGTTCGAATCCCCACGATGGGGAGAGCTCCCGTTGCTCTGTCCCAGCTCCTGCCAACCTAGCAGTTCAAAAGCACGCCAGCACAAGTAGATAAATTGATATGGTTGCAGTGGGAAAGTATACAGCATTTCCGAGGCTCTGGCTTCCTTCACGGTGTCCCGTTGTGCCAGAAGTGGTTTAGTCCTGCTGGACACATGACCCGGAAAGCTGTCTGTGGGCAAACACCGGTTCCCTCGGCCTGAAAGCGAGATGAGCGCTGCAACCCCATAGTCACCTTTTAGTGGACTTAACCATCCAGGGGTCCTTTACCTTTTTACCTGTTTATGGTTAAGCAAGTGCAAGTCGCTTTCAAGAACTACACCGAATAGTCACATCAGTGCAAGACAGGGGATTTCAAGGCTGGAGATATTTTGCAAGTGTCACCTGCTTTTTCATCTTTTTCTCTACCTGTTCATTGGTTTTGATTGCCTCACACTGTTATTTTGGGCTCCGTTTTTTCCCTTAACGCTGGTGTGACGAAGTGTCCCTGTGACATCACCCCATCCAGTTTGGGATCATGCAGCCAATGTTGCAGTGTCACAGTGCAACATACCCAATTGGCTTAGGTTGTGTGATGATGGTCAGTAACAAGAAATGCATGCCTCTGTGCCCCGCCTCCCCCCCCCAAAAAAGGCAAAACAAGTAACTCTTTGTGCCCATTTGCCCCCAAGAAAGATTGAAGAAGGGACTCCGTGATGGTCAGTGTCCTGTGACTTGGACTTTACTGTGAGCAGAGACTGCCCTCTGGTGGCCACGCGGCTTGGCATGCAAGTAGGAAGGGCAGCAGGCATCTTGCAAAAGTTCATCGCAACTCTGAGCCCCATTGACGTCAATGGCATTAATTGCTCTCCTAATGAATATCGTTTAGCAATGTTCTCCAGTGGATTGCTCTTCCTCATCTGTCTCTTGGTGGTCCCTGTGTGGTGCTGTGAAAATAACACCCAACATTATTATTCATATTATTAATATTGTTCATATCATCTTTATCCTGCCATTCCAACATGGAGCACAGGACAGAGTACATTCTCTCCCCCCTCACAACAACCTTGCAGAGTAGGGCTGGGTGAGAGACAGCAGCGTTGGATTGCATGGCTGAGGGAGGAGACCTTACTTGGAAAATCAATACAACCCAGGTGGTTAAGAAAGCCCAACAGAGACTCCATCTCCTCAGAGTATTGCGGAAGAATGATGTCAATCAACATCTGATGATCTCCTTCTACCGGTCCACAATAGAAAGCGTCCTTTCCTACTGCATCACGGTGTGGGACGCTGGTTTGACATCAACTGATAGGAAGTGCCAACCTAGCAGTTTGAAAGCACACAGTGCAAGTAGATAAATAGGTACCACTCCAGTGGGAAGGTAAACGGAATTTCTGTGCGCTGCTCTGGTTCGCCAGAAGAGGCTTAGTCCTGCTGGCCACATGACCCGGAAGCTGTACGCCGGCTCCCTCGGCCAGTAAAGCGAGATGAGCACCGCAACCCCAGAGTCGGCCACGACTGGACCTAACGGTCGGGGTCCCTTTACATTTACATTCTGCATGGACTGGTTGCATGGCAACATGTGCAAGTGGCTTGAGATACCTATTAGGTCCATAAATTACCATATAGCATCTATTCAACAAATAAAACAGCAACAATTTGTTGTTGACAAAGGGCAGCTGGACATAGAAAGGGCCCCATTACCTTCAGGAACTGAGAGCCTCATCAAACCTAAATCCGGCCCTGACTGTACACGACTCCATGGGGCAAGGAGATGGGGGGCCGCTGGACATCCGCTCTAGCTGTGCCCCTGGCATTAATCCCTTTCCCCTCTCCTTCAGAGACGACGACCGCCAGCACCTCAGCCTTTGTGGTCCCCACCACCACCAGCATCGGGAACTCGGAGGAGCAAGGCAGCGATGGAGCCATCGCCCTGTCCTGGGTGGCTAGTCTGCTATTGGTGGCTTTCAGCATCCACTTTATTTAGTGAGTGTCTCTTAGGGCCCCTCCTTGTGGGATGAAGGGGGCAGGGGGAAAAGGGGAAAGAAAATAGGGGGGTTATATGGAAGCTGGCATCCGTCTGTCTCGGGAGACGCTGGAGGGGTCTGCCTTTGGGGGTGAGGTCAAGCTGTGGGGAGGTTGTGGCTGTTGGGACCATGGACCGCTCTCCCTGTGGACTCGCCTTCCTTGGAGGTTTCTCACCAGAAAGTTCTTCCTGATGTTTGGCCCCGTGAGAACAGGATGCCGGACTAGACAGTCTCTCCATAGGATCTGTTTTTTGTTAGATTGTTTTTATTAATTTCCCAATAAAAGATATCCAATTAACATATCAAATCATAATCCAATAAAAATAAAATAAAAAAGGTTGAATTATCTTCCGAACTGCAATTATTAACGTATTTTTTGCTCTATAAGACGCACTTTTTCCCTCCTAAAAAGTAATGGGGAATGTGTGTGTGGTCTTATGGAGCGAATGCAGGCTGCGCAGCTATCCCAGAAGCCAGAACAGCAAGAGGGATTGCTGCGCAGCACTCCCTCTTGCTGTTCTAGCTTCTGGCTTAGCCCCTCAGTCCCTTCCCCCACCTCCCGGAAAAGCCCCCAAGAGCCGCGCGGGCTGCCCTTCTCCCTCCTTGGGGAAAAGCCTGCAAGCGCCACACACACGCTTCATGCGGCTCTTTAAAGGGAGTGCTGAGCAGAGCCTGGGGTGCATACAGACTCTGCTCACCTCTCCCTTTAAAGAATTTTTTTTTTCTTGCTTTCCCCCTCTGAAAACTAGGTGCGTCTTATGGGGAGAAAAATACAGTAATTTTATGGCTTCCCATAGTCTGCACCTTGAAGCATGTCCAAATCTCAGTCCTGCCTCTCAGCGATTTTTCCATATTTCCACATCTCGATTTTAACTCTCCAAGGCTCTCCATAGGATCTTGTGGTAGCCAATTTCCTCCTCTTTGCATTTGTCCAGTCCCTTTCTAAAACCATCCAGGTCTCTCGCCATCGCTACCCCCAGTGGCAGTGAGTTCCAGGGTTTAACAAGAGGCGGTGACGACCACCACCAATTTGAATGGCTGCCTCAATGTGGGAACAGGACGCTGGACTAGGGGGGCCACTTCTTATGTTCACTTTTCCTTTCCCTCCCCCTTCCTCTAGACTCGGCCTCGGAGCCCCGCTGAGGAGGTCCCCGACTCACCGGAACGTCTGTCTTTGCTTCTGTTTTGCACATGGTCTGAAGGACGTGTTCCGTTTCTCTTCATCGCTGCACTTCTCAGAAGGCCGAGCCCCCCCAAAAAGAAGATCCAATGGGGCCCAGGCTCTCCGCCCGCCCGCCCGCCTGCCTGCCACCCAACCAACTACAAACTTACCCAGAACTTTGCAAAGCCGCCTGACTAAACCTTCAAAAAGACATAGGAGCTCTCCTCGCACGCGAAAGTGACAGGCGGGAATGTGGGGTGGGATTGGGGGCGGGGGGAGGAGAAAGGCAGGCCTGAAGTGGGGGGGAGGGAGGGAGCAGCAGCCTGGAGCACCAGCCACCCCCCTGGCCCCGGGTTCAGATCATACAGCTAAACCACCACGCCAAAGACCCTCTGCTGGGCATACTTCAAACCCGCAGCCCGGTTCCTGGACACAGGAGCGCGACAGACGGACGGACGGACAGGGCGGCTCCGGGAGGGGAGGCCACGAACCTGACACCCAGGGGGGGCTGCCCCACAAGGCCGGCGTTCCTCTTCCTCCCCTTCCTCCTCTTGGCAGCTGTGAGAGAATGAACCTTTGAGCCCTCGGCCGGGCAGAGAGAGTCAAATGTTCCCGCGGAGGCATCGCGGCTCTGCCCACACATCACGGTGGGGGGGCGGAATAAAGCAAGCGCCCCACCGGGAGCCACGAGAGGGGTGCGTCAAGGCGGCTGGCGGGTCTTTGTTTTTTAAAAGAAGCCGTTCGTAACTGTCCCACCAAAGGAGAGGTCGGGAGGGGGTCCCATCTTGGAAAACACACGCTCACCCTTCCCTCCCGCCCCATTTGTAGCTGTGTGTCCCCCTTCCGTTTATACAGAAAAGCTCCTTAGGTTTGTGTATTGGTCTTATTATTGGGGAGTGGGATGTATACCCGATGGAACTGTAGCTAAACTAAGATGTCCTCTTGGCCCCCACCTCACCCAAAACTGCCCTGTTCCCTCTCTTCACCCCTTCCCCAAGTCCTGTTTTGTAAGAATCCGGCTTCCCCAAATTCCCCTCCTCTCCCTCCCTCCCCCCCTCGTTTCAAAGTGCAGTATTGAACACCCTACGCCCTATTATTCCAAAACAATAATATGCTGTATTTGAACTTTTTATAGATGTGTATATATATAAAAAAAAACTTTTAAAATCACACACACTTCACTGAAGGAAAAACAAAAAAACAAAACACCCGCACTCACACAAGAGAGAGATTGTTCATTAAATGTGACCATTTCATTATGGCTTTTTTGTGAATGTGGTAAATGGTTTGGTTTGGAGCCTTGGAGCCAAGAGGCTTGAAACGAGGAAGAAGAAGAAGAAGGATCTGCCGTCTCATAAATGAAGGTGCCAAGGCAATAAGGGGGGCACATGGGGGGGACAGGACACACACATAGGGGGCACCTTGAGGTGTCTTTGCAAACTTCGTCCCACCACTAGGAAGAACTTTTCTGGCAGTAAGAAGCCCATGGACGGTGGAGCAGACTCCCGAAGAAGGTGGTGGTCTCTCCTTTGGAGGATTTTAAGCAGAGGTTGGTTGGCCGCCTTCCAGGTATTGTGATTCCAGGCATTGGAGGGGGCTGGACTGGAGGACCCTCAGGCTCCCTTCCAACTCTGCAGCTCTAAGATTCCATCATCTTCATCATCATCAAACCTTTATTGGCATCACTTACAAACATTCAGAATAAATAGGCAGTGAGTCGTCGCCTTATTATTATTATTATTATTATTATTATTATTATTATTATTATTATTTATTTCTACACCGCCCATCTGGCTGGGTTTCCCCAGCCACTCTGGGTGGCTTCCAATAGAATATTAAAAACACAATAAAACATCAAACAGTAAAAGCTTTCCTAAACAGGGCTGCCCTGAGATGTCTTCTAAAAGTCAGATAGTTTATTTCCTTGACATCTGGTGGGAGGGCGTTCCACAGGGCGGGCACCCACCACCGAGAAGGCCCTCTGCCTGGTTCCCTGTAACCTCCCTTCTCGCAGCAAGGGGACTGCCAGAAGTCCCTCGGTGCTGGACCTCAGTGTCCGGGCAGGGACGATGGGGGTGGAGACGCTCCTCCTGGACCATTTGGGGCTTTACAGGTCAGCACCAACACTTTGAATTGTGCTCAGAAACGTACTCTGCTAATTTCAATTTCTGAAAAAGAATAAATGGCCAATTTCACATTTGTGCCCCCTACCCTGCACATATTACCTCCAAGGTCCTCTTGATTCTGATGGTGTTAATGTTCAAATAACCTTGCTTCAGGCGTTACATCCTTATTTTATTTTTGGTTGATGAATCAGTTCTAATTTGGATGTGAAAGGTGCCTTTTCTTCAAATCCCTGCCGGAGCCCAGCAATGCGATGGGTCCTGTTCTGTGGGGACACTTCCCCCCCCCCCCATCCCTGGGATAGTTCAGTCAGTAAGGGAAGAGGCTCTTAATCTCAGGGTTGTGTGTTTGAGCAAACGACCCCTGCCTCGTCAGGATTGGACTAGATGACCCTCGGGGTCCACTTCCATGATTCCAATTGTCTCCCCCACCCCCAGCACTTTCCTATCCCGGTGGAATGCCAACACTTCTACCTCTCCAGATTTGGGGTCATGCAGACTCGCTCTGAGCCCTGGCTCACCTGTCTTGAAATGGGGGGATGCTCTGAATGCAGAAGGTCCCAGGTAGGAGGCCTGGTTTATTCAGGTGAGAAGGATCTCAGGTACCAAGGTAGGTAAGGAGGAGCAAACCCCTGTGTTGCAATACAGAAGAATCTGCTCAATACATCTGCAGCACGTGGCTAATAAATGTAGTAAATGTATTATTATTATTAGTGGTTAGAATGTCACCCAAAATTTACAATCATCAACTTCAAAATAATATACAGTCATACCTCGGGATAAATACGCTTCAGGTTGAGCGCATTCGGGTTGCGCTCCGCAGCGACCCGGAAGTAACAGAGCGTGTTACTTCCGGGTTTTGCCGCTCGTGCATGCGCAGATGCTCAAAATGATGTCATGCGTGGAAGTGGCAAAATGCGACCCACGCATGTGCAGATGCGCTGTCGCGTCTTACATTATGTTCAGGATGCGAACAGGGCTCTGGAATGGATCCTGTTTGCATCCCGAGGTACCACTGTATATACAGTGGTACCTCTGGTTACGTACTTAATTCGTTCCGGAGGTCCATTCTTAACCTGAAACTGTTCTTAACCTGAAGCACCGCTTTAGCTAATGGGGCCTCCTGCTGCTGCCACGTGATTCTCTTCTCATCCTGAAGCAAA
>NC_041322.1:1579911-1657178 GCF_004329235.1 Podarcis muralis | reverse complement strand
CAGGTCCTTGGGTCAGGGGCTTGAGCTGGGAGTAGAGTACATCAAGCAAAGGACATGAAATGTTGACTGAAGTCCAAAGGCCAGGCTGCTCACTTATAACTAGCTAAGGCTGGCCAATCCGAGGCTTCTTGCTGCCTACTAATTCCAGAGGGCTTGATGTCCCCCTCCTTCTGTGAATGAAGGGGTTCTGTGACCTGAACATATATAGTTCCTGGGGTCTTTAGGCTTCAGACACTGGGATTCTGAGTTCATCCTGGGAGTTCCTTTGGTAGTCTGAGTTCCCTGTTTTCTCTCATCTGATCATCAGAGGTAGACCTCCCTTCTGCACATAGATGGGGAAACTAGACTGTTTTATTACGCTTCTAATTCAGGAGACATTTTATCTCTAAGCATAGGGTCTAGACTTCAGCCTTTGCATCTGCTGTAGACAGCAAATCAGAAAGTCAGCGACGATATATTCTATCCCTGCCTAGTTGGCCACCCTTGATTTCAAAATAATCTTGGTGCCCTGGGCTGATTAGGAGGTAGAACCTGAGTAGGCTACAGATGCTCACCCTCTGACTTGTGGTCAGTCTTGCCCAGTTTGATGGCTGCAGTGTTCACATTAAGGTCCACATCAACAAACACACAACTGGTGTCATTGTGTTATGAAATGGTGTCAACCACCAGGGCATGCCTTTATAAAGGCTAGGTACCACGGCGTACCCACAAATATGTCACACCGTAGCCAAGTTGATAACTTGTGCAGGCCTACTTAGGATAGATGAACAAATATAATCGAGGTATACAAAAGAAGGGGAAACAATTGGCTTTATTCATACCTTTTTCACATACTGTATTTACCATGAAGTAACTCTAAGTTCATCTACTCTGTGGAAGTGTGTATACTGGTGTTACACTGGTTTCACTATCATAGTGTCCCCAAAATAATCATGGAGGCTGGAATTTGAGAAGGCTGCCAAGGTTTGTAGCCCCCATAAATCTAGGGTTGGCTAAATTGGCCCCACCAGGGGCACAGGCCAGGGGAGGATACAAAAAATTGTGCCTCTCTTGGCACTTTGGTTGAGGAATCTGATGCTGGCATGGCCGCGGGACAGCCTGCAGAGCCCCCTCCCCAGTCAGCCAGCAGCACGGGCAGTTAGTTTGCAGTCTGGGACTCCCATGAGGATGGCATTGCTTGCCTCCATCCTAGTGCAACTGCTGCTCCCCAGCTTGCCCTGAGAGCCGTCTTTCAGCTGATGAAACATCAGGTGAGGCTCCTAATTTAACACAGCTGAGTCCACTTTCCCCAGTTTCTTTTTCTGCCTTGCCCAATTTCCAGGGTGAGGCCACTGCATGTTTTTTGTTTTTTTTATATAAATTTTTATTGGGTTTTCACATTTTATATAGACAACACAAACACACAAGACAAAAACAAACATGTATAATTTCAAATCCTTACTTTCTTAACAACTTTCCCTGACTTCCCCTCACCTCTCCTTTCATGCATCCCGATTCCAATAGTTAACTCAGCAAGTTTCTTACTCTCTCATCCTTACAATATTATTATTATTTTTTTAACTTGGTTCTTCTTAATTAGCCAAATTTAACTTCTCCAACTATATAAACTTTACATCCTTTTCTAAGGTCGACCTAGATTCCCTTCACAAATTTCCCTTTTATATTAATTATTGATCATGATAACTTAAAACACAAAAACATAAAAGTTCTTAAAGTTCTACTCTCATCCCCCCCCTTTCCCGTTTCAGTCCCATTCCAAAAAAAAGATAATTGTCACAATGACAGTTCTATAGCCTGGGTTTTCTCACGTCGAGGCCTTCAAGTCTCTGTCAGTCCTCTCTGCGATTTTGTTGTAGCCCTTTATGTTGGTCAGCATGTCTCGAAGGAGCTCTATCTCTGTAAGATCAAAATTCGTCGGGGAACCAAGTCCTCCATGTCAAAGTGACGCCCAGACTTATATTCTTGCTTCTCTTTCACCCAAATATTCCAAATGTCCCAGAGGCTCCCTCTTTTGTCTTAAGCAGATTTGTAATCCATGAATCTTCTGATCTCCCCATAAGGAGATCACTTCCATTCTTCATTCTTAGCTTCCATCCAAATTTTCATAAACCACATCTTACTTTCCTTGTATTCCACAATTATAGGCTTCTGGGTTTGATCATTTCCACCTGCACCTTTTCCGCTCCTTCTTCCCTCTCCTCAATTTCTGACAGTATCTCTTCTGATTCGGCTGCCAGAATTTTTTCCAGTCAAGTCCTTAGCACAGTCAATAGAGTTGCTTACTTTAAAAATTCAAGGTCGCAATCCCTCTAGCCATAGCTGTACTCTGGTCTTGTAATTTTCCCACGAGAAAGAATCATTTTTCAAGCTCCAGGCCTGTAATTTTCCATCTGCAGCCATTGTAATGTCTCAGAATTCCCCTAGAGGGATTCTGGGTACTTAATAATCCTTTTCAAACAGTCCGTTACTTTGTTATTTTATTTCTTCTTTGTTTCCCACAAACTTAAGTTTAAAATGCAGCACACTTAATTCCGCAAAGATAATAAATAACAAGTCTTCTACCTTTGACAACTGCGTTTGACAGCTCCTTGACAGCTGTCAAACTCCTTATATCTCTTCAACAGGCCTCTCTCACAGACGCTCCGGGTGTCCGGGGGGGGGGGGGGTTACACAGCATACTTCTAAAATTCAGCACTTATCCTCCACACAAAACTTCTTATGCCATCGTGGAAATTAATATCTTTTATCTCACAAGGAAGGATGGTCTCTCACCTTAGTTATCCCAATTCTTGCTTTAAGGTCATCTGCAGGAAGGGGGGGGGCGGACTTCCTTTTAGCACCCCCCCCCCGGTCGTACCGAATTCAAATGGAAAAAAATTTTTTAATCCCAATTCCGTTTTACTCACGGGTTGATTCTTTTCCAGTCCGAATTTTCAAGGAAAAAAGTCAGCGCTCTCCGGCCATGGCTCGCGGCTTCACTCCACTGAAGTAGGGGTTTACTCACAGCACCACGCCACTCTCCGTACCCTCTCCGAAGCCTTTAAAAAGGCTCTTCGTGGGTCGGGGGGCGCTTAAGGTGCCTGCCGAGTCACCAAGTCCGCAGGCTTCAGCGCCTGCGGTTTCTTTTTTTTTTTTTTGGTTGAGAGGAGGTTTTATTTTTTTAAAAAATAAATATCATATTTATTAAAGTTTCCAAACAATCCAAAATACAAAAAGAAAGAAGACATAAAAAAGAAAGAAAGAAAAAAGAGAAAAGAAGAATATTTAAAACCTTATTTTCATTAACATCTTTCCAGGACTTCCCCACCCCTCCCCCTATTGTATTCCAATCCATTAAATTAATTCCACAAGTTTCCCCCCCCCCCAAATTTAAAACTTATTATATTTAGCCCGATATTCAATTTAATTCATCTTATATTATCCCTTTCCCTTAAAAATACCTTCTTTCACATTTAATTTTTTTTCCTCCCTAAGGACGACCCCAAATCCCTTCCACGAATTCCCCTTTTAATACACACAAAAATTAAAAGAGATTAAAAAAAAGAAAGTTCTTAATATAATTTTACACCCTTTGGATTCCAAATCTCCCTCCCCCCTTTCCCGGTGTCTATCCCCAATATCCATCAATCTAGCTGTTATCAGCCTGGAAACCTCACGTCCATGTTCGAATCTCTCTCAGCTCCACTTTGCCGGTTTTCTTGATAATCTTTAACTTCAAACACCCTATCTTAAAAAAGTTCTATCTCAAGAAAGTCCATTTTTTCCATCCAGACCTCTAATTTAGAGTAAAACTCAACTTCTGTTTCTTAATCCTTTTAAGTCTGAATGTCCCAAATGTTCTAACTTCCAGCTTAGTCCAATTCTTGTTTTCTTTTATATCCCCCTAGCAGGCTTTTGGCCTTCCTTGCTCTTTACAATAATATGGCTCCTCCTTCATTCTCTTCCAAATCGTCATGGATCCCTTGTTCTCTTTCCTCTTTCTTTTCCTGTTGCGCTGCAAAAACATACTAGTTCAAAAACTTCTGGTTCCTCTACAGATGTGTTATTTGTTCAGGAACAAAAACTTACGTCAAGTCCCTTCCGTTCTTCAATAGATAAATCTATTGTCTCCTTTAGTAAAAAAAATATCTGTAGACAAAATAATGTTTCAGTTTTGGCAGCTTTCCCAGGAGATAAAATAGTCCAGTCCCATTCCATGAGTATTTTTCCACTTACAGTCATTCTTGTAGTGTCCAAAAGCCCCTCTAGGGGGATTATAGTAACTTAGTTTCCTTCCAAATCAAACCCAAAAGTCCAGCTAACTTGTTTTTTCTTATTTTCAGCAATTCATATCCAAATTGTAACAAATCTAACCAGCAAAGTCCTCGTAACAAAGTTCTCTTTTTGTTCTCCAACTTTGACAGCTACTTTGACAGCTGTCAAAATCTCTATATCTCTTCACCAGGCTCTCTCCCGGATCTCTCCCGGTTCCCGGGGGGGGGTTGCATTTTAACTCATCCACACTTCTCCTCCAGCACAATTACTTGTAATTTCCCATCGTGAAATTAATAGCTTTATCAATAAAAAAAGAGCAAGCTCTTCTCTCGACCTTAGTTGTAAGATCCTTGCTTTAAATTGTCTACAATAGGGGGGGCGGACTTCCTTTTACGCTTCCCCTGCTCATACCGAATTCCAAAAAAAAACACATTTTCCCTTTTAAGTCCAAATTCCAGATTACTCACGGGTTGTTATTTTAAGTCCAGATTTTCAAAGAAGAAGTCAGCGCTCTCCGCCGAATGGCATGCAGCTTCACTTGGCAGGGGAAGCGGAGGACTCATAGCACCACGCCACCCCCCATCCCCCGCTCCGGAGCCTTTAAAAAGGCTCCTTTGCGGGTCAGGGGGGGGCGCAGATGGTGCCCGCCGAGTCACCAAGTCCATGGGCATCCACACCCATGGTTTTTGAGGGTCCCTGCGTCGCCGGCGCGGCGGGACCCGACCCCTGCCGGGCAGGCTCCCTCAGGAGCTCGGAGGGAGTCTGCCATTCGGCGCTGGCGCCAACCCGGAAGTCGAGAGCGGTTTCTAAGGGTCCCCGCGTCGCCGCGGCGGCAGGACCCGTCTCCAGCAGAGCCGATTCCCTCCGGAGCTCAGAGGGAATCCGCCATTAGCCGATCGCGCTAACCCGGAAGTCTCAGGCCACTGCATGTTTACCCCAGACAGCAAGGGCCACTGGCATAAGCAGGACTTACTTCTGAGTAAAGAAGGTACTGGGGCACAACCTCCAAGTTAGTGCCTTTCTGCTGGTGCCTCATTGGAAGTAACGAAAAGGCAAGTGAGGATTCCAACAAGAGTGGCCTAATTTTTAGCAGGTGCAATCGGGTTGCTGTTTTAGTTTAACTCGGAACATTTGCAATTTACTGTACAATTAGAAATGAACAGTACAGACTGCAGTCATTTTAACCGTTTTAAAATCATCCTCCAGGATATTCTGAACCATTCCCCTACGGCTCCCAGCATGCAAAATGCACCCCATCATCAGGCAGCTCTGTGTTCTTATGCTAAGGATACTGAAAGTGAAAAGGACTTTTCAAAGAAGGATAGATTTTCAAAGACATTGATAGCAGTTAGATACCTGTCTAGCAGTGACTGAAATCAGTAGAGAATAAGAAGTTAATTGGAGTAGGCATATTTTAAAATCTTCCTCTTGGCTGGTGTGATCCAGGGAAGTTTCATGCCAGTCATATCCACCATGTCAAGTGGCAATATGAGAGAAACACTGGCAGCCAAGGAGAGAGAGAGAAAGAGAGAGAGAGAGAGAGAGAGAGAGAGAGAGAGAGAGAGAGACCTGTGGTGCTTACCAAGCAGGGCCAACCCGAGTCATTTTGGCACCTGAGGCAAAACTCAAAAAGCATCGACTCCCCGCCACCCATGCAGCCTGACAAGGACACTTTCCACATTTGTACAGCACCAAGCACTCACCACCAATAATCATGATGATAATGATATTTGTGCATTTCTACAGCACTGGGCACCTGGTAAAAGGTAAAGGTAAACGTACCCCTGCCCTGGGCACCTGGTAGCAATTATAATAAAGAAATATATTCATGTTTGTATAGCACCAAGCCCTCACCAATATCCTGCCAGCTTGGCCAATGTCAGGGATAGCATGAAGAGGCAGTGTGGCATAATGGCTAGAGTGATGGACTAGGGCCTGGTAGACCAGAGTTCAAATCCCCACTCTGTCATGAAGGATGACCTTGGGCCAGTCTCTGTGTGCCTAAACCTACCTCACAGGGTGGTTGTGGGGATTAAATTACGAGGGGAAGAATCCATGCGCCCCCTTTGAGCTCCTGGGATCAGAAGACAAATGCAATAAATATATTATAGACTAGCAGCGCTTGAAATAGGAAGTCCTCTCTCTCTGTGTGTTTGCCATGCTGCCTCCTTCCTTTCCACAGGAACCTATAGGACAGTGTTTCCCAACCTTTTTTGGGCAAAGGCACACTTGTTTCATGAAAAAAAATCTCGAGGCACACCACCATTAGAAAATGTTAAAAAATTTAACTCTGTGCCTATATTGACTACCATAATTTTTCGCCCCATAGGACGCACCGCCCCATAAGACGCACCTAATTTTTGGGGGGAGAATAAAGAAAAAAAAATTTTCCCCTCCCCAGGCACGGGGCAGGCGCGGGGGAAACCCAAGCTCCCCGACCCCAGCCCCCAGAAACAGCCTGATATCCGCAAGCCTAGGGAGCCACACTGGTCTCCCCAGGCTTGCGGAGAGGTGCGTGAAGCCCGGGGGCGCTCTTCAGCGCGCACCAGGCTTCGGGATGCAGGCAGCTCTGCACTACCCTCCAGAGCCCCGTGCGGCTTCGCGCTGGGATCCGGGGGGTGGCGCGGAGCTGCAAGAAGCCCTGGGAGCGCGGGCAGCTCCGCGCCACCCTCCGCAGCCTCCTACGGAGGCGGCCCCGTGCTCCGCGCTGCTGGCTGCCGCCCGCAAGCCGTGCACGCGGGGGGGAGTTCCCCTGGCGCGCAAGGCTTGCGGACAGCTGCGCGAAGAACGGGGCGTCCTCCGAAGGACGCCCCGCGCTCCGCGCTGCAGGCTGCCGCCGCAAGCCTTGCGCACCGGGGGGGGGGAGTTCCCCCAGGCGCCCAAGGCTTGCGGACAGCTGCGCGAAGCATGGGGCGTCTCCCAAAGGGCGCCCCGCGCTCCGCGCTGCAGGCTGCCGCCCGCAAGCCTTGCGCGCCGGGGGGGAGTTCCCCCAGGCGCCCAAGGCTTGCGGACAGCTGCGCGAAGCACGGGGCGTCCTCCAAAGGGCGCCCCGCGCTCCGCGCTGCAGGCTGCCGCCCGCAAGCCTTGCGCGCCGGGGGGGGAGTTCCCCCAGGTGCCCAAGGCTTGCGGACAGCTGCGCGAAGCACGGGGCGTCCTCCAAAGGGCGCCCCGCGCTCCGCGCTGCAGGCTGCCGCCCGCAAGCCTTTGCGCGCCGGGGGGAGTTCCCCCAGGCGCCCAAGGCTTGCGGGACCAGGTGCGCGAAGCACGGGGCGTCCTCCAAAGGGCGCCCCGCGCTCCGCGCTGCAGGTTTCCCGCCCCCGCCCCGCTTCGGAGCACCGGAGAAGCGATCTCCCCGCAGCCCCTTGCTTCAAAAGAGGTCCGGGGCAGCGCGAAGCGCTTCCCGCTGTCCCCGGACCTCTTTTGAAGCAAGGGGCGGTGGGAGAAGCGATCTCGGGCGCCGCGCCGCCCCGCCTCTCCCGCCTCCCTCCCACGGCACACCAGGCAAGGTCTCACGGCACACTGGTGGTGCTCGCGGACACCGGTTGGGAAACACTGCCCTAGTTTAACTTCCATGGCTTCCTGCCAGTGAACTGTAGAGATTTCCCTTCTGCCAGAGGAAGGGAGAGGGGCTACAGTCCTTCTCCTTCACACAGAACCCCGGTTCCCAGCCACAGCTCCAGCTTGAAGCCAGATTGCGTTGGTAACAGCTGCCCTAAATCTTCAAGCCTCAGCTTGCATGAGAGAGCAAAGCGGTCCACTGAATTGCAACCGGGATAAGTTTTGCAAATGAAGCAAGCTGTATAATTATTTGCAAAGTTCGAGAGCAATAACATACAATTACAAATTATTTGCAAAATTCAAGAGCGGTAACGTACAATTACAATCATAAATAAGATAAGCGTTGCAACAATTAAGCAGCCATAAAAAGCGAGCAGGCCGTGTTCTGCCTCTTGGAGCCGCAGGCCAGGATGCAGAAACGGAAGAGCTCTGTCATTCTGCCTCCATCTTCTCCTCGGAGGCCAGAGCTGAGCCTAGAGGACCACGGACAAATCTGTTCAGTTGCCTGCCTTTCTCCCCACGGCCTCCCAATTTTTCTGCCCTGGGTTTTCCCAGTGCCGTCTCTCCTCTGATGTAACAGATGTTTCCTACTACAGCTCCCATCAGCCACTGGGCCTGCTTTTGTGGCACCATAATCACGAGTCCAGCATCCTGTTCTCACAGGGGCCAGCCATTTGCCCCCCCCCCCGGGAAGCCCCTGAGTGCAAAAGCACCCTCTCTCCTGCAGTTTCCATAAGGGCATAAGAAGATCCTGTTGGATCAGGCCAGTTGCCCCAGGCGGTGTGCAAGAGATGCAAAATGTAGAATCATAGAAACTTTGAGTTGGAAGGGACCCAAGGGCCATCTAGTCCAACCCCCTGCAATGCAGGGATCTCCCCTAAAGCAGCCCTGACAGATGGCCACGTTGAAGAGGGAAATCTGTTAAAACTGCAAAACCAGACTTCATTTAAAAAGCCAGCTGGAACAACAACAACCAGGGCCGTCTTTAGCATATGTGGCACCGGGGTGCAAAGATCCGACCAGTGCCCCCAAATTTAGTTTAGCTGCCCCCAGATTTTATTAAGGGGGGTGAACTCAAAGTTGTTGAGCTTTTTGGAGGAGGAAAATCTCTAACAACAAAAGCAGAAATAACAGCTTTTGTTTCCTGACTGGTTGGGAATATTTGACACTACAGAGCGACGGGGGCGAGGACTTTCGCTCCATTGCTTTTCACTGCCGCCAATCAAGAGGGACTGGTATGCAGTAGGTATACAATTGGTGCCCCCCAGAATTCGGCGCCCAGGTGCACAGCACCCCTTGCACACACACACACCCCGTAAAGACGGTCCTGACAACAGCAAAAAGGATTCAGTCGGCACCAGAGGCTCAAGAGGAAGGGGGACTGTCACAAGGGGAAGGGGGTGCCACAGAATTGGGTGCCCGATACACAATGCAGTCAGGTGGGTCCTGGTGGACCTGAGCCATAAATCCGAATCCTGGGAGACCACAAACAATGACTCTCCCAAAGACCTCAGTGATCAGGCAGGGATATAAGAGACCGCATGGTCCCTCTTTTTCTGTGGGCCTCAGTCAACTCCCTTTCTCCACACCTCTCATGCCCAGGTGATAGTTGCAAAAGGGAAATTGGAGGTGGGTTCTTCTCTGTTGCATATGAGCGGGGCCTGGGTTCAAGTCTGCCCAGAGGTCCCTAAAGTGGATCCTCTTGCAGAAAGAGCCTTCCTCTACACCCTGACCCTATGATCCCTCTCTTTCCAAAGCTGAGAAGCATCTGGTGGTTGCGTGACCGGTCCTCTTTCAGACACAAGGACTGACCAGGCCACCTTCCCCTACAAAGGTGGGATTTTTCCATCTCCGCCGTATTAAGCAGTTGGTCCCTTACCTTTCTCGCCCTGATCTGGCCACAGTGATCCATGCGACGGTCACCTCCAGGCTTGATTATTGTAACTCGCTCTACGCGGGGCTGCCCTTGAAGCTGACCCAGAAACTCCAGTGGGTGCAGAATGCCGCGGCAAGACTCCTTATGGGGCCCTCGTTGTGGGATCGCATTCATCCAGTGCTTTACCAACTGCGCTGGCTCCTGGTGCAGTACAGGGTCAGGTTTAAGGTGCTGGTTTTGACCTTTAAAGCCCTATGCGGCCAAGGAACCTCGTACCTATGGACCACCTCTCTTGGTCTGTCCCACGGAGGACCTAAATGACAACATTTTGGAGGTTCCAGGTTGCAAGGTGGTTAGTTTGGTCTCAACCAGGGCCAGGGCCTTTTCAGTACTGGTCCCGACTTGGTGGAACGCTCTGTCCCAAGAGACCAGGGCTCTGCAAGATTTGACATCTTTCTGCAGGGACTGCAAGACGGAGCTGTTCCGCCTGGCCTTCGGTTTGGACTCAGTCTGACCCTTATGTTGCCCTCCCCTTATGGTCTTGATTTATCAGCTATTTTAAAATGAGGTTGCATTTTAAATTGCATTTTAACCTGTATTTTAAATTGGGGTGGTTTTTTCTCCCTCTCTTTCCCCCTATTATGTTTTACTGTGATTTTATTTTATTGGTGTTAGCCGTCCTGAGCCCGGCTCTGGCCAGGGAGGGCGGGGTAATAAATAAATTTATTATTATTATTATTAAGAGAAGACTCTTGCCTTCACTTCCTACCCAGAACCACTTGGGGGGTTGTTGTTGTTGCTGCTGCTGTTATGTGCTAGGCCTGTGGGAGACTCCCAATCTGTATTCGAACTCAAGGCCAACTCTCACCAAAGCTGCGGAAAGGTTATCAGCTCAGCCAGCCAGGAGGTCAGTGAGGGGGGTGTCCTCTTCCCGGCACCGTCCTCCACTGGGGGGCCTTGGCAACCCCATTGATTCTGCAGGGGCTTTGCCCATTGAATCAGGGCTTCAAAGCACTTGGCGGTTCTCTTGATTGGGGCATTCTGCTTTCGGAAGAGAGATAGCTCATGTGTTGCACTGGTTCTGCATGAATCCTTGGTGACACTTTCCCACAGTAGCGGCAGCAGAGCCAGCAAAACAAGATGGCAATGCATTTAGTACTGACCTTTAAAGCCCTAAACGGCCTTGGCCTAGTATACCTGGAGGAGCGTCTCACCCCGGACACCTGGGTCCATCTCCCGAGGGCCTTCTGGCAGTTCCCTCCCTGTGAGAAGCCAAGTTACAGGGAACCAGGCAGAGGGCCTTCTCGGTAGTGGCACCTGCCCTGTGGAACGCCCTCCCATTCAGATGTCAAGGCAATAAACAACTATTTTACTTTTAAAAGACACCTGAAGGTGGCCCTGTTTAGGGAAGTTTTTAATGTCTGACGCTGTATTGTTTCTAATACTTGGTTGGAAGCAGCCCAGAGTGGCTGGAGAAACCCAGTCAGATGGGTAGGGTATAAATATTATTATTATTATTATTATGGCTTTAATTTTTATTATTATTTTTAGAAAGCCAGCTTCCCTAGCTGCTGCCTGCCTTTGGCTTGCCCAGTTCCCTGCTGTGGCGGCACACAGATGAAGGTTGCAGCAGGTATGGACTGGATGACCCCTAGGGGGTCCCCCTTCCAGCTGTATGTGTTTCTGTAGTTCATTGGAGGCTTTTAACTGAAGTTGGATGGATTCTTTCGCTCGGATTTCCACATTGTGCAGGGGGGGGGCTTGGACCATACGATCGACCGTCGGGGGTCCCTATAATTCTGAGAGGCGGCCATTTGCATGGAAATCGTTTCTTCTCTGCACCAGGTTTCTCTTCCCTCCTCCCGTGTCTTGTTCCTTGAACAGTAAAAGCCGGACCCTCCAGAGAACGTCGTGGCTAAGCCCATCCCCAACAATGCCCGGAGGCCTGCTGGTGACGTGGCAGTACCCTTCCTCGTGGCCTGATCCAGATTCCTTCCCCCTCCAGTTCTTCCTGAGGTACCGGCCGCTCATCATTGACCAGTGGCAACACGTGAGTGGCAACCTCTGCTGTCGTTGGTCTGGCTGGGGGTGGCGAGGAGAGGGTCCTGTGCGGTTGGCAACAGAGTGGTCTCCCCTCCTGAGGTTTTCCAGTAACTGGAATTCAGAAGCATTTCTGCCTCCAGAGTCGCTGTGGCTAGTATAATAATAATAATAATAATAATAATAATAATAATAATAATAATAATTTATTATTTATACCCCACCCATCTGGCTGGGTTTCCCCCAGCAACTCTGGGCAGCTTCCAACAAAGTATTAAAATACAGTGGTCTGTTAAACATTAAAAGCTTCCCTAAACAGAGCCACCTTCAGGTGTCTTTTAAAAGTAAAAAAGTTGTTTATTGCCTTGACGTCTGGTGGGAGGGCGTTCCACAGGGCGGGTGCCACTACCAAGAAGGCCCTCTGCCTGGTTCCCTGTAACTTGGCTTCTTGTAGGGAGGGAACTGCCAGAAGTCCCTCAGCGCTGGACCTCAGTGTCCGGGCTGAATGATGAGAGTGGAGACGCTCCTTCAGGTATACTGGACCGAGGCCATTTAGGGCTTAAAGGTCAGCACCAACACTTTGATTTGTGCTCGGAAACGTCCTGGGAGCCAATGTAGGTCTTTCAAGACTGGTGTTATGTGGTCTCGGCAGCTGCTCCCAGTCACCAGTCTAGCTGCTGCATTCTGGATTAGTTGTAGTTTCTGGGTCACCTTCAAAGGTAGCCCCACATAGAGCACATTGCAGTAGTCAAGCGGGAGATAACTAGAGCATGCACCACTCTGCAAGACAGTCTGTGGGCAAGGTAGGGTCTCAGCCTGCGTACCAGGTTGGAGCTGCCCTGGACACAGAATTGACCTGCACCTCCATGTACAGCTGTGAGTCCAGAATGACTCCCACGCTGCGCACCTGGTCCTTCAGGGGCACAGTTACCCCATTCAGGACCAGGGAGTCCTCCACACCCACCCGCCTCCTGTCCCCCAAAAACAGTACTTCTGTCTTGTCAGGATTCAGCCTCAATCTGTTAGCCGCCATCCATCCTCTAACTGCCTCCAGACACTCACACAGGACCTTCACTGGTTCTGATTTGAAAGAGAGGTAGAGCTGGGTTTCATCTGCTTATTGATGAACACCCAGCCCAATCACAAGGTGGAGGCAGAGCTCAGCTCCACAACGAAGGTGGCATCGTTGAGACAAGAGTGCCTCTGAGCATGCAACTGAGTGGCATTTCTCCAGCCCTTGGGTCAAAGCATCCTGAATCGGCAAGGGAATGGCTTTGCCATTCACAAGCAAACCTTCCAGCTCCTTTGGGCATCCCTGTCTTCGCCCTGGATGGAGGGCGGAATACACAGTCAGGGGCTAAGTGGGCAAAACCTGGCAGCTATTCGTGGGACAAGTGACTGGCAGTGAATCATTCAATCCGCTTTGTGATTTGTTTAAGGCAGACATGTTCAACCGGTCGACCGTGATTGACAGGTAGACTGCTGGGGTGATCCTGATCGATCGCAGGATGATCCTGATCGATCGCGGCAGAGGGGGGGGAATGAGGGAGTGCAGACACAATGGTCATCTTTTATCGAGAGGGTGGTTGGTGGCAGCGGAAAGTGTGCGGTCATTTATCGGATGCTGCTGGTGATTTTCGGCGCAGGGCTTTCTGCTGAGTGTTTTTTGACACCCCCCAGGCTCAACAACTCTGGACACTCCCCCTCCCCAGGAAAAGCTCGACAGCTCTTGGCAAGCTGCCCCCCATTTCTTAATTTCTATGAGTGGATCACTGCCCGTTTTTTTAATACTGGGAGTAGATCTCAGTCTCTTGGGAGTTGGGCATGTCTGTTTTAAGAGAAGTGTGAGGGCAGGGCAGGGCCTGGGTGGAGGAATCACTCAGCGAGGCTGTCAACCTGCTAAGACGAACACATTCGAAGAGCCCCTTTCCACAGAGCCAGCCTGTTTCTTTCAAATGGGGTGGTGCCATCAAGAAACCTCAAGGCTTTCTGCCTGAATGAGAGCACAGTGTCTGGAGAGTCCCTTCTTTTCTTGCCTTCCCCATTCTCCTTTCTAAAAGCACTTTCACAGAACTTTTGTAGAGTTAGAAGGGACCCTGAGGGTCATCCAGTCCAACCCCGTGCAAGGCAGGAATACGAAGCTGCCCCATACGAGGATCATACCTGCAACCTTGGCGTTCTCACCATGACACTCCAATCCTTGTGGATATGGGGAAGAGCTTTGGAGATTAGAACCAGGAAGGAAAACAAGAAAGGCCATGGCTGTTAGCCTCAAAGGAAAAATGGCGGCTGAAAACCTCAGAATATGCAGCGATGGCAGAACTGACGGCGCTGATAAGAGACACAGATTTAGAATCCTTTAAGGAGGTCTGGAGACCTTTTTTGGTCTATTTTAAAAGTTACTTTCCATATGTGAAGTCCACAGCGGGGTTTGGAGTTTAAGGAGGAAAGAGCAGAACCTATTAAGGAACCTGTTAAAGAGGATGAAAATGGATTTGGTGGAATTATAAAATGCAATTGTCTGAAATCATTACTGATGGGTGAGCAGGAAGTCATTAGTATTGTAGAATTGGATAGAACTGTTGAGGGACAAAATGTAACTATTAAGCTCGAAATAAAATAAAATATGAATGGGAGGCGGGGAGAAAGTCTCTGGCCACCAGCTTGGGAGGAAAAATTAAAATTTGTAGACTCCCTGGAAAAGACCCTGATGTTGGGGAAGATTGAGGGCACAAGGAGAAGGGGACGACAGAGGACGAGATGGTGGGACAGTGTTCTGGAAGCTACCAGCATGAGTTTGACCAAACTGCGGGAGGCAGTGGAAGACAGGAGTGCCTGGCGTGCTCTGGTCCAGGGGGTCACGAAGAGTCGGACACGACTAAACGACTCAACAACAACAATCCTCCCCCAACGCATTTGTATTTAGTACTTTTCCAATTACAAGTCCAGGTGGATCAAGGAGCATTAGAAAAAAGAGTCTTTTCTTACCTTAAAAAAATTGCATGTCATTTAAAAAATAATAATAACTGTGATTAGTTGAGATTCGCGAGGGGGTTGGACTGGAGGACCCTTGCAGTCCCTTCCAGCTGCACAATTACATGATTCTAACACTTGAGGGGGACGTGGGTGGCGCTGTGGGTTAAACCAGAGAGCCTAGGGCTTGCCATTCAGAAGGTCGGTGGTTCGAATCCCCGCGACGGGGTGAGCTCCCATTGCTCGGTCCCTGCTCCTGCCAACCTAGCATTTCGAAAGCACCTCAAAGTGCAAGTAGATAAATAGGTACCGCTCTGGTGGGAAGGTAAACGGCATTTCCGTGCGCTGCTCTGGTTCGCCAGAAGCGGCTTGGTCATGCTGGCCACATGACCCGGAAGCTGTACGCCAGCTCCCTCGGCCAGTAAAGTGAGATGAGCGCCGCAACCCCAGAGTCGTCTGCGACTGGACCTAATGGTCAGGGGCCCCTTTACCTTTTTAACACGTGAGGAGACTGGGGGTTTTGTGCCTGGTCCCAGGAGAATCCAACATTTGCAAGGGGGCAGAGTTCATGAGGACTAGCCTCGCTCACAGTTCAAGGAACCACAGCGATTCTGCCTGGCCGCTTTCCCTGCTCACGCTGCTCCTCTGACATCTCTTTCCCTCCTGAAACTCCTTTCAAAGCTGGCACAGAGTGTTCCTTCGCTCATTTGCCTCTTCCTCAGTGCCAGTTTGCTCAAAAAAAATAAAAAAATTCCTGCATGCTTCCCTTTAGATCTGCAGGTCATTAGAAAGCTCCTTCCTCAGCCACCAGGGATCCATCCAGCTCTTTCCAGCTCTCCTTTGCATCAAAAAGAGAGGTTCCAGTTTGTGCGTCTGATATTGCCCCCTTTTAAAAAGCTCCGTTTATGTTGAGCTGTCAGTTTCCCTTTACGCCTCCTACCCAGGAAGCCTGTGCATTTAGTCCTATGTCAGTCTCCCCCTCCACACACACACTTCTTCTTTTCTCAAAGCCCCGTGTCCTAATTTTGCAGCTCTTACTCTCCCCCAAGAGAGAAGAACAGCCTCCTTTTACAACCACCGTTTCTCTGAGCTGCTCATCTCGGCCACCTCGTCCTCCACTAATTTCTCCCGAAAGGTCACCTCGCTCTAAATACCGTCCCGTCTCCTGTGGGATCCCTCCATTCTCTGAAGCTGCAATTTGCTCTGCTCTACAGGTTGAGAGGCTGCTGAATATTCGCAGTTCTGATCTCGCATTCCCTCAGATTATTTGAGCGCTGGGTGTGCCCTGCAGTATCAAGCACACACAAAGGGAAAAGGTCCTCTGAAGACCCCCAGGATGAAAGCACTCGCACAAACCAAACAAGCTTTCTTTCGCAGAACAGCAAAATAGCACTTGAGAAGGTGCAAAGTGCTGGAGTCCCAGAGGTGACTGTAGAACCATAGAATTGTTGAGATAGAAGAGACCCCCTGCAAGGCAGGAATCTCAGCTAAAGCATCCAGGAACAGATGGCCATCCGAACTCTGCTTATAAACCTTCAAGGAAGGAAAGTCCACGACCGTTCCCCTGTTAAACAGCTCTTCCCAACAGAAAGTTCTTCCCAATGTTTAGTTGGAATCTCCTTTCTTGCGTGGCAAGTTCCTGCTCCCCCCCCCCCAGTGGAAATAAAGACACATGACACAATTATTAAGGTTAATGGGCTAAATAAGGCCACAACTTTATTGGTTACAGGTGATGAGCGGTATTGGCTTAGGCGTTGGTCCTAACCGACTATATCTGACTCCAGCCCCTCCGCTTGAAGTCCGGGAAGGGTTAACCACCAGTAGGGGGAGTCCTGCTGATGCACATCAACTAGGAACCCCCTGGGGTCACCAATAGGGGGCGTGCCTTAGGCCCTCACCTCCCCAGGCTTCGGACAGGGCCACGCCCCCCAGAATCCTTTATCGGACTACCCTTCAATATGTGGGGCAGGTGATGGCTCTTCCTCCCCTCTTCCATCTACAGAGCAATACCAATGCCTAACTGCCAATACCCAGAAAGTTGTGATGATTTGCTACAAGGCAGGTGAAAACCAAGTGGCTGGTGCCAATTTGCCAAGTGGAAAAATTCCTACCAGGCCCCTCAATGGTGACAAAGCAAGGTCCACAGCAAGGTCAAGGAATGAAAACCTTATAGGGCGGGAGGGTGGGGAAAGCAGGAACAGCTGGCAGGCGGGAAAAGAGGGAGATCCCCGGCCGCGCCTGCCTTAAATAGGGCAGGCCACGCTCCCAGAGCTGGCTGATTGACCGGCCAGGGGGTGACATGGCCAGGGATTCCCCCAATTGTGCAGGGGCTGGGCTCCAGCTGCCACACTCGTGTTGGGGCTGTGACACCCGCAACCTCACCTTCTCCACGGAAGTGGCTTTGTCACTTGAAGCCATGTGTTCGAGGAAACAAGCTTGCTCCATCTTTCCTTTCTCCATCTTTTCCTTTATCCTATATTTGTGCTAACTCACCTGCTCTGCACGAGTTGTGTCTGCTTTTAGGGCTAACTTTTCCCTTCGCAGGGAAAATCTGGGGGTTGCTTTTGTTCCACTCTCTTTCCCTTTATCGCGCAAAAGAATAAGAGCCTGAGAATAGCCCTGCTGGATCAAGCCAGTGGCCCAACATGAAAGGCAGTGTGGTGTAGTGGTTAGAGTATCAGACTTGGAATCCCCACTTGGCTGTGACCTTGGGGTCCAGTCACTGCATCTCGGGCTAGCCTTCCTCACAGGGTGGTTGTGGGGATTAAATGAGGTGGGGTAGAGCCGTAAATCTAGTCCGGCATCCTGTTCTCACAGTGTCCAAGCAGATGCCCCAAAGGGAAACTCGCAAGCAGGATTCGAACACAAGACCAGAACTCTCCTCTCCTTTGGTTTCCAGCAACTGGTGGTCAGAAGGATAGGAAATCTGTCCATTTTGGTTTCTCTCTGAAATCTATCGACCTTTAACTGCACAGTTCTTTATGTTTGCAGCTTTGCCTCGTATACATATTTTTGCAAATAACATTCCCTCACAGGATGCGCCTTTGAATGTCCTTTCTGCCATTAGATGCATTTTTACACCCATTTTTGGGCTTGAGAACGACAATGCAAAAATCCAGAGAAGTGTGCATTTTAAAGGATAGTTGAGTCTTGTTTCAAGACATGTGACTTTGGTGGGTTCACACTGCAAAACAAAACTGAACCAAACCATTTTTTTTACTTTAAATAGATTTTCTAAGCAGCATCACTAGCCGTTAAGCGACACGTTTAAGGGATAGGGAGGGAGCTGTTCATGAATGCAGAAGAGGGTTTTGGGTGCAAGCGTCTGAGAGCTAAAGCACAAGAACCAAAAGCAAATGTCATAGAAGCATAGAATCAGAATTGGAAGAGGTTCTGGGGGTCATCTAGTCCAACCCTCCACAATGCAGGAATCACATCTCTTTTGGCCAGATCCCAGCAGCTTCTCCCAGTTTCTCCCTGAATGGCCCAGACTGAATTCAACCCACACTTAGTCAGCCTATGGGATTAATGGCTGAGAGAGCTGGTGGCCACCACAAAGTCAGGCGGCTTCCCAATTAGGCACCCTGGAACCGAATCTGTGCCAAAGGCCCACAAAATCTATTTCTGCACGTACGAGCAAGAGGATGCCCTGTTGCAACGCTGCCTCGGTTGTGTCAGGTGGACGCAATCTCTGCTCTTAATTTTAGTAACTGCAAAAACATATTTCTAGATGCTATCGATGGCGATTCATCGTTTCTGAAGCTTGTAAGATTGCATTCCAGGAAAATTGGTGAGACGAAAGCAGATAAATGAATAACGAGCGTGGTTGCAAATTCACTGGACAGGCGAACAATTTGCCTTGTTTAGTGAATAGATACCGGTGGTCATGAATGAATTTCAATATCAGCAGCCATGTACTAAGAGCTGCTGTGCTGCTTACTCAAAGCAGGGGCTCCTTGTCTTGAATGGGCTACTGAGAGCCATCCAAACCACATATAAAACAAGATGTTGGTCTGGACATGCCTTTGGTCTGATCCTGCAGAGCTGCGCTTAGGCGCTGCCAGGGCTCTGGGGTCCCGATTGGCCTGTGGGATACCAATCCAGGGGGCCGCGAGACAATTCTTTGCTGGATGGACCCATCTGAGGGTCCGGCGTCTTGGGCGATGCCCTTGGACCTCTTTGCCCACCCAGCACCTTCCCACGACTGCCGGGAAGAACTTCACTTCCAGGAGACGGAAAGAGGAAGGGGCGCGTGGGAAAGGCAGCCGCTGTCACCTCGAGGTTTTTCGCCCTTTCCTTGGGCTGGTTTTCCTGTTCTGGCTCCTTAAACACAAAGCATTAAATATTTAGGGCACCGTTTCTTTCCCCTCCCGGCTTTTAAGTGTGTAACTCAAGCCAGCTTGGCCCCCGCTTCCTCCTGCTGCCTCGCAGCCACGTCCTGCCCCTGCCCGAGTGCGCTTCTAATGCGCTCAGATGTTCCTTTAATGGATTACCTAGCCAGGAACTGGATACCTCGCCCTAATGGATCGCTAATAGCCTGTTTCTGGTTTCGCAGGCTCCGCTGGTTAACTCACACCATCCGCCCCAGCTTCCTGGCCTCCCAAACATGTTGCCCGTCACACTGACACGTCTCCCGAAACATGCGCTCCTCACCTGCGGCCGCAAGGGTTCGCAAGAGTAGCCAGCGCATTGAGCACCGTCCTGTCCGGAGGGGTGTCTGAGTGATGAAAGTGTTGGCAGTGTGTAAGGGGAAAGCACAAGGGGTTTTTTTGGGGGGGGGTAGACGCTTTTCTCAGGACACACCATCCAGTTGCAGAAAAGGGGAGCCAAAATTGTCAAGGGTCTGAGATAACTCCTCTGCCAGGAATGGGTGCACAGTTTGGAAGGAAAAAATGAGCAAGGAGGAACACTGGAACGTGGGGAGGGGGGTCGTGTAGTGATCATGAAAGGGGGCAAATAGTTGCTGTCTCAGACAGAACTTAAGAGTCCACCACCTTCTGAAGGAGTCCGTTCCACTGTTTTCTTGTTTTTGTTTTTAAAAAAATTATTAAGAATTTCAACATAACAATTTATCAAAAACATATCATCCTCATTCCCCCCCCCATTTTTCCCTCCCCCAAACCAGAAACCCACCCTCCCACCCCCAGACTTCCCTTAGCTCCTCTTTCTGGTTTTTCAGCACATGTTAATATCTGCGTATTACAAAACTGTAAAGATCCTTAATTTATCTATCTATATGTTACCAATACAGTGGTACCTCAGGTTACATACGCTTCAGGTTACATACACTTCAGGTTACAGACTCCGCTAACCCAGAAACAGAACGTCGGGTTAAGAACTTTGCTTCAGGATGAGAACAGAAATCGTGCTCTGGCAGCGCAGCAGCAGCGGGAGGCCCCATTAACTAAAGTGGTGCTTCAGGTTAAGAACAGTTTCAGGTTAAGTACGGACCTCCTGAACGAATTAAGTACTTAACCCGAGGTACCACTGTATATGCTATATGTTCATTTATGGACCTAATAGGTATCTTCAGCCATTTCCACATGTTGCCCTGCAACCAGTCCATGCAGAATGTAGGCACCCTATACAGTGGTACCTCAGGTTACAGATGCTTCAGGTTACAGACTCCACTAAACCAGAAATTGTACCTCAGGTTAAGAACTTTGATTCAGGATGAGAACAGAAATCGTGCTCTGGCAGCACAGCAGCAGCGGGAGGCCCCATTAGCTAAAGTGGTGCTTCAGGTTAAGAACAGTTTCAGGTTAAGTACGGACCTCCTGAACGAATTAAGTACTTAACCTGAGGTACCACTGTAATAAATTTGTGTATGTTTATTCAAAACCTGCCAAGGAGTCCAATTCCGTTTGTTGTTTCTTTAAGTATTTTGTAAAAAGGTTCCTATTCTTCTTTGAAGTCACAGTTGTCCTTGTCACACAGTTTGTGTGTCAGTTTCGCCAATTCTGCATAGTCCATCAGTTTCTCTTGCCACAGTTCTTTGGTGGGGATTTCTTCATTCTTCCATCCTTGTGCTATTAAGACTCTTGCCGCCGTTGTCGCATACATGAAAATGGTTTTCAATTTCCTTGGCAGGTCTTTTCCTACAATCCATAACAAAAATGCTTCAGGCTTTTTTACAAATGTTAATTGTAACCTCCTCTCCCAGCTCCTTCAAGGGCTCCTCCTAAGACTTGGTTTCCAGACCCTTAACCATCTTTTTCACCCTCCTCTGCACACCTTCCAGCTTCTCAGCATCCTTCTTAAATTCTTAAACAACTGGACGCAGTATTCCAAGTGTGGTCTGATTAAGGCAGAATAGAGTTGGACTATGACTTCCCTTGATCTAGACACTAGACCTCTGTTGATGCAGCCTAGAAGAGCATTAACCTTTTTTTTGCTGCTGAATCACGCTGTTGACTCAAGCATTATCACCATACTTGAGAAAAGAGTGATGTAGCTTTGCAGCTTGTCACAGGAGAAAATGGGTTTATGTGCATGGGTTGGGGAGCCCTAAAACCTAAAGCTTCTGTCATTTGATCAGGAACTAGCGCCATGCCATTGCTCCAACTGGAAACATCCCCATGTACAACAGGACGCAAGAGGTTCTCTAAGGTTACTGAAGTTTTCTACAGGGTCAGAGTGCTTCATTTCTGTTCTCTGCAGCCGACTTGTGCTATTCTGTTAGCAATTTCAAATCCAGACATTACCAGCATAATTTGCTGGAAAGTTCAGAAACTCTGCTGGACCCAAACTGCTGGATATCTCAGTCCAAAGTCTTTTGGCGGGACCTTAAATCTGACCTTCCTAGCAGGACAATTTTAACAAAGTTAGCTAAGACAGCTTGCAAACAAGCCGAAATCTGTCTGATCTGAGTTGTCCTGCCAAGTCGTGCTTTGATTAGGCAGACAGCTCTTAAAAGGCTTTCCGGATTATTTTGGGAAACTGCACGTCCTGGTCAAATTGACCAGGACAACACAAAATGGGGTGATGACGTTTTGGAACTGCTTTGGTCTCTCCCCATCTCAAAATGGAAGGGCTGGCAGAGAAGCAATCCTTGGAAACGTTTCTGAGCAATGGCCTGCACGCAGTCAGCTCATGCACAAAGGCGAATCCAGCCTCTAATCTTGGAAAAAGGAGAGGTGTGGAAAGATGATGGTTGGGGGACTCATCTGAACAAGCAAGAGAGCTTAAGGAGAGCGTGTGAGCATCTTGGAATTTGGGGGAAGAGTCTTCAGTAAGAAAGCAAAAGCCCCAGACTCTGAGTCGTGCCTTCTAATAAGAATAATAACAACACAGTGGTACCTCTGGTTGTGAACGGGATCCGTTCTGGAGGCCCGTGCGCAACATGTAAAGAGTGAAACCCGCAGCGGCGCGTCTGTGCACGCGCGGGTCGTGATTCGCCGCTTCTGCACAGGTGCGTAACGTCATTTTGCACTTCTGCGCATGCGCGAGCGGCGAAACCCAGAAGTAACCCTGTCCGGTACTTCTGGGTCGCCGCGGGACATAACCTGAAAGAACGTAACATGAAGCAAATGTAACATGAGGTATGACTGTAATAATTTTACTATTTATACCCCGCCCATCTGGATGGGTTTCCCCAGCCACTGTGGGGAACACTAAAAACAGAATAAAACTTCAAACATTAAAAACTTCCCTAAACAGGGCTGCCTTCAGATGTCTTCTAAAAGTCAGATAGTTGTTTATTTCCTTGACATCTGATGGGAGGGCGTTCCGCAGAGCGGGCACCACTACCGAGAAGACCCTCTGCCTGATTCCCTGTAACTTGGCTTCTCACAGTGAGGGAACCGCCAGAAGGCCCTTGGAGCTGGACCTCAGTGTCCGGGCAGAATGATGGGGGTGGAGACGCTCCTTACTGGGCCAAGGCCTTTGCCAGTCCCTGGTCAGTTTTGTCAAGTGAGCAATTGAGTTGCATCTGGGCTTTAGTCCTGGGCTATTAGCAGGTTCCTTCTGCTTCCTAGTCATCTAACAGAGACTTCCTTCTAACCCTCCAGCGACCCTTTCCCTTGACTCACAACGCCTCTCCATTCTCTTTCTAGCAATGGAGCTTTTCACCCATGCACGTGGAGCATGCAGATCAGGGGTCTTGTGCGTTACCTATGAACCCCCTATGAACCTATGAACCCCCTTCCTAATCCAAATACCATTTATATCAATGGTTCCAGCATCTCTCCTCTCCCTTCGGCAAGGAGGACTTTGCAGCAGTCCCAGCTCCTCTCTTGCCTTTGTTAGTGGAGATTGTGATTTTGTTTCTATTGTCCGATTCTGATTTTTTTCTATTTTATTTTATTTTAATTATTTAAAAAAACAAACAAACCCAGAGTTGGCTAAGAGGTAGCCCAGGTGATAGGACCTGAGCTGGGGGTAAAATAGTTCCCTGTTGCCCACCCACCCCAGCCCCAATCCAAACACCTGCCTTTCCAAAGCTAATGATTCAGGAAAGCTGCTGCTACCATTATTCTGGAAGTGCCAATTTTGTGAGCTTTTTTTTTAAAAAAAAAATGAGCCATAAAAGGGCCCAGAAGAGGCCTAGTATTAGGTGTGAATTGTGCAACTCACTCATTTATGGAGTGCATAATGGGGGGAGGCGGAGCGGTTATCTTGTGAAAATTCGCTGCAGAGGGAAAGTCCCTCTTTTCAAGGTTGACAGCTGAGAACTTTGATGAGCAGCAATGGATGGGGTGGGCTTGGGACTTTAGGGAAAGTCATGTGGAAAGAGGTGCTCTTCCTCTCAACTGGCCTTCCCCAACTGGTGCCCTCCAGATGTTGCTGTACTACAACTCCCTCCAGCCTCTGCCAGCACAGCTGCTGCAGATGTGGCAATTGGAGGGGCAGTCCAGAAACACCTGGAGTGCAACAGGTTGGTATAGATATAGAAAAGCATTTCACTGGATGGCATGTGCAGGGCCTTGCAGAGCCAGGCAGAGGCCCAGGCCAGGTAGATAATGTGTACCCCCCCTTTTTTTTTACCCTGGGGGTAACTGAAGTCTTATAAATAAGTAAGTATATAAATAATTTTCACAAAAGTTATGCTGACAAATAATTTTATTTCAAGGCTTGAACCATATCTGCATATAAAGACAAAATGGAAAATATAGATATACAATGTTGTTGTTGTTTAGCTGTTTAGTCATGTCCGCCTCTTTGTGACCCCCTGGACCAGAGCATGCCAGGCACCCCTGTCTTCCACTGCCTCCCGCAGTTTGGTCAAGCTCATGCTGGTAGCTTCGAGAACACTGTCCAACCATCTCGTCCTCTGTCGTCCCCTTCTCCTTGTGCCCTCCATCTTTCCCAACATCAGGGTCTTTTCCAGGGAGTCTTCTCTTCTCATGAGGTGGCCAAAGTCTTGGAGCCTCAGCTTCAGGATCTGTCCTTCCAGTGAGCACTCAGGGCTGATTTCCTTCAGAATGGAGAGGTTTGTTCTTCTTGCAGTCCATGGGGCTCTCAAGAGTCTCCTCCAGCACCATAATTCAAAAGCATCCATTCTTCGGACATCAGCCTTCTTTATGGTCCAGCTCTCACTTCCATACATCACTAGTGGGAAAACCATAGCTTTAACTATACGGACCTTTGTTAGCAAGTTGATGTCTCTGCTTTTTAAGATGCTGTCTAGGTTAGTGCTTTTAAAAAATATATAGGGAATGTATGCTGCCCGAGGCCCCCTTTGGAATCGGAGGACTGGGCCCAAGTGGCCCATATGCCCCCCCCCCTCTGTCTGTGCCTGGGCATGCAATCCCTGCTACATTTACCCAAGAGTAAGCCCTGTTATATAGCTGGATTTACATACACCAGAAAGGTTTTTTCCCTATCATCCAGAAAATACTGTATCTATTTGTCTGTTTCTCTATTGTTTGGCTCCCATGCCAGTTACTGCTCTTCAAAACCTAGCTGGGTTGGGTGCCCTCTTTGCCAGGCTAGGAATGCCAATCAAGATGCCCTCAGGCGCTTGTCATGGCTTCAGGGTGGCACTTGGCAGCTTCCTAACCTGTGCCATCGGACGTTTGGGCACCCCCAGTTCTGCGCAAAGCCATGGCCGCAACATCTCACCCCCAAGAGGTGCTGGGATGCTGTGAATTCATCGGCAGCCCCCCCAATGACCCTTCCCTTCTCCCCTTTGCAGGTGGAGCTGTCGGACGGGACGACCCACATCATCACCGACGCCTACGCGGGCAAGGAGTACATCATCCAGGTGGCAGCCAAGGACAACGAGATTGGCACGTGGAGCGACTGGAGCGTGGCCGTGCATGCCACGCCCTGGACTGAGGAGCCCAAGCATCTCACCACAGAAGCCCAGGGAGCAGGTGAAGCCATGAAGATGCAGGAAGAGGAGGGTTTTTCTGTGGGGACGGGAAGAGGGAGTCGTTTCTGGGGAGGAGGAGGTCTTGCTCAGGCAGGGCTAGCGCCAGGGATGGAGTCAGATGATGCAGAGGCCCTTAGCAGTGACGTTGACTCTTTGTTCAAGGAAACCAGACACAACTCAGCAGCAGTAGGTCTTGCCCCTGTGGAGCAGTTGGTCCCCACTTTCCACCCTTCCGCAGGCTCCTCCTCTCCTAATAATAATGATAATAATAATTTATTACAGTGGTACCTCGGGTTACATATGCTTCAGGTTACAGACTCCGCTAACCCAGAAATAGTGCTTCAGGTTAAGAACTTTGCTTCAGGATGAGAACAGAAATTGTGCTCTGGCGGCGCGGCAGCAGCAGGAGGCCCCATTAGCTAAAGTGGTGCTTCAGGTTAAGAACAGTTTCAGGTTAACTATGGACCTCCGGAACGAATTAAGTACTTAACCCGAGGTACCAATGTATTTATACCCCGCCCATTTGGCTGGGCTTCCCCAGCCACTCTGGGCGGCTTCCAACAAAATATTAAAATACAGTAATGCATCAAACATTAAAAGCTTCCCTAAAGAGGCTGCCTTCAGATGTCTTCTAAAAGTCTGGTAGTTGTTGTTCTCTTGGACATCTTGTGGGAGGGCGTTCCACAGGGCAGGTAGTAATAGTAATTTATTATTTGTACCTTGCCCATCTGGCTGGGTTTCCCCAGCCACTCTGGGCGGCTTCCAACAAAGATTAAAAATACATTAAAATGCCACACATTTAAAAATTCCCTGAACAGGGTGCCACCACCGAGAAGGCCCTCTGCCTGGTTCCCTATAACTTGGCTTCTCGCAGTGAGGGAACCGCCAGAAGGCCCTCGGCGCTGGACCTCAGTGTCCGGCAGAACGATGGGGGTGGAGACACTCCCAAATATTTCCCAAGCATCTCAAACTGCATCTGCTCACCTCTGGGATCTGGTTGTGCCCTTCTTATTATCCTGTGCATTCTTAGAGACCGGGGTAGGAGGGGAACTTGTTGCGGCCAGAGAGGGAGGCTCCTGGGATTATTCAGCAGCCTTTTGACACACACACCCTTTCCACTTCATGCTGTGATTCCTGCATGTTTGGGGGTTGGACTAGATGACCCTCGGAACCCCTTCCAATTCTTCTTTACTTCTGCGTAGCCCATTTTGTAGACCAGGTGGAGATTCCGCATCAGAATGAAAGCATTGGAGGGTAGCAGCCAGGCGGGCCACATCCCCTTTCCTTCTGCGGGTGCTGATATTGTCTGCGCCTGAGGCCCACCAGATCTGGAGTCCTCGGCCAACAGGGAAACAGGTCCCAGATGTGGCCGACATCTGGGAGGTCCTGTAGCCAGCTTTGAAAGTTGAGGAACTTGCAATGCATGGCTCGCCGCAGCCAGCCCTGTAACACCCAGGATTCCTGAGTGCTGCCACGGTTGCTCAGAGATAAGGAGTTTTGCAAAACAGACCCTTCTTTCCATGCCAAAGATGGCAGTGCTGACATAAAGGAACTTTCGATCTTTTTGCAATAATCCACCCGTTTTGCTTTGGAAGGAAAGTGGTGGTGAGCTGGGTGCTTCCCTATGGGGTGCTGTGGGAGTGGGCTTCCTGCTCTGCCAGGGGGCTCAACGAGAGACCCTTCCCAGGGCTATGATTCTGTGTCCCTTAGGAGTTTCTGCCCTGCTGCCTTTGGAGTGGCTCTTCCAGGGTTAACGCGCCCATTTTGAAGGGCAAAGGCATGGAACCACAGAAGGGCTCTTGCGCTCCAATCCTGCTTGCAGACGTTTCCCATTGGGACGTCTACATGGCCACTGTGCGGAGAGGATGCTGGACTAGGTGGGCCGTTTGGCCTGATCCAGCAAGGTTTCTTTATGTCCTTAAAGGACCCCTGACCATTAGGTCCAGTTGTGGCCGACTCTGGGGTTGCAGCGCTCATCTCGCTTTATTGGCCGAGGGAGCCGGCGTACAGCTTCTGGGTCATGCGGCCAGCAGGACTGAGCTGCTTCTGGCGAACCAGAGCAGCGCACGGAAACGCCGTTTACCTTCCCGCCAGAGCGGTACCTATTTATCTACTTGCACTTTGACGTGCTTTTGAACTGCTAGGTTGGCAGGAGCCACGGCCAAGCAATGGGAGCTCACCCCGTCGCGGGGATTCGAACCGCCGACCTTCTGATCGGCAAGTCCTAGGCTCTGTGGTTTAACCCACAGCGCCACCTGCGTCCCATTTACGTGAGGGTAAAAACAACTCTGACTACCTGAATGATACCCCTGCCACCCCAAAGTGGTTTTTCCATTGGGGTGCCCATTTCTTAAGCTCTGTGCTGTGTCTCTAAGTGTTTTTGGCGGGAACACCATTCTTTAGGCTTGCAAAGTTCCCGTTTCTCTCGACAGCAGCATCACACAAGTCAGCTCTCCTCCTTCAAAAGGGGTTCTTGCTTCTACCAACACCCCCAGCAATAAAACCCTGCTGGCCAAGGAGATAGGCTTGCACAAATCTTCACAGGTTTATCAAAGGAGCCGAGGTCCTGCAATGACTTTACCCGTGTACAGAATTCCAGACCCCAAGACATAGCAATGGCCCTGAAAAGGAGTCACACAAGTTCAGAGGAAGTTGCTTTGGGCTTATCCAGACTTCCTCTTGTCCCTCTTTCCTCCGGGGAAAACTGCTCTTTGGCACTTAATCAGAGCAAACAGCCATCCAGGTTTTCTGTGGATTGCTGTTTGTTCTGATTCAGCACTAAAGAGCAGGCTTTTTCCTGGGAGAGGAGTGGCGCAAGGGGAAAACCACTCGGACCCATGCTTTATAGGCACAGAAGAGGAGGAAGTGTGGACGAGGCCTTTGTCTGGCCCAGCCTCATACTGTCTGCTCTGATGGGCAGCTGCTCATTCTCCTGGGTCGTCTCAGGCAAAGAAGGGTAGCTAGCTGTATCCTTTTAAACTGGAGGTGCCTGCTGGAAAGGAGATTCTGATTAAACATCAGGAAGGACTTTTAAGCAGAGGTTCTCCATTGTCTCCTGAGACAGTTGTTTGCCAACAAGGATGGCCAATGGTAAGGGATTATTCAGCTGTGAGTTGGACTAGATGACCCTTGGGGTCCTTTGCATGATCCTGCATGCAAATCCCATGCTCTGACCACTGGGCTAAAGTCTCTCTCCCATCATGGAGGCAGAGAGGTCTATTAACAGCTGTGAACCACGATAATTCAATGGAACTTCCTTGTTCAGATGCAGTCTACCTCTAATGCCGGGGATGGAGGAAAGATCAGCCAGCCCTGTGCTCTTCTTGCGACCTTCCCAGCGGCTCATGGTAGGATCAGAACACAGGGTCAGATGGACCTGGGTCTGATCCTGCAAAGCTGCTTTTCCGCCTACCACTTGCCAGCTGGCTATGCTCTCCCCACCAGGAAAGGGCAGCGGGGTTTCAGGAAATGTGGGAACCAGAACAGGCCGTGTGCTTCGCAAAATCTCTGGCAAAAGGCGCTGTCCAGTGTGGGTTTTTGTAGCAGCACACAACGGGAAGCCTGTTAGCGAGGAAAGCCGCAAAGTTAACAACTCTCTGTTTCTAGGAAAGAGCTGGGCTGGCTTCCAAGTGCATAATGTGATATCAGCCTCTGGCTTCCCAGAAGCAGCCGTGCAGAGTCCGGGCTGGTCCCCTCAGCTGGCACCGGCGCTCGTGGGGTTGGGAAATCGAGGAGAAAAAAATGCTGTCCACTACTAGGAAAGCACCGGGAGGCCTGCCAAAGACCCTTGGGGCGTCTGGTTGTGTGCGCGCGCACACACACAGGGGAATGTGCAAATTATTGGTGCTGCCTGGCTGCACGACAGCCTGTGTAGAGACGGCACATTTCAGCACGCCAAGGGGGTCAGCTCTTAGGGGCTGCCGTGCAGGTGAAATCAGCTGACAGATTTGGAGAATGTTGCAAACCGCATAAACCCAGGCTATGCAACATCACCCATGCTCCCCTCTTTGGTCCTGTTCAGTTCTTTAAGGTGACCGTTGGTGTGTTGGGGACGGGCTGGGGTCTCTTGGCACCTGATATGTCTTTGGATGCCCCTTGGCCCAGAAATGGCCAAAGCCCAAGCCTGAACATTATTCCCACCTTTCCTTGGGCTTGCTTTTATGGTTATAGGAAGCAGGTGGCGCTTGTGGTCTAAACCACGGAGCCTCTTGGGTTTGCCGATCAGAAGGTTGGCAGTTCGAATCCCCATGATGGGGAGAGCTCCCGTTGCTCTGTCCCAGCTCCTGCCAACCTAGCAGTTCAAAAGCACGCCAGCACAAGTAGATAAATTGATATGGTTGCAGTGGGAAAGTATACAGCATTTCCGAGGCTCTGGCTTCCTTCACGGTGTCCCGTTGCGCCAGAAGTGGTTTAGTCCTGCTGGACACATGACCCGGAAAGCTGTCTGTGGGCAAACGCCGGTTCCCTCGGCCTGAAAGCGAGATGAGCGCTGCAACCCCATAGTCACCTTTTAGTGGACTTAACCATCCAGGGGTCCTTTACCTTTTTACCTGTTTATGGTTAAGCAAGTGCAAGTCGCTTTCAAGAACTACACCGAATAGTCACATCAGTGCAAGACAGGGGATTTCAAGGCTGGAGATATTTTGCAAGTGTCACCTGCTTTTTCATCTTTTTCTCTACCTGTTCATTGGTTTTGATTGCCTCACACTGTTATTTTGGGCTCCGTTTTTTCCCTTAACGCTGGTGTGACGAAGTGTCCCTGTGACATCACCCCATCCAGTTTGGGATCATGCAGCCAATGTTGCAGTGTCACAGTGCAACATACCCAATTGGCTTAGGTTGTGTGATGATGGTCAGTAGCAATAAATGCATGCCTCCTCATGCCCCCCACTCCAAAAAAAAAAAAGGCAAAACAAGTAACTCTTTGTGACCATTTGCCTCCGAAAAAAATTGATCAAGGGAATCCGTGATGGTCAGTGTCCTGCAACTTGGAATTTAGTGTGAGCAGAGACTGCCCTCTGGTGGCCACGTGGCTTGGCATGCAAGTAGGAAGGGCAGCAGGCATCTTGCAAAAGTTCATCGCAACTCTGAGCCCCATTGACGTCAATGGCATTAATTGCTCTCCTAATGAATATCGTTTAGCAATGTTCTCCAGTGGATTGCTCTTCCTCATCCATCTCTTGGTGGTCCCTGTGTGGTGCTGTGAAAATAACACCCAACATTATTATTCATATTATTAATATTGTTCATATCATCTTTATCCTGCCATTCCAACATGGAGCGCAGGGCAGAGTACATTCTCTCCCCCCTCACAACAACCTTGCAGAGTAGGGCTGGGTGAGAGACAGCAGCGTTGGATTGCATGGCTGAGGGAGGAGACCTTACTTGGAAAATCAATACAACCCAGTGGTTAAGAAAGCCCAACAGAGACTCCATCTCCTCAGAGTATTGCGGAAGAATGATGTCAATCAACATGATGATCTCCTTCTACCGGTCCACAATAGAAAGCGTCCTTTCCTACTGCATCACGGTGTGGGACGCTGGTTTGACATCAACTGATAGGAAGTGCCAACCTAGCAGTTTGAAAGCACACAGTGCAAGTAGATAAATAGGTACCACTCCAGTGGGAAGGTAAACGGAATTTCTGTGCGCTGCTCTGGTTCGCCAGAAGCGGCTTAGTCATGCTGGCCACATGACCCGGAAGCTGTACGCCGACTCCCTCGGCCAATATAGCGAGATGAGCGCCGCAACCCCAGAGTCGGCCACGACTGGACCTAACGGTCGGGGTCCCTTTACATTTACATTCTGCATGGACTGGTTGCATGGCAACATGTGCAAGTGGCTTGAGATACCTACTAGGTCCATAAATTACCATATAGCATCTATTCAACAAATAAAACAGCAACAATTTGTTGTTGACAAAGGGCAGCTGGACATAGAAAGGGCCCCATTACCTTCAGGAGCTGAGAGCCTCATCAAACCTAAATCCGGCCCTGACTGTACACGACTCCATGGGGCAAGGAGATGGGGGGCCGCTGGACATCCCGCTCTACCTGTGCCCCTGGCATTAATCCCTTTCCCCTTTCCTTCAGAGACGACGACCGCCAGCACCTCAGCCTTTGTGGTCCCCACCACCACCAGCATCGGGAACTCGGAGGAGCAAGGCAGCAATGGAGCCATCGCCCTGTCCTGGGTGGCTAGTCTGCTATTGGTGGCTTTCAGCATCCACTTTATTTAGTGAGTGTCTCTTAGGGCCCCTCCTTGTGGGATGAAGGGGGCAGGGGGGAAAAGGGGAAAGAAAACAGGGGGGGGTTATATGGAAGCTGGCATCTGTCTGTCTCTGGAGACGCTGGAGGGGTCCGCCTTTGGGGGTGAGGTCAAGCCGTTGGGAGGTTGTGGCTGTTGGGACCATGGACCGCTCTCCCTGTGGACTCGCCTTCCTTGGAGGTTTCTCAGCAGCAAGTTCTTCCTGACGTTTGGCCCCGTGAGAAGAGGCTGCTGGACTAGACAGGCTCCATAGGATCTTTCTGTTGTTCTTAGATCGTTTTTATTAATTTTCCAATAAAAGACATCCAATTAACATATCAAATCATAATCCAATAAAATACAAAGTAAAATAAAAAAAGGTCGGATTATCTTCCGAATTGTAATTATTACCGTATTTTTCGCTCTATAAGACACACCTTTTCCCTCCTAAAAAGTAAGGGAAATGTGTGTGCGTCTTATGGAGCGAATGCAGGCTGTGCAGCTATCCCAGAAGCCAGAACAGCTAGAGGGATTGCTGCACAGCGCTCCTTCTTGCTGTTCTAGCTTCTGGCTTAGCCCCTCAGTCCCTTCCCCCACCTCCCGGAAAAGCCCCAAGAGCCGCGTGGGCTGCCCTTCTCCCTCCTTCGGGGAAAAGCCTGCAAGCGCCACACACACCTCCACGCGGCTCTTTAAAGGGAGCGCTGAGCAGAGCATGGGGATGCTACAGGCTCTGCTCAGTGCTCCCTTTAAAGAAATTTTTTTTTCTTGCATTCCCCCTCTGAAAACTAGGTGCGTCTTATGGGGAGAAAAATACAGTAATTTTATGGCTTCCCATAGTCTGCACCTTGAAGCATGTCCAAATCTCAGTCCTGCCTCTCAGCGATTTTTCCATATTTCCACATCTCGATTTTAACTCTCAAGGCTCTCCATAGGATCTTGTGGTAGCCAATTTCCTCCTCTTTGCATTTGTCCAGTCCCTTTCTAAAACCATCCAGGTCTCTCGCCATCGCTACCCCCAGTGGCAGTGAGTTCCAGGGTTTAACAAGAGGCGGTGACGACCACCACCAATTTGAATGGCTGCCTCAATGTGGGAACAGGACGCTGGACTAGGGGGGGCCACTTCTTATGTTCACTTTTCCTTTCCCTCCCCCTTCCTCTAGACTCGGCCTCGGAGCCCCGCTGAGGAGGTCCCCGACTCACCGGAACGTCTGTCTTTGCTTCTGTTTTGCACATGGTCTGAAGGACGTGTTCCGTTTCTCTTCATCGCTGCACTTCTCAGAAGGCCGAGTCCCCCCAAAAAGAAGATCCAAGGGGCCCAGGCTCTCTGCCCGCCCGCCCGCCCACCTGCCACCCAACCAACTACAAACTTACCCAGAACTTTGCAAAGCTGCCTGACTAAACCTTCAAAAGGACAGAGGAGCTCTCCTCGCACGCGAAAGTGACAGGCGGGAATGTGGGGTGGGATTGGGGGCGGGGGGAGGAGAAAGGCAGGCCTGAAGTGGGGGGGGAGGGAGGGAGCAGCAGCCTGGAGCACCAGCCACCCTCCTGGCCCCGGGTTCAGATCATACAGCTAAACCACCACGCCAAAGACCCTCTGCTGGGCATGCTTTGAACCCGCAGCCCGGTTCCTGGACACAGGAGCGCAACAGACGGACGGACGGACAGGGCGGCTCTGGGAGGGGAGGCCACGAACCTGACGCCCAGGGGGGGCTGCCCCCAAGGCCGGCGTTCCTCTTCCTCCCCTTCCTCCTCTTGGCAGCTGTGAGAGAATGAACCTTTGAGCCCTCGGCCGGGCAGAGAGAGTCAAATGTTCCCGCGGAGGCATCGCGGCTCTGCCCCACACATCACGGTGGGGGGGCGGAATAAAGCAAGCGCCCCACCGGGAGCCACGAGAGGGGTGCGTCAAGGCGGCTGGCGGGTCTTTGTTTTTTAAAAGAAGCCGTTCGTAACTGTCCCACCAAAGGAGAGGTCGGGAGGGGGTCCCATCTTGGAAAACACACGCTCACCCCTTCCCTCCCGCCCCATTTGTAGCTGTGTGTCCCCCTTCCGTTTATACAGAAAAGCTCCTTAGGTTTGTGTATTGGTCTTATTATTGGGGAGTGGGATGTATACCCGATGGAACTGTAGCTAAACTAAGATGTCCTCTTGGCCCCCCCACCTCACCCAAAACTGCCCTGTTCCCTCTCTTCACCCCTTCCCCAAGTCCTGTTTTGTAAGAATCCGGCTTCCCCAAATTCCCCTTCCTCTCCCTCCCTCCCCCCTCGTTTCAAAGTGCAGTATTGAACACCCTACGCCCTATTATTCCAAAACGATAATATGCTGTATTTGAACTTTTTATAGATGTGTATATATATATAAAAAACTTTTAAAATCACACACACTTCACTGAAGGAAAAACAAAAAAACAAAACACCCGCACTCACACAAGAGAGAGATTGTTCATTAAATGTGACCATTTCATTATGGCTTTTTTGTGAATGTGGTAAATGGTTTGGTTTGGAGCCTTGGAGCCAAGAGGCTTGAAACGAGGAAGAAGAAGAAGAAGGATCTGCCGTCTCATAAATGAAGGTGCCAAGGCAATAAGGGGGGCACATGGGGGGGGACAGGACACACACATAGGGGGCACCTCGAGGTGTCTTTGCAAACTTCGTCCCACCACTAGGAAGAACTTTCTGGCAGTAAGAGCCCATGGACGGTGGAGCAGACTCCCGAAGAAGGTGGTGGTCTCTCCTTCTTTGGAGGATTTTAAGCAGAGGTTGGTTGGCCGCCTTCCAGGTATTGTGATTCCAGGCATTGGAGGGGGCTGGACTGGAGGACCCTCAGGCTCCCTTCCAACTCTGCAGCTCTAAGATTCCATCATCTTCATCATCATCAAACCTTTATTGGCATCACTTACAAACATTCAGAATAAATAGGCAGTGAGTCGTCGCCTTATTATTATTATTATTATTATTATTATTATTATTATTTATTTCTACACCGCCCATCTGGCTGGGTTTCCCCAGCCACTCTGGGTGGCTTCCAATAGAATATTAAAAACACAATAAAACATCAAACAGTAAAAGCTTTCCTAAACAGGGCTGCCCTGAGATGTCTTCTAAAAGTCAGATAGTTTATTTCCTTGACATCTGGTGGGAGGGCGTTCCACAGGGCGGGCACCACCACCGAGAAGGCCCTCTGCCTGGTTCCCTGTAACCTCCCTTCTCGCAGCAAGGGGACTGCCAGAAGTCCCTCGGTGCTGGACCTCAGTGTCCGGGCAGGACGATGGGGGTGGAGACGCTCCTCCTGGACCATTTGGGGCTTTACAGGTCAGCACCAACACTTTGAATTGTGCTCAGAAACGTACTCTGCTAATTTCAATTTCTGAAAAAGAAATAAATGGCCAATTTCACATTTGTGCCCCCTACCCTGCACATATTACCTCCAAGGTCCTCTTGATTCTGATGGTGTTAATGTTCAAATAACCTTGCTTCAGGCGTTACATCCTTATTTTAATTTTTGGTTGATGAATCAGTTCTAATTTGGATGTGAAAGGTGCCTTTTCTTCAAATCCCTGCCGGAGCCCAGCAATGCGATGGGTCCTGTTCTGTGGGGACACTTCCCCCCCCCCCCCATCCCTGGGATAGTTCAGTCAGTAAGGGAAGAGGCTCTTAATCTCAGGGTTGTGTGTTTGAGCAAAAGACTCCTGCCTCGTCAGGGATTGGACTAGATGACCCTCGGGGTCCCTTCCATGATTCAATTGTCTCCCCCACCCCCAGCACTTCCTATCCGGTGGAATGCCAACACTTCTACACCTCTCCAGATTTGGGGTCATGCAGACTCGCTCTGAGCCCTGCTCACCTGTCCTTGAAATGGGGGGATGCTCTGAATGCAGAAGGTCCCAGGTAGGAGGCCTGGTTTATTCAGGTGAGAAGGATCTCAGGTACCAAGGCAGGTAAGGAGAGCAAACCCCTGTGTTGCAATACAGAAGAATATGCTCAAATACATCTGCAGCACGTGGCTAATAAATGTAGTAAATGTATTATTATTATTAGTGGTTAGAATGTCACCCAAAATTTACAAATCATCAACTTCAAAATAATATACAGTCATACCTCGGGATAAATACGCTTCAGGTTGAGCGCATTCGGGTTGCGCTCCGCAGCGACCCGGAAGTAACAGAGCGTGTTACTTCCGGGTTTTGCCGCTCGTGCATGCGCAGATGCTCAAAATGATGTCATGCGTGGAAGTGGCAAAATGCGACCCACGCATGTGCAGATGCGCTGTCGCGTCTTACATTATGTTCAGGATGCGAACAGGGCTCTGGAATGGATCCTGTTTGCATCCCGAGGTACCACTGTATATACAGTGGTACCTCTGGTTACGTACTTAATTCGTTCCGGAGGTCCATTCTTAACCTGAAACTGTTCTTAACCTGAAGCACCGCTTTAGCTAATGGGGCCTCCTGCTGCTGCCACGTGATTTCTCTTCTCATCCTGAAGCAAAGTTCTTAACCCGAGGTAATATTTCTGGGTTAGCGGAGTCTGTAATCTGAAGCGCCTGTAACCTGAAGTGTATGTAACTCAAGGTACCACTGTATATCGGTCCATAACCAAGAAGTAGTCGGCGTGATGAATTGCTGGGAGGGAAAAGCACGTCGCAGGTGGGATGCCTTTCAATGGATGATGTCCAAAAGTATTGTGGTGGTGAGTGTTCCAACGTGAAGAATTCAATAGCAACCAGCTAACAAGCAGAACAGAACAGTATATCCGGACTGAATCAACTGTTTCGAAGATGAATCTTTGTCAGCAAATAATTTTTGATAGAATATCCATACAGGTAAATGTAATACTTGTGGATCAGAGCTCACTTAGTGTGTGATCTTTTCCCTCCTGCATTTTTGAGGAAAATTTGTTGTTCCTTGCATCCGCATCCCACATTCTTCTTTTTTTAAAAAAGATTTTTATTAAAGTTTTCAAAAAATTACAAAAAGAAAAAAGAAAAAGAAAAAAAATACAAAGTAAAAACAGTTAAAAACAATTCAATCTTTCCGTATCTTATCTTTCATTTGCTTGTTCCCCAGACCTCCTCACACCTCCCTTTTTTGTATCCAGTTGAATTAGTTGGTTCAGCAAATCCTTTCCCTCTTTGTTTTTATCCTAATCTTTAATCTTAATATATTATAACTTTAGATTATCACCTGTTAACAATCCATTTTTGCACATCTTTATAACATTACTGCTGAAAACCACTTAACTTCAATCCAACATCATTCTAACATTCGTTAATTTTGCAGTATTTCTGTAAATAGTTTTTAAATTTCTTCCAATCTTCTTCCACTGACTCTTCTCCCTGGTCTCGGATTCTGCCGGTCATTTCCGCCAGTTCCATGTAGTCCATCACCTTCATCTGCCATTCTTCCAGGGTGGGTAGATCTTGTGTCTTCCAATACTTTGCGATAAGTATTCTTGCTGCTGTCGTGGCATACATAAAGAAAGTTCTATCCTTCTTTGGCACCAATTGGCCGACCATGCCCAGGAGAAAGGCCTCTGGTTTCTTCAGGAAGGTATATTTAAATACCTTTTTCATTTCATTATATATCATCTCCCAGAAAGCCTTAATCCTTGGGCACGTCCACCAAAGGTGAAAGAATGTGCCTTCAGTTTCTTTACATTTCCAACATTTATTATCGGGCAAATGATAGATTTTTGCAAGCTTGACTGGTGTCATGTACCACCTGTATATCATTTTCATAATATTCTCTCTTAAGGCATTGCATGCCGTAAACTTCATACCTGTGGTCCATAACTGTTCCCAGTCAGCAAACATAATATTGTGTCCAACATCTTGTGCCACATTCTTCTCCAAAGAGCTCAAGGTGGTGTAAATTGTTCTCCTTCCTCCATTAATCCTCATAAGAACCCTGTGGTGTAGGTTAGGCTGAAAGGCAGGGACTGCTGCCCCCTCCCAAGGTCACACGCCCAGTGAGCTTCGATACCGAGCCGAGGATTTGAACCCCCATTTCTCAGGTTCCAGCTCAGTGCTCTAACCGTTACACCACACTCCCTTGACAATCAATGTGCAGGCATCCATCTGTCGTGAGGATTGTGTCAACGCAGATGATCAAAATCTGCAACTGGACCACGGAGGGAGGTTGTGGTCCTGTCCCGTTGCAGGATTTCTGCAGCAATGCATGCAATGCTTGAGAGTGAGCCCTGGACCCTTTGCTTGAACTGGAAAAGAGGGTTGTGCAATTCTTCCAGGCAAGAGTTCCGAATGAGTGGGGCTTTCGAAAGACTGCTGCTTGGTTTTATTCACCTTACTTGGAGAGCATTTTTGCAGAGGAGAGGCTAACATGGAGCAATTTTCCACCATCCCAGGTTGGGTTTCTTACAACTCCAGATAAATTTAGATCTTAGGTAACGGTGGTGTCAGATGACCCTGGGTGGGAGCTATTCAGCATAAAAACATGGAGCTGGAAGGTTGGAAGGATCCCTCAAGTCATCTAGTCCATCACTTTACAATGCAGGAATTTCAACTAAGCTTAGGGCCCTCATATCTATGGGACCTCCTCTCCTGGTCTGCCCTGCAGAGGACCTTAAGGTCCATGAATAACCATAGTTTAGAGGTCCCGGGCCCTAAGGAAGTCAGATTATCCTCCCCCAGGGCCAGGGCCTTCTCAGTGATGGCTCCGACCTGGTGGAATGCTCTGTCCCATGAGACTAGGGCCCTGCAGGATTTAACCTCCTTCCACAGGGCCTGTAAGACAGAGCTATTCCGCCTGGCCTTTAATTTGAATTCAGCCTGATCTTTTATTTCCATTCTCTTCCCTCCCCCTCTCCTTTTTATGAAGATAACCTGCTCTGGGATCCCACAGCTAATTCTCCCCTGGTCTCCTAGCTGGCCCAAATAGGACTAATTTAGCCAGCTAGCCCTGATGATCATCTAATGTTTATTGGGGGGATTTTTCCCCTAAATGATTTTTGAATTCTGAATTTATTGTTATTCACATTTCATACTGTATTCTATGCTGTTTTTTGTTGCATCAATTAAGTGTTTTTAAATTTGTTGTTAGCCACCCTGAGCCCGGTTTTCTGAACTGGGAAGGGCGGGGTATAAAAATAAAAATAAAACTAAAGCATCCTTGACAGGTGGCCATCCAACCTCTGCTTGCAAGCCTCCAAGGAAGGAGAGTCCACCACCTTCCATGGGAGACCGTTCCACTGTTGAACAGTTATTACTCTCAGAAAGTTCTTCCTGATGTATAGTTTGAATCTCTTTTCTTATACAGTGGTACCTCGCAAGACGAATGCCTCGCAAGACAAAAAACTCGCAAGACGAAAGGGTTTTTTGTTTTTTGAGCTGCTTCGCAAGACGATTTTCCCTATGAGCTTGCTTCGCAAGACGGAAACGTCTTGCAAGTTTTGTTTCCTTTTTCTTAACACCGTTAATACAGTTGCGACTTGACTTCGAGGAGCAACTCATAGAACGCGGTGTGGTAGCCTTTTTTGAGGTTTTTAAAGACTTTGATGATTTTTGAAGCTTTTCCAAAACTTTCCCGACACCGTGCTTCGCAAGACGAAAAAAATCGCAAGACAACAAAACTCGTGGAACGAATTAATTTCCTCTTGCGAGGCACCACTGTAACTTGAATCCATTGGTTCAAGTCCTAACTTCTGGAGAAGAAGGAAACAAGCTTGCTCCCTCTGCCATGGGACAGCCCTTGAGATATTTGAAGATGGCACTCATATCTGCTCTCAGTCTCCTCTTTTCCAGGCTAAACATATTCCCTCAAACGTTCCTCATCAGGCTTGGCTTCCAGACCCTTCCCTTGATCATCTTCCAGCTTGTCAACATCCTCCTTAAATTGTGGTGCTCAGAAATGGACACAATATTCCAGGTGTGGTCTGACCAAGGCAGAAGAGAGTGGTACTATTACTTCCCTTGAAGTATACTTCTGTTAACGCAGCCCAGAATAGTATTAGCTTTTAAAGCTATTGCATCACACTGTTGACTCATGTTGAGCTTGTGGTCCACCAAGACCCCTAGATCCTTTTCGCATGTACTGCTAGTAAGCCAGGTTTTCCCCATCCTATATTTGTGCATCTAGTTCTTCCTGCCCAAGTGCAGAACCTTACATTTGTCCCTCTTGAAATTCAAGTTGTTCGTTTGGGCCCATTTCTCCAATCTGTTAAGGTCATTTTGAAACCTGATTCTGTCTTCTGCAGCTTTAGCTACTCTTCCCAGTTTGGTGTCCATCAGCAGGTTTGGTGAGCATCCCCTCAATTCCTTCACCCAAGTCATTTATAAAGACGTTGAACAACGGGCCCAAGACATCCTGCACCATCCCGTTGTGCATGGGCTTTCAACAGATATGCAGGTGCTGCTATGTACTGGCGCATGTTAGAAAGGCAACAGAGCCCTTGAGAAAATATGTGCTATTGTTAGCTACTTGTTGTGAATGGGATCTGTTCTGGAGGCCCGTTCGCAACATGAAAAGAGCGCAACCTGCAGTGGCGCACCTGAGCATGCGTGGGTTGCAATTCACTGCTTCTGCGCATGTGTCATTTTGCGCTTCTGCGCAAGCGGCGAAACCCAGAAGTAACCCTTTCTGGTGCAGTGATACCTCAGGTTACATACGCTTCAGGTTACAGACTCCGCTAACCCAGAAATAGTGCTTCAGGTTAAGAGCTTTGCTTCAGGATGAGAACAGAAATCGTTCTTCAGCGGCGCAGCAGCAGCAGGAGGCCCCATTAGCTAAAGTGGTGCTTCAGGTTAAGAACAGTTTCAGGTTAAGAACGGACCTCCGGAACGAATTAAGTACTTAACCCGGAGGTACCACTGTACTTCCGGCTCACCACGGGACGTAACCTGAAAGAACGTAACATGAAGCAGACGTAACGAGGTATGACTGTACTAGCCTTGCATTTCGGATGGGTCCTGGGTTTTCAAAATTGGCTCTGAAAACCCACTAATGAACAACTGCCAGGCAGTGAGACTTTACTACCAATGTCTCTCAAGAGCTCAGACTCTGACTGCTCTGGACTCGGTCCTTGCAACTGAAACTTGCATGCACTCATGTGACTCCTCCCCACCTGACCTGTCTGTGAAGAGAGTTTGAGCCAAAAGGGATAGGTGCTGTATTCTGAGATCCGCATCTGGTCCCGTTCTTGAACATCTCCCACCCCACAGCCATATTACTCCTCCGCTCCCCATTCCTCCCCTGCTCGCAGCAGTGCGCGCGCATCAAGGAGCTCGGAGCATGGAAGTTCAATATGCCAAGGGGCAAACTTCCCATCAACCCCACTGTGGGCTCTTACATCCCTCCAATGAGCCCTAAAAACTTTTAGCAGTGCAATAAAAGCTGCACCAGGGCCCCTAATTAATTCCTAATCCTCGTTTCCTGGACCTCATTCCAGGAGGGGTGGGACTTGTTAACGCGGATCTGGTTGGGGGAAAAGACATTTTCCCCTGCTCAGCTGAAGGAAGAGGATCACTGAAGCCAGCGCTGGACAGACCCCCACCCCCAAAGGACCCCCTACGTGTCTCTCGGGGCCAGTGCAAAAGGTTGCGTCACTAAAGGGTGGCTTGTCGCCCAGCTCTGGAAACACTCATTTACCTGTCTCCATTATAAATCACTTCCTGATAAACCAGAAGAGAGATTGGGATGTTGGTCACTCTTCCTCCATGATGGCTTTGCAAAAGAGCCCCAAATAACCAAACCCCAAGAAGAAAAGGTGAGGAAATTTGGTATGTTTCGCCTAGGCTCATAGCTGTCCATGGAGGCGCAGGTCCATTCTGTGTCCAGGGCAGCTGTCTACCAGCTCCATCTAGTACTCAGGATGAGACCCTACCAGCCCACAGACTGTCTTGTCAGAATGGTGCATGCTCTGGTTATCTCCCGCTTGGACTACTGCAATGTGCTCTATGTTGGGCTACCTTTGAAGGTGACCCAGAAACTACAACTAATCCAGAGTGCGGCAGCTAGACTGGTGACTGGGAGCAGCTGCCGAGACCACATAACACCAGTCTTGAAAGACCTACATTGGCTCCCAGTACGTTTCCGAGCACAATTCAAAATGTTGGTGCTGGCCTTTGTTGTAAATAAAATATGCCCTTTTCCCTTATGGGGTATCCAAGAGCCCATATAGAGTCCTTACGTAGGTTCCCTATTGGTAGGAGAGAATAACAGAGGCCAACCAGAGAATATTGAGAAGCAAAGCAGCTAGTGAGCCTGATCTTTATTGATCTGTTGCAACAGGGTCCTCACTCACCCCACGCAGGAGGAACCCAGAACCAAGGTGTGCAAGCCCTTATAAAGACTTTTGAAATTGCCACCCTGTAGATCAAGACCACCCCCAGAAACATTATACATACATCACAGAAGGGGGTGTAACCTAAGACCACCCCTCAGATACATCCCACCTACATCACAGAAATTTAAATGTTGTTCACAGAAATTTAAATGTTGTTTTTCTCCTGTCACAGTTTATCTCCTGTCTGGCAAGTTACTTGATTGGATTTCCAGGGGAGCCTGGCCATTCTTTTGTAGTGGTAAAATACTTATTTCCTGGGCCAGGTCACAGGCTCACACCTTATTCAAACAGCCATATCCTTGAGACAGGATTTGTGAGGAAAGAGACAATGGGGAGGCTTTTCCAGTTTAACCTTGCAGAGAAAGGATTTGGTCAGTTTAGGAATCAAAATGGTTCCAGGTTGGTCATCCTGTGTTGATCTATGTATGTGCAGTTATGAACATTACCATATATCTAAGACCATAAAATACCTATCACACCTTTAACGCTCCAAACGGCCTCAGTCCGGTATACCTGAAGGAGCACCTCCACCCCCATCATTCTACCCGGACACTGAGGTCCAGCTCCAAGGGCCTTCTGGCGGTTCCCTCACAGTGAGAAGTGAGGTTACAGGAAACGAGGCAAAGGGCCTTCTCGGTAGTGGCACTCACCCTGTGGAACACCCTAGCATCAGATGTCAAGGAAATAAACAGCTATCTGACTTTTAGAAGACATCTGAAGGCAGCCCTCTTAGCCCATTTGGTTGCATGCAGGACTCCCCTCTTTCCAGCCTTCTTGCAATGAGTTTAAAATGCTTTACTTACAGAATGCTCCAAAGGTCAGATTCATGCATTTATCCAGGCAGCAGCAAGGAGAACACAGGCAAAATACTCTGGGGTAGAAAATACAGAATACGTGCTCTAAGCTGGGAAGAAAACTTAGACACGTCTTCCTTGGTCAGTTACATGGAGAGCGAGCAGGAAGACAAGGCTTCACCTCCACCCTCATTTGGAGAGGAGGGGGCGTGGCCTAACTGAGTCTAGGAAACACATCTCTATTGTCTTGACCCTAGTTGTATGTGACTGCAGGCTCCCACAAAGAGACATTCACCTGCGAAGAGATAACCTTGGAAGGCAGTGGACTCTGCTTTGGTGGAGGCCCATCTGTCAGTGATTCTTTTGCTGTGATCGGGGTCAGACTAGATGACCCCAAGGTACTAAAGCACCCATGACAGGCGCGCCCACGGAACCTCTGCTTAAAAGCTTCCAACAGAGTCCCCCTTCTGAGGCAGTCCATTCCACTCGGAAGGTAGAGGGCTCCCCTTCCCAGCCATGTCTTGCCCTGCCTCTCCACTTACTCGCAAGGAGACCTCTCTTTCTTTCAGATCCTCCCCCCCCCCCAACCACAGGAGAGGAAGGACCTCCAAGGAAGGCGAGCAAATTAGCCGGCTTCTCCTCGCAAGCTGCCTTTTAAATGCCCCATTACCAGGCTGCACCGCTTCATCATTTATTAATGTTTCATTAGTGTTGAAAACATCTGGTAATTAATTATGCGCTAATTATAGATTCACGGCCCTGGGCCCTGAAAGCCCGGGTGATTTATAACAGCTGACGGCTCTCCATCCAGCCCCCTCCTCACGGGAAGCGCTGGTGAGTCATGTCTGCTCCCAACCAGGGCTTGAGCCTTCGCTTTGTCAGAGGCACGCAGAGCCGGTTCGCAGGGGCAGCGCAGACTCAGAACCGAAGGAGAACCTGGTGGATCAGGCCCAACGGCCCATCTAGTCCACAGAGTCTTCTTTCTACCTTGAAGAAGTTCTGCTGGCCAGAGCCCATGACTAGGGGGTGAACCCACCCTGGGACCCAGGCTCCAAATATTTTCCTTAAGTCAAATGGTTATGGGTAGGAAGTGAAGGCAAGAGTCTTATCATCATCATCATCATCATCATCAATTTTATTTATACTCCGCCCTCCCCGGCCAGAGCCAGGCTCAGGGCAGCTAACACCAATAAAAAATCACAGTAAAAACATAATAGGGGGAAAGGGGGCAGGGGAAAACCAATTTAAAATACAGGTTAAAATGCAATTTAAAATGCAGCCTCGTTTTAAAAGTAGCCCATAGATCAAAACCATAAGGGGAGGGAAACATAAGGGTCAGACTTAGTCCAAACCAAAGGCCAGGCAGAACAGCTCTCTCTTGCAGGCCCTGCGGAAAGATGTCAAGTCCCGCAGGGCCCTGGTCTCTTGTGACAGAGCGTTCCACCAAGTTGGGGCCAGAACTGAAAAGGCCCTGGCCCTAATTGAGACCAATCTAACTACCTTGCAACCTGGGACCTCCAAAGTATTGTCATTTGTGGTCCTTAAGGTCCTCTGTGGGGCATGCCAGGAGAGGTAGTCCTGTAGGTACGTGGGTTCTAGGTCTTGCATTTTGTTTTCTAGAATATGGTCCTTGGAGGTAGACTGCCTCTGAACCTGGAGGCTCTCTAGATCCTTTGTGGCTACTGGCCCTCATATAGACTGGCTTCCATTTTCACAGAAAACTGAGGTATGAAAGATGCAACCTTCACACTCTCCCAGGGTCCTTTCTGGGAAGATACGCCTCTCCATTTCCCACCCAGAGAGGTGTCTAGTTAGGCCACGGCGGCTCATAGGATACTAGACTCCTGCATTTCAGGGGATTGGACCAGATGACCCCATGGGTACCTTCCAACTTCCTGATTCTCTGGAGGGACTTCCTTGGCCTGACACCCACAGGTCTCATCCTATGCAGGGCCGTCTTTAGCATATGCGCCGCTGGGGTGCAAAGATCCGCCCTGTGCCCCCTCATTTAGTTTAGCCCCCAAATTAACTTTTATGATGATGTAAGAGTTAATTTCGCATGCACGACGCTGTTGAGAATGACAAGCGCCGCCGTTGAGTCTGACGAGTGCCGCCGCTGGTGTGGTGCATCTATGGTAAATGAGCGCACAAAGTCAAAAGTCCTTTAGTGAATCAGTAGGTATACATTTCGGTAATACATAGGTACAGTGGTACCTCTGGTTGTGAACAGGATCTGTTCTGGAGGCCCGTTCACAACATGAAAAGAACGCAACTCGCAGTGGCACATCTGTGCACGCGCGGTTGCGATTCGCCGCTTTGGCACATGCACGTGACGTCATTTTGTGCTTATGCGCATACGCAAGCGGCAAAACCCAGAAGTAACCCTTTCTGGTAATTCTGGATCGCCATGGGATGTAACCTGAAAGAATATAACATGAAGAGGATGTAACATGAGGTATGACTGTATATATGAATTTTGTTTTTCTAGCTTGATCAAAATTATTTATTATTTCATAACACGTGGATAGTTAAGGGGACACGGGTGGTGCTGTGGGTTAAACCACAGAGCCTAGGACTTGCAGATAAGGTCGGCGGTTCGAATCCCCGTGATGGGGTGAGCTCCCGTTGCTCGGTCCCTGCTCCTGCCAACCTAGCAGTTCGAAAGCACCTCAAAGTGCAAGTGGATAAATAGGTACCACTCTGGCGGGAAGGTAAATGGCATTTCCGTGCACTGCTCTGGTTTCGCCCGAAGCGGCTTAGTCATGCTGGCCACATGACCCGGAAGCTGAACACCGGCTCCCTCGGCCAATAAAGCGAGATGAGCGCTGCAACCCCAGAGTCGGCCACGACTGGACCTAACGGTCAGGGGTCCCTTTACCTTTACCTAGATAGTTAAGAGCTTAGGCGACTTCAACAGCGGGCCCCTGGCCCCCCCCAGAATTTGGCGCCCAGGTGCCCCGCACCCCTTGTATCCCCGGGTAAAGATGGCCCTGATCCTATGTCACAATAAGAGGCTGCTGGATCAGAGCAAAGGCCCGCCAAGTCAAGCTTCCTGTTCTCCCAGAGGCCGGTCAGAAGCTTGTGTGAAACATGTAGGCAGGATTCAAGCACAAGAGCAACTTTCTTCTCCCTTGGTTTCTGGCATTCAGAAGTGTTTCTGCCTCAATAGCCCTCCATGAATTTTTCCAGTCCTCTTTTAAAGCCATCCATGTTGGTGGCCATTGCTGCCTCAAGTGGCAAGGAGTTCCACAGTTCAACTCTGCTGCTGCCTGAAGGATTTTCTTCTGTCTTCCAAGCAGAAGGACTGGTTATTACAGGCCTGGACTGATAATCCGGCCACTATTTCGCATGGAGGTGGGGAAGTGAATTATTCAGTGAAGGGTTCCTTTGATCTTTGCGCAGAGACAGCGGCGTAGCGTGGGTTATCAGCACCCGGGGCAAGGCAAGTAATTTGCGCCCCCAAACCCGGGGCAAGGCAAGTAATTTGCGCCCCCTAACCCCTAACCATGGTCATTAATACTGACGGCTCTACTCTGGTGACTACTGCCCTCCGTGGTGTTGTTTTTGCAATTAAAGGACCCCTGCCTCAAATAAAGCATCTTGGGGATTGGGGACTGGGATTTGCCAAGGGAGCTGGAAATTGCAGTTCAGTGGCGGGTCAGGGGGAGAGGGTCCCTTCCGCGTCTGGGTGCCGCGGGCCCCTTTGCGCCAAGACGCGCATCTTTGGGCGTCGCGGCGCAGCCTTCTCAGTCTCCCTCCCCGGCCCGGCTAGTCCCGACGCGGCTTCTTTCTGGCGCGGGGAGGGGGCTTCTTTCTGGCGCGGGGAGGGGGCGGCTCTGGGGCCAGTGCGTCGGCCGGCCTCCGGCGCGGGTGAGGGGGGGCCGTCGGGGCGGGTGGGCGGTCTTGGCGCGCAGGCACTAGAGCGCCGCCGATGGTGCGTTTGGCGGGCTGCGCGCGTCCAGACAGCGACCCGAGCCTGGGCGGCGTGGCGCTTGGTGCCGGAGCCTCCGCCCGCATCGCCCCGTCGGGAGACCCGGCCGGAAGGAGCCTCGAGCCGGCTGTCGGACGCGGTTGAAGCAGCCAGGGCGGCATGGCAGGCGGCGTGCACCCCCTGCACCCCCCCCACGCTACGCCACTGCTCTCTGCCCCACCGCCAGGCTTCGGAGCAGCCTTCCGAAGGCTGGCGGCGGGAGGAGGTCTCTCCGCCTGGACAGTGGGGTTCCTGCTTCCTCAAGGAGGGCCGGCCAAACGCGCCCCCCCAAATGTTGCGCCCGGTGCGGCTGGCACCCCTGGCACCCCCCACGCTACGCCACTGCGCAGAGAGAACCGTCTCCCCTGACGCTGCCTGTCGAAGCTGCCTCTGGCCGGATGGATAATCGACTCCCGCTCTCTTTTCCAGACCACACCCCAAAGGGATCCTTCGCAGGCGCCATCTGAGCAGGCCTGGGAGAGGGACAGGTGGGGGGAGAACATTGCTCACCCCCAAAACCCCACTCCAGGTTTCCCTGCTGCTGCTCATAGCAAGGAAGGGGCGTCATGGAATGAACTGGTCACCAGTTTATCATTTTATAATCACATTTAGATTCCACCTCGTCTTCCAAGGAGCTGAAGGTGCAACAGTTGAACAGCAGCATCATGTGAGTCTATAAAGTTGCAAAAGTAATATTACTCCGGGTCCAGTTTCCTTGGGATGAAGGTCAGCAGAGACTGCAGAGTCTTCAGGGTGCATAATTTTATTTGCACATCTATACAATCTCAGCATAGGATTTTTATTTTATTTTATTCAAATGGGTTTATTTGATTTTCCATGTTAAAATTTACATTCACACCACAACACACTACATAAAAAACAAGATTCACAAAAATCTTCTGGACTTCCCTTTGTGAATCCTTTCCTTCTGCATCTTTTATAATGATCCAGATTTTTCTATATCCACAGTGCCCATAGTTCTTCGTTACGTTACAAGTGTGATTGCAATCCCACTAATGATTTTAACTCTTTGCAATGGTTTTTAAGATCAATGGGGAGGTGAAGCTCAGGTCTTGTTCCTCTAGACAAGGGCGAACGAAGGCGTCGTGACGCCCGGGGCAGCAAACCGCAATGTATGGAGCATGTGCGGCCTCACTACGTACGGCACATGCCCCGCATGTAGCGACACCACACATAGCACTTTGCCAGTGCCGGCGCTCCAGCACCATACGGACAGTGCCTCCATGTGTAGTGGCGACGGAGGGATCCCACCGCCGTCTGTATGGCGCTTGAGTGGCACCGCCGGCAAACCGCTATGTACAGTGCATGTGTGCGACGCCACACATGCGCTGTACATAGCGGTTTGCTGCCAGCGCCAGGATCCTCTGCTCGCTGGCTGTGGGATCCTCCACCTGCGGCTGCAGTGGCGCAATGGCTGCTTGTGCCGCTGCCAGCGCCTGTGGGTTGCCTTCTTGTCACACCCCCCCCCCGATATGGCACCCAGGGCGCAATGCCCTCCCCACCCCACCCCGTTGCGACGCCACTGCCTCTAGACCAGGGTTTCCCAAACATGAGTCTCCTGCTGCAGTTAGACTACAACTCCCATCATCCCTAGGTAACAGGAGCAGTGGTCAGGGATGATGGGAATTGTAGTTGAAAAGCACCTGGAGACCCAAGGAACCCTGGTCTAGACCAAACAGATGCAGTCGCATGAGGCTACTGGTCCTTTCGTGGAGAAAATCTGCTAGCACTTTGTCAAGGTTGCCACACGAGGGCCCCTGTGAGCATATTCCAGCCTTCCTTAGGTTTTCCCGTGGGGCATAAATAAGTATTTACCGGTAAATAAGTATTTGAACTTTTAGGTGTTTTTAATTGTTTTTAAGTTTTGGATCTTTGTATTTTTTTTGTTTATTTTTGTTTTTGTATTTATATGGTTTTTTTTCTTTGTTTTTTTTTTTTTTGAAAATGCGAATAAATATTCATTAAAAAAAAGGTTTTCCCGTGGGGCAGCGGGGTTTTATATTTTATTTTATTTTATTTATTTATTATTGCATCTTTGAAAATTACAGAGAGAAAATAAATTAAAAGTTACACGCAAATACACAAAAAGAAAAGAAGAAGAAAGAGAGAAAAAGAATAAAGCAAAGAATACAAAAAAGATGGACACAATTGTTCAAAGGATACAAACCGTCATTTGAATATTCTATACAAAAGGCTCCCAGAAAGGAATTACATTAATATTTCTTCTTCTCCTTCTTTCCTTTACAATCACTTTCTTTCTGTTTCACTAAACTTGTTTGAATCCTTGATACGTTAATTGACTTCCCTCTATCTCTTTGCGGCTTCAGCACTTCTCATTAGTTACCAATAATCTGTATTCCTTTATTCAGATCAGTTTCCCCCCCCCCCATTATGTCTCTGAAATTAATCTAAGCACAACCAAGTATTATTTTTGGAACCATATTTAGTCCGATGGTTTGCTTTCTGCTCCCCAAGTCCCTGGGGGAATAGAGGAATCTCCAGGGCACCTTTGAAGATCCTCTTTGCTTGTGAGCAAAGAGAGATCGGGGATCTCCAACTCCAATGTCTGCAGTCTCATGCCAGGGCAAATGAGAACTGGAGAGCTGGAAGGGACCACAGAGCTCATCTAGTCCACCCCCTGCAATGCAGGAATCTTTTGCCCAACGTGGGATTCGAATCCGCAACCCTGAGATGTTCTACCAAGTGCGGGGCAAGGTTATTACTTATTATTATATTTATTTATAGCCCAACTTTCTTCTCCCTGACTCAAGAAGGCTTACATATAAAACAGGAAACGGCTAAAAACATAGCGGTGCGGAAAACAATCATCAAAAGCAATTAAACATTAATAGAATTGATGATATATTAAAAGGTACAGATAATGACGACATAGACATAAGCAGAGCCTTCTGGATCAGGCCAGTGGCCCACCTGGTCCAGCATCCTCTTCTCACAGTGGCTGACAAGGTGCAAGCAGGATTCGAACCCAAGATCACCTCGCCCTTCCTGCGGCAACCGGGATTCAGAAGCCTTGCTTCCTCCAGGTGTGGAGACAGAGTAGGGTCACCAGGGCTAGTGGCCATTGAGAGCCTCCTCCTCCAAGAATTGATCTCATTCCCTTTGTTGTTGTTTTCAGTTATGTACTGAGTTGAATAGGATCCAAATTACAGCAGTCTGATTGGTCCTAGGACAATAGGATCCAGAATGCAACCGTGTGATTGGTCCTAGAACAACAGGATCCAGAATGCAACAGTGTGATTGGTCCTAGAACAATAGGATCCAAATTACAGCAGTCTGATTGGTCCTAGGACAATAGGATCCAGAATGCAACCGTGCGATTGGTCCTAGAACAACAGGATCCAGAATGCAACAGTGTGATTGGTCCTAGAACAATAGGATCCAAATTACAGCAGTCTGATTGGTCCTAGGACAATAGGATCCAGAATGCAACCGTGTGATTGGTCCTAGAACAACAGGATCCAGAATGCAACAGTGTGATTGGTACTAGAACAATAGGATCCAGAATGCAGCAGTCTGATTGGTCCACAGGAGCCACCCAATCCAGCTCCAGGTGGAAGTGAATCCGCAACCTGATTAGCCTACAGGTGAATCCCGGAATTAGCCAATCACGTGAGGCCCATTGTGTAAATAATGTAGATAAAGCAGACATTTTGGGGGAACTTCCATTCCTCCTCACCAATATGAGCTGAATAAAGAACATGAAATCCGCTCTCGACTCCGAGTATATTTCAGCCATCTAGGCTGGCGGCCATTACCACTTCCTGTGGCAGGGAGTTCCGTAGTTTATGAGAGTGAGCTGATTTGCAGGGCTGGTGTCAGGGCTGGATGGAAGGAAGGCTTAAGCCCTGTGCAGAACCTGGTGTGGGGATGCTTTGCAAGCCCTGACCATCAGCTCCAGGTTTGCAGAGAGTGGAGCTTCTGTCCACCTGGCTTGAGTTCGAATCCTGCAGGCCCGGCAAGAGTATTGTTAGCCAGGAAATGGAAGCAAGAAGAAATTCCGACGAAAGAAGAATGGCAGACAAAATTAATGGACTATGCAGAATTGGATAAAATGACAGGAAGGATTCGAAAACCTGCGGGACCAGAGATTCACAGAAGATTGGAAGAAGTATACGAACTATTTGAAGAGCAATTGTAACCAACAAATTACGCTAGTAGGACTACAAGAAGTTTGGTAAGGAGAAATATAAGAAGTGTTACAAAGTAGATAAAGAATGGAGATATTGGTTATGAGTTTTAAATGTAATAAAAAAAGGAAGAAATGTAGACTAAGAAATTAGATTGGAAAATTTTCAGACAGGACTGATGGAAGTTAAAAAAAATTGAGTAAGATGTAAAAGTATGTTTAATTACTGTTGAAAATGGTATGTTTGTTGCAGGAATTTATGTATAGGTTGTGGGGGGTGTATAGGGTGGGGGGGTTGCCCCTCCAGCAGATATCATGCACATGCAGCCCACTACCAAAATCAACACAATCACTTTTGTGACTTTTGTGATTTGTCCCCACAAAATACTTCATCACAGTTTCTTCCTATCTATTCAAAGGGCCTTTGCTGCATGATACCAAATGTAAGAATTCACTGATCAATGCGTCACTGTACTGGCTCACTGGGAAAACTTCAGAAATTCCTATAGACATGTGAGCTCAGCTACTCAGCAGCCCCTCTGCCTGAGTGATAATCCCTGGCATCCTGATACCTGAGTGCCAGACAGGTAGCCATTCCAGAAAGAACAAACCCAGATGAAGACAAAAGGGTGGGATGAACTTGGCTGGGAACCAGGGAAATGTAAATATCTCTTTTGTTCCACTTGATGGGTGTTTGGTGGAGGGCAAGGAGAACCATGGGGCAGGGTCCAGGATGCTCAGATTCCTGCCACCAGACCTCCCCTTTCATGATGTAACCGTGATGTATGAGTGATGTAGTTGGGGGGGGTGTAACATGGGGATGAGCAGCTAATAAAAGTTTGGGTTCTCTTTTGTTCGGGGCTTCCATCTTGTTCCACCTTGTGGCAGGTGGAAGTCCTGGCGTGACAGTCTTCAATCAAGACCAAGCCGACTGGCTGCTGTTTTGCTCTGGTATTCCTGGCTGGTGTCCTTGTTTTTTTGTCCAAGGGAGCCCTCAGATTTCTCTGTTAACATGTTAAAACTCCATCTCTAAAGCTTTATCCAGACTCCTCCGACAGTCTCCTGGGTTCCTTGGCAGGTGCTTTGCTTGCTCGATGCGGATAAAATTCTGCATGCTGCCGATACAACAATAAAAGCTTCAGAAGCTGAGAGAATAAAAATAAGGAATGGGACGTTCCTGTATTTTAATCTGCAGGAAAACAGCCCAGAGTTCAGCAAAGTGGCAGATTCCTTGCAGTCTTTAGCACCCTCTTGTGGACATATTTTGTAGTGGTCCACAGTACAGCAACATTCACGGGGGGGGGGGTCGTATTAGGTGTTGGGGTGCCAGAGTTTTGTGGATGCAAGGCTAATTCTTAGAACTAGTAAAATTTAGAATGAATGAATATTTGATTAAACCATGCCAAACACAGAAACTCCAGGGTTTAGCTTTTGCGAAAATTAAAAAAAGCTAATGCAATTCCAGGCTGCATCAACAGAAGTGTCCAGATCAAGGGAAGTCATAGTCCTACTTTATTCTGCTTTGGTCAGGCCACACCTGGAGTCCTGTGTCCAGTTCTGGGCACCACAATTTAAGGGGATGTTGACAAGCTGGAACGTGAGCAGAAGAGGGTGACCAATATGATCAAAGGTCTGGAAACCAAGCCTGATGAGGAACAGTTGAAGGAGCTAGATATGTTTAGCCTGAGGAAGAGGAGGATGAGAGGATATAGGATGTTGTTGTTGTTTAGTTGTGTCCAGCTCTTCGTGACTCCATGGACCAGATCACGCCAGGCACTCCTGTCTTCCACTGCCTCCCGCATTTTGGCCAAACTCATGTTCGTAGCTTCAAGAACACTGTCCCACCATCTCGTCCTCTGTCATCCCCTTCTCCTTGTGCCCTCCATCTTTCCCAGCATCAGGGTCTTTTCCAGGGAGTCTTCCCTTCTCATGAGGTGGCCAAAGTCTTGGAGCCTCAGCTTCAGGATCTGTCCTTCCAGTGAGCACTCAGGGCTGATTTCCTTCAGAATGGATAGGTTTGATCTTCTTGCAGTCCATGGGACTCTCAAGAGTCTCCTCCAGCACCAGAATTCAAAAGCATCCATTCTTCGGCAATCAGCCTTTTTATGGTCCAGCTCTCACTTCCATACATCACTACTGGGAAAACCAGAGCTTGAACTATACGGACCTTTGTTGGCAAGGTGATGTCTCTGCTTTTTAAGATGCTGTCTTGGTTTGTCATTGCTTTTCTCCCAAGAAGCAGGCGTCTTTTAATTTCATGGCTGCTGTCACCATCTGCAGTGATCATGGAGCCCAAGAAAGTAAAATCTCTCACTGCCTCCATTTCTTCCCCTTCTATTTGCCAGGAGGTGATGGGACTAGTGGCCATGATCTTCGTTTTTTTGATGTTGAACTTCAGACCATATTTTGCGCTCTCCTCTTTCACCCTCATTAAAAGGTTCTTTAATTCCTCCTCACTTTCTGCCATCAAGGTTGTGTCATCTGCATATCTGAGGTTGTTGATATTTCTTCTGGCAATCTTAATTCCTCAAATATCTTCTGGAGCCTTAGGAATGGTGGAAAGCATGGGCCGCCAGTCCTGGCAATTGCTGCATCAGGGCAAGACCTACTGGGAAGTGTTGCTGAGTTGTCTGTTTGCTTCCTTGAAAAAAGAGTGAACTTCACTGACAATGGGGTTGGACTAGATGGCCTTTGGGAGTCCCTTCCAACTTCGTGATTTTATGATTTTATGATTCTTGCCTGTCAAAATAATTCTGGATCTTGTGAGTCGTCTTTGCTGTGATCTCTGTCTCCCTCCCACTTCATGCTCTCTGCATCTCTGATAAGCACCCCTTCTTCTTCCTCCTCCTTCATCCAAGTCATTTACTGAGACCTTGGAGCAGCTTGTGTCCTTGGGAAGATGCTCTGAGCCTCCTTTTGAGCCCTCCTTGACGCAGAACCGTCACCCACTGGGTGCAGAAGTTCAGCCAGCTGAGAATCCATCTAAACTTGTCGCAGCCAAATTAAATAAGCCCCCGCTGTTCTCTTTATAGCTTGAAGAAATGTCTACATTTGGAAAATGTTCTGTTTATTGTTACGGTTAATGCATTCTTACCCCTCATTCTTCAGCTGACAAAGCAGCCAGAACAGCTTTCATGAGAAAAACAGTTAACAAATCATTAAAATAGTAAAAAGTGTCTAGTTTGCTTGTTTTCTTTTTTAAGCAGTCTATTTAAAGAGGTGGTGGTTGGTTGCTGCTGCTGCCGCCATCCAGGGCCGGTTCTTGAAGCCTCACTATGTCCCGTTTTGAAAATTGTACATTATTTTGGAGGTGGGGGAGAGATAAGGCTGCAATCCTAACCTCGGTTACCTGGGATTTAGCCCCACTGAATTCAGTAGGACTTGCTTCTGACTTGACATGACTAGGATTGCAGAGTCTGTAAATCTTTTTCTCAACCAACAGGTCGCTGCAAAAATAAAATTTAAAAAATGGTGCCCACTGTGGATCATGCAAGAAAACGACCAGCAGAGGGCAGCATAAGCCAGGACTCCAGCCCCTCTGAGCTGAAAAAAAGAAGGAAAACCCTGAGATTTCTCATTTTTTTATTATTATTTAAGGGAAGGTTTAACCCTTTCCTTTCTGAAAACAAGGTTCTTAATCTGCCTCCATGAACGAGAGGCTGCTGTGGATGCGAGACCAGAGAAGCTTACACAAATATACATTTTAAAGACATCAGCAGAAGGCCAGTAACTGCATTTTCAGTTTATGAACGATATGAGCATCAACGAAAAATCACATTATGCATAAATGAATGTTGGGGGGAGAGAAATATGCAAGGAAGAGTCTATGCAAGGAACGATTATATTGATTGTGCAGCTTAAACTTTTAAACTCTGCGCAGAAGAGCAATAAAGCAAAATTGATGTGAAGTGCAACTTAACCTTCTCTGAATTCTACACGGAACCACCTACATTCTTCCAGGCCTCTAGTTAAAGCTTCCTACATTATCCCAGCTGCCCCCAACTACATGAAATTCCAGGAATTTGGGCTCTGGTGGTCTTAGGTGTATGCTGCTAGAGATCAGTCCGGTGTCCAGGATGCAGGAGCCAGGAAAATCCAAAAGGAAAATGAGTCCAAGCAATGCTATTTTCTAAAAAAAAGAAAAGAGGTGCCAGAACTCACCATGAACACTGCCTTGTTTTCTTATAATTGCAATGATGCCCATCTGAGAGCTGTCAGAACTGAGTCCCAGTGAGTTCTGGCTGGGGGGGGGGGGCCTGAGTCCAGGTAAGAATTAAATAAAGCGTTTAAAAATAAAACAGGGAAGCCCAACCCCACCCAGGAACAAAAGTATGTACATGTCTGTCTAACTTTCTTCAAAGCTGCCCATCAGCTGAATCTCAGGAAAACCCAAATTTTGCATAGCAAGGACAAGGGATGGTTTTGATAAGTGAGAACTCTCAACTATCCTCCAAATCAGGAACAAAGATTTAAAATTATTTCAGAATCTTGGAACTGTAGAGTTGGAAGGGACCCCAATGCTGGATTCTCAGCTGAAGCGTCCATGTGGTCATCCAAGCTCTGGTTAAATCATTGCATATCATGAGAATGGAATCTATAATCAAAATTTTATTTTCTTTTTCTGTGTGGTTTCCAGAGAAGAGGAAAGTTGCAGCACCAAAAGACATTAGAAAAAGCTGCTTCTGTAGAGGGAAAAATATGAGGCTAATATATAATCCGGGGGGACGGGGACGCTGCAACTCTTCTCTATTCCCCAACATCTCAGAAATATTATTTTCCTGATTACTATGTGCTTTCTACCTGCCCCACCCATTTTGCTCACACCTAAAATTAGTTCTGTATTGCTCAATGGCAGGTCATGGGACAAAACTGCTTTCCATTCTTAAATTGCAAGGGGCTGGACTAGGTGTCTCTTAGGGTCCCTTCCAACTCTCCAATTATGTGATTTTATTATTGCTTATGGGGCTGACAAGGGATGCGGGTGGCGCTGTGGGTTAAACCACAGAGCCTAGGACTTGCCGATCGGAAGGTCAGCGGTTCAAATCCCTGCGACGGGGTGAGCTCCTGTTGCTCAATCCCTGCTCTTGCCAATTACCAGTCCGAAAGCACGTCAAAGTGCAAGTAAATAAATAGGTACCGCTCTGGCAGGAAGGTAAATGGTGTTTCCGTGCGTTGCTCTGGTTCGCCAGAAGCGGCTTAGTCATGCTGGCCACATGACCCGGAAGCTGTACGCCGGCTCCCTCGGCCAATAAAGCGAGATGAGCACCGCAACCCCAGAGTCGTCCGCGACTGGACTTAACAGTCAGGGGTCCCTTTACCTTTACCTTTATGGGGCTGACAAGATCCCAAGCATTGTTAGGGTGCAGGGAGGCTCACGATGCCCCTCAGAACCACATTTCTTCACTCGGCTGCATAATCTGCATAAATCTGGGATTTATGCCCTGCAGACAGACATTCTTGCCCAGCCGGAGTTTCCTGGCGGATGTGTTCTTCCATACCAGTGGCAACCAGGTTTGCAGAATCACCTAACTTTGAAGCAGCTGTCTTATTTGAGAGGGTTTCTGAAGCTTGTTTTGCAGAGCTGAATATCAGCACAGGCAGAATTCCTCATCCACCCCCCTCCCCTCTCTGCGGACCTAGACTAAACTTGTGCTGCCCTCTGCTGGCTGTGCTTGGTGCTGCAAAAACAGGCTCCCAATTTTGTGCAGCTTCAACTCAGCTGCAGAATTTTAAACATTTCAGTTCAAAGACTGCTCTAGGGTTTGTGGTTGTTGTTTTTACTGGATTTTTAGATTTCATTTTTCAATCTCTTCTTGCCCCAGGCATGGTCTAACCTAACTAAGCCCAGAAAGCATCTCCTCCAAGCCATCTTTAGACCACTGAAAGCTATAAACAGGAATTTTCCCATCCTGTTCACCAACACCCTTTCTCTCTCCGCCCCCATCCACTTCTGCTCCCCCCCTTTTTCTGCTTAATATCCCCCACCTTAGGCTTTCCTTGAAGCTTTTGGTTTCTTGCTGGGCTTTCCACAGGGCTCAGGGCATGCGGGGGAAGCCTGATAAGGGAAAACAAGAGTCACCTGAATGGCTTTAAAAGAGGACTGCACAAAGGCAAGGAGGTCAAGGCAATTGGAGGCTACTAGCCGTGACTGCTATGCAGATGCAGTAAATCAGAGGTCAGCAAACTTTTTCAGCAGGGGGCCGGTCCACTGCCCCTCAGACCTTGTGGGGGGCTGAACTATATTTTTTGGGGGGAATGAATGAATTCCTATGCCCCACAAATAACCCAGAGATGCACTTTAAATTAAATCACACATTCTACTCATGTAAAAACACGCTGATTCCCGGACTGTCTGCGGGCCGGACTGAGAAGGCGATTGGGCCAGATCCAGCCCCCGGGCCTTAGTTTGCCTACCCATGCAGTACAGTGGATGCTCGGGTTGCGAACATGATCCATGCGGGAGGCACATTCGCAACCTGCAGCGTTTGCAACCCGCAGCACCACGTCTGCACATGCATGGGTTGCAATTCGGCGCTTCTGCACATGCACAAAGCTCAATTTAGCACTTCTGTGCATGCACCAGCGCCGAAACCTGGAAGTAACCTGTTCTGGTACCTCTGGGTTTCAGTGTGTCCGTAACCCGAAAACGCATCTGTAACCCGAGGTATGACTGTAAATGCTTGCAGGTTTCCCATAAGGGCATCCAATTGGCCCCTGTGAGAACAGGATGCTGGACTAAATGGGCCATTGGCCTGATCCAGCAGGCTCTAATTCATATTTCACCAAGAGCAGCAAGAATCCTGGGATCCATAGTTTTCCCATTACAGAGCTGCAGTTCCCAGCATCCTTGATCAATGGCTTCGCAATATTCCTGGGGGAGATATACTTTTAAATAGATTATATATCTGCATTCCTTGGCCCTGATCCAACTTGAGTTAAAGGTGCCTAAGTCCAGTGCTTTTATTCTGGGGGGACGCAGGGGTATGCATACCCTTAAACATTTTGTGAATCTAAGTTTGGCCCCATTGAGGGTCAGTATTTCAATATAAGTAGCAAAATGAGAGTGCCCCTAAACATTTTTTTCTTTTTTAAGAAAAAAGCACTGCCTATGTCCCACTGACAGTGAGAGATTTTACTTTCTTGGGCTCCATGATCACTGCAGATGGTGACAGCAGCCACGAAATTAGAAGACACCTGCTTCTTGGGAGAAAAGCAATGGCAAACCTAGACAGCATCTTAAAAAGCAGAGACATCACCTTGCCAACAAAGGTCCGTATAGTTCAAGCTATGGTTTTCCCAGTAGTGATGTATGGAAGTGAGAGCTGGACCATAAAGAAGGCTGATCGCCGAAGAATGGATGCTTTTGAATTCTGGTGCTGGAGGAAACTCTGGAGAGTCCCATGGACTGCAAGAAGATCAAACCTCTCTATTCTTAAGGAAATCAGCCCTGAGTGCTCACTGGAAGGACAGATCGTGAAGCTGAGGCTCCAAGACTTTGGCCACCTCATGAGAAGAGAAGACTCCCTGGAAAAGAACCCTGATGTTGGGAAAGATGGAGGGCACAAGGAGAAGGGGACGACAGAGGATGAGATGGTGGGACAGTGTTCTCGAAGCTACCAGCATGAGTTTGACCAAACTGCGGGAAGCAGTGGAAGACAGGAGTGCCTGGCGTGCTCTGGTCCATGGGATCACAAAGAGTCGGACACGACTAAACGACTAAACAACAACAACACATAGATGTTCAAGGGGAGGGAAGGCAGTGATGTTTCCTTCTGCCAGCAGTCCATTACCCCACCTTCAGGAATAAGTTAGGAGGAGGATTAAAAATAAAAATAAAGTCCTGGTGCATACCCCTCCCTTTGGACTCAGAATGCTAAGTACAAACTCAATGCAAACAGAAATGCCAGAAACTGTCTTATAACATTTGTCTACCTAGCTCAATACTGCCTACTCTGACCGGCAGTGGCTCTCTTGGATCTCAGAGGTCTTTCACATCCCTTGCTACCTGTTCCTTTTAACTAGAGATGCTGCCAAAGCTGCATTCGGGACCTTCTGCATGCAAAACATGTGCTCTTCTATCACGGACCTGTAATCATATATCTCTATCTCTGTACTGTTGCCGGCATCCGTCTGTCTCGGGAGACAAGTGGAGGATTGTGCCTTTGGGGGTGAAGTCAAATTGTCGGAAGGTTACGCCACCTGCTGTGGCTGTAGAGACTGATATGGGGCACGTTTGGTTGCATGTCTATATATAATCTATCTATTACTGTGAATTATCTTCTATAAAAATGGATGTAAACTTGTTTGCCTGGCACCAATGGAGTACAGCATGACCAGTTTATTATACCCTTTTCTTGGTAGGTGTTGCTGTGGAGGGGTAAAGAGCTTTTGCTAGTAGGGTACAGTGTTGGTGCCTTTTAGCTGCAAACCCATTATGAATACATCAGGGCATTGGTTTGAGCCTGCAAGAACTCATGCTCTTACTACAGGATGGGGCAGTAAGTGATAAAGCCTTAATCTTTCCCTTGATCCACTTATTTCTCAGAGGCATAATGGCTTTGTTGAATATTCTGTAATGCCAGAAGCAAGTTCTGGCAGAGAAGTTTTTGCACACAGCAGCAACCAAGCACGCCAAGCCTACTCACAACACCAACTCGGCGGGCATCGTGCCTCAGTTGCAAGCAATGTTTACCTTGGAGGATCCAGCTGTTCTCCATTGTTTATGTATGGCAAATGCTTAATTGTTGGGGTTTTTTTTGTATAGGAAAGGCCATAGCTAAACTTGTCCATCAAGAGAATGCATCAACAGAATAAGCATAGCAAATTATTGCAGAAGAGAAGTGTTATTGTTACATTCTGTCTACATCAAATGATAAATTCAGACGAAGATCTTCCACGGAAGAGATTGATTTGCACAATCGCCACCACTGTTGGATCCATGTGGAACTGGATTATGAAACTGATCTATCTGCTGTGATCGCTAAAGAGTTGCTTGCATCCAATATTCCTTCCCACAACCCATTTCCATACAGATCCCAGCATACTGTGATTTCAAAGCCAATGCGCCAAGGGACTATCTGCTGTTCAATTGACCCCTCCCCCCTCTATTGCCATGGAAGTAGATTTTGGATAATCTGTGGATGTGGGGATTAGCAAAATGTAGGAGACAACTGTTGCCAGCCAACATGTGGTAATAATTTCAAATAGCTAGACCATCATACAATAATTGAATCATTCATAACCTTATGAATCAACCCTTGCTATTTTTATTATGTAAAAAGGAAGAAATATACTCTACAGCTGTTGTCAAGTGTTTTATGCACGCATAAGCAACAGCACATACCACATCAAAGTTAACTTGCTCATCGTCTTCCCAGCAGCTTGCAGCCTGCTTATTAAACTGGAGAGGAGCACAGAAATGAAGATTTCAGGTTCCACGGGTGAGCTCTTGGAGGGAATGCCCCCCCCCAAATCATGAAAAATATGATGTATAATCATGGTGCTTTGCATGCAAACAATCATTCTGCATAAATCACGTTGCACGCACAGATCTGCATCTGCACACAGACTGGTATGCAAACACGGATGAGTTTGGTGAGATTTAGAGAGACGCTTTCTCATTAGTATACAAACCTTGCTCACAGCTGGGCCCGATCCAGCCAGGGAGGCACTGGCAGGTTCCATCGATGTGATTGCAGACAGCTCCATTCTTGCAGTTGCACACCTGGTGACAGTCCAGCCCAAAAAGCCATCTGGACAAGCTGAAGATGGAAAATGATGAGAGGGTGATACTCATTTGTGTATACATCTATCTATCTGGCAAGCAATATTCGCCTTCCCCGAAACAGAGCTTTTTAGGAAGTAACAGGGGAATGCACACATTTACGTTTTAGTTAAGAGCTGATCCAGAGTCTGTCTCTTGCACCGGAGGCAAAGCGGTGCTTGGACTGTAAAACTGGCCTCCCTCAGCATGAAAATGTATAAATAACATATTTGATGCTAGCCAGAAAATTATGCTGCTGAAAGAATAGCACGGAACGTCTAGTCAGATACTGATTCAGTCATGGCCCACCATGCTGAACACAATACACTAGTCAGACATTTCACTTGATGGGTCACAAATGAGATCAGCACTCCAACCCAATCCACAATGTTTCAAAGGAAGTCCAGGAGATAGTGTGTTGTGACCACGCCAGTGAATTACTCATCAATTAAGCATGTTAAGCTCTAGGGCAGTGTTTCCCAACCTTTTTTGGGCAAAGGCACACTTGTTTCATGAAAAAATCTCGAGGCACACCACCATGCCAGATGGGGAAAGGTCACTTTTTACTTATGTAAAAAAAAAATAAAAAAATAGTAACAGCATAGAGGTAATGGTTATCTCTTTGATGTCTGATGGGAGGGCATTCCACAGGGCGGGCGCCACTACCGAGAAGGCCCTCTGCCTGGTTCCCTGTAACCTCACTTTTCACAGTGAGGGAATTGCCAGAAGGCCCTTGGCACTGGATCTCAGTGTCTGGGCTGAACGATGGTGGCGGAGACGCTACTTCAGGTATACTGGACCGAAACCGCTTAGGGCTTTAAAGGTCAGCACCAACACTTTGAATTGTGCCCGGAAAGGTACTGGGAGCCAATGTAGGTCTTTCAAGACTGTCGTTACGTGGTCTCGGCGGCAGGTAGCAGCGCTCACAGCTTACGGACTGCACCGTGTAACAGGTGTCTGGCCCAGCAGCCTAAGGCGGACAAGCCACTGAAACAGGCATTCAGAATCCATCCATTTCATAAAACCTGCAGGGCTCAATCTCTGTGTTTGTGTATGTGTGTGTTTCTGTTTTGCCCAAGGGTCTGGGGGTGGGAGAGAGCTCTTTAGCATGATGCTTTTAAAACAATTAAATTATCAACAAACAAACCTGATGATACGAATAGCAACGTCAGGTGCTACGGGGGGGGGGGGAGAAGGGGGCCTACTCAGAAGTAAATACTGCGTCCAGGCGCAATTAGCGCTGATTTAAGGTGCACCAAGACTGCCTAAAAACCTCACCAAAGATATGCAACAAAGCGCTTCGTTGCAGAGGGGAGAGTTTGTGCACCGTGGAGGCTGGAGGGCTTCTATTCTACATGCGGGGGTTGGGGGGGCGAGGAAAATGTGCTCCGTGGTGGGGCGGGGAAGGCAAAGTTGCAAAAGCGCCCTGCTCCTTCTTCCGCGGAGGGAATCCACTGTCAGAGCTGCTTCAAGATCCTAGCTCACAGAGGATCACGCTAGCCAGCGATCATTAAATAAAAGTCTTTATTGAGTTACAGTTTCCATTCTCAAGCTGCTGCGTGCAACTCTACGTCTTATGGCTAGACCGGCGAAGCTCCGTCTGAATCTCCGCCCCCTGTACACCAACTTAATACCCTAGCTTTACTCCACCTTTTCCGCCTGACTGTTCTTCTCTGGGTCCCTCTGCCCCCCGGGGTCTCTTCCTTCCGGGATTCTTCTGACGCTGACCCCCCGGACCCTTCTGTCTCCTTGCGCCGGGCTTTAGGACCTGGCTCCCTTTCCGGGCTGCTCACTGCGCCACCTTCCTGTGCATTTGAACTTGGCGCGCGCGCCCAACCTCCCACTTTCCGTCTGACCGTTTCTTCGCTCCCCGATGGAGGTGTGGCCACTCCTGACTCGTGCCCTCCCTCCTGTTGTGAGCTTCCAGCGCTTGATACCTGGCGCCCTTCCTCTCCCCTGCTCTCTGTGGGTGACGCTGGTCCCGGTTTCCCACTGCTCCCCTCTGAGCCCCCTCTGGCCCTTTCTTCCTGGGGTGTCCCCCTAGGCTCCCCCCTTGCCCTGGCCACTGGTGCTCCTTTCTGTGAATCTTCTGATTCACTGGAAAGACTCGGAGATCTCGGGTCGTCGTCATCACTCATCTTTTCTTCTGCCTCCTCCCCCTCACTCTCTGTTTCCTCCCTTGCCCTTGCCTCTGCTCCTGAACCCCTGACATCCATCCCCCCCTCGAAGCCCCCTCTTCCCCCCTCCCCTCCGTCCGGTGCGGGAGCTGGGTGCTGCCGTGTCAGGGGGACGAATGTCGGATACAGTTCGCGTCCCGTGGCGGGCCTCCATCTGAAGTCTTCCGGTTCTTCCTCCCTGCTCTCGTCGACGACGGTCACCTCCGCTTCCATCTCTGTGCCGCCGTGCTCGAACCCCGGGTCGTCCCCGAATATGTCCATGTCCGTCTCTCCCTCGTTTCCTTCTGGGGACGTTGCTCGTCCTGGACCCTCCAGCCACTTTCTGCGCCACTGCTCCTCTGGTCTATCGTCCCACCAATACGATGGTTCTGAAGCAGATCCCGAGGGTGACCCCTCCGGGGAACGGGCGTTTCGTGTCGGTTCCTCGTCCGAGTCGAACCCCTGGAACGTGCTGGCTGAAAGCGTGGGCGTGAAAAGCCAGTCGTCGAAAAAGTCTGCTGGCATGGGCCTATGTGGGAAGAGGGCATGAAACTCTTCTTTGAGCAGAGGTTCGTCTAAAGCGTAGCCCGGCACCCAGCTGTTGGCACTGGCCGGGGTGCCCTCTCTGGCGAGAAAGTATTCTACCCCCTCTTCCCCCCATCTGGAGTCCAAAATCTCTGTGACTTCGTTGATGTGCTCCACCTGTGCCACTCCCCCTTGCTCGGTTCTCTCTCGGAGCGGACTCGGTGCCGTTCCTGGTTCCTGAAACCTGTGAGGTGCCTTGTAGGGAGTGAGCACCGATCTGTGGAACACCGGATGCATCCTGGAGCCCTCCGGAAGTTTCAGCCGGAAAGCCACCGGGTTGACCTGCTCTTCGACTTGGTAGGGCCCCAGTTGTTTATGCCCTAGTTTCTTCTTCGCCAACGACCTGGCCGGCACTGCGTGGGCTGCTAACCAGACCCAGTCTCCCACATGGATCTCTTCGCCAACCCTCCTGTGTTTGTCCGCTTGCACCTTGTATGCGTGTTTAGCCAGCTCCAGGTGCCGCCGAAGCTGATCGTGGACTTCCTGCAACTCCAATGCGAACGCATCTGCTGTCTGCGGCTCCCCCTCCCCCATTCTTTCCAGTCCCGGGAAGGTTCTGGGGTGCCTCCCGTTGTTGGCGAAGAACGGCGTGACCCCTGTGGACACGTGCTTCGTGTTGTTGTAGGCGAACTCGGCGAGAGGCAGGTAGTCCACCCACGTCGCGGGCTGTTGATTCGCATAACATCTCAGGTACTGCTGCATGATGGCATTGACCCGCTCCGCTTGCCCGTTGGTCTGCGGGTGTCTAGCCGAAGCCAGGTTGATTTTGACGTTCAGGAAGCCCATCAGCTTCTGCCAGAAGTTCGAGATGAACTGCCGCCCCCGGTCAGACAGTATAGACCGCGGCAGCCCGTGAACCTTGAACACGTGGTCTATGAACAGTTTGGCTGTTTGTTCCGCCGTGGCCACTTTCGCACACGGAATGAAATGTGCCATCTTGGAGAACAAGTCCACCACCACTAGCACTGCCGTCTTGCCCCTTGAGCTGGGCAGATCCGTGACAAAGTCCAGGGCCACTCTCTCCCATGGTTCGCCCGGGGTTTGCAGCGGTTCCAGCAGCCCCGCCGGCGGCCTGTGTACTGGTTTGGCCCTCTGGCAGGTGTCGCACCTCGCCACGTAGTCCGCGACCTCCCCTCTCATTCTGGGCCACCAGAAGTCCCTGGCGACTAATTCTATTGTCTTCTCTGTGCCAAAGTGCCCGGCAGTGGGTGCGTCGTGCAGCTGCTGCAGTACTTTGGCGCGAAGATCGTCCCCCGGCACGTAGATGGCCCCTTTACGAAGGAGTAATCCATCGCGAACTTGGAACTCGCCAGTCGCCGCCGCGCCTCCTTGCGCCTCTGCCATCTTGGCTCGCGCGAAGGTGTCAGCCTGCAGCGCTCTCCTCACCGCATCCAGGTCCACTGTCGCTGATGCGCACGCCCACACCGTCGGTGCGAAGATGTGCATGGCTGCCGCTGGCGTCGCCTCCTCCAGATACTGTGGCTTACGGGAGAGAGCATCCGCCATGATGTTGGTGTCCCCCGGGACATACTCTATTCGGAAGTCGAAGTTCGCAAAGAACTCAGCCCAACGTATCTGCCTCTGGTTCAGGAACTGTGCCGTGCGCCAGTGCTCCAGATTCTTGTGGTCCGTGCAGACCTGCACCGTGTGCTTTGCGCCGATCAGGAAGTGCCGCCACGCTTTGAATGCTGCATGAATGGCCAGCAACTCCCTGTCCCAGATGGTGTAATTCTGCTCCGACTTGCTGAGCTTCCTGGAGTAAAACGCTCCCGGCCTCCAAGCCCCCTGCGGGTCCTTCTGCAGCAGGACGGCTCCCACGGCTCTGTCCGAAGCGTCTGTCTCCACTCTCATCGGCCTGCTGGGGTTGACATGAAGCAGCTGCTCTTCCGACGCGAAGAGACGCTTGAGTGCCTGAAAGGACTGCTCCGCCTGCTCTGTCCAGATGAACTTCTTTTTCTTGGAGCTGAGCGTGTCCGTGATGGCCGCTGTCTGCATGGCAAAGCCTTTGATAAACTTGCGATAGAAGTTCGCGAAGCCGACAAACCGTTGGACCTCCTTCCGGTTGCGTGGGCTTTTCCAATCCAACACTGCTCGAACCTTGGCGCTGTCCATGGCGAGCCCCTTGTCAGACAACTTGTAGCCCAGGAAATCCACCTCCGTCACGTCGAATTGGCACTTCTCCAGCTTGGCGTAAAGCCTATGCTGCTGTAGCCTGCTCAGCACTTCCTTGACGTGCCTGTCATGCTCCTGCTGCGATTCCGAAAAGATCAGGATGTCATCCAAGAAACAGACGCATGTCTTGTAGAGGAGCCCCGCCAACACGTGATGCATGAAAGCTTGAAAAACGTGGGAGCCATTTTGCAATCCAAACGGCATAACTCTATATTCGTAGGTGCCCAGGGGCGTGAACATGGCTGTCTTCCACTCATCTCCTTCCCGCATGCGAATGAGGTTGTACGCCCCTCGCAGGTCCAACTTGGTGAACACGCTGCCCTTGCGTACCTTAGCGAGGAGGTCGTCGATTCGGGGCATGGGGAAGTCCGATGGCTTGGTCACACTGTTCAAGATGCGATAGTCCACTACAAGTCTTTTCTGGGGCGTGTCCCGCTTCTTAACAAAGAATACAGGACTGCCCCCCGCTGCCTTGGACTCTCGGATGAAACCGCGCTCCAAATTATGATCTATGAACTCTTTGAGTTCCTGCAGTTCGTCCTCAGACATGGAATACAGCTTCCCTTTGGGCAGCGCCGCCCCCGGCAGCAGGTCAATTTTGCAGTCATATGGTCTGTGGGGGGGTAGCCTGTCTGCCTCCTTCTCGCAGAAAACCTCCAAAAATTCTGCGTACTTGTGGGGAACCGCTTGTAGCGTGCCTAGCTGCAGCTGTGACTCCTCTTCCTCTCCTTCCTGCCGGGGCACGATGCAGTGTTCAGCACAAAAGGAAGAGCCGAAGGTCAGCTGCCTCTGGTACCACGCCAGCGTCGGGCTGTGCTTGTCCAGCCAACTCATGCCCAATACAATGGGCGTGTCCGATAGTTGAGTGACGTTGAAGCTGATGATTTCCCTGTGATTCCCAAGTCGCATCACCATTGGTGGCGTCTGCTGCACCACTTGCCCCCCTAGCAGCTCCCTGCCATCCACCGTGACAACCTGCAGGGGCAGCGTGGCAGGCAGCAACTGTATAGCGTGCCGGTCGACAAAGTCCTGCCCTATAAAGTCCGCATTGCTTCCTGAGTCAATGGTGATTGGCACGTCCATGGTGAGTCCATTGGGTAGCTGGAGCGATGCGGTGAGCCTCACCACTGGTTTGGGTGGGAGGGGGTCTGTGGGCTGCAAAATCTCTGGGGACTGCTTCACTGACACGTCTGGCTGGGCCCCAGTGCCTCTCTCTCCAGCCAGACTCCGTCGTTTCCCTGCTGTGGTTCCCCTTGCTGAGTTGCTGCAGTCACCATTGCTGAGCCTGCAGTGTGCTTGTGGAGCCTCTGGGGACACTCTTTCGCCATGTGCTGCGGATTTTCACAGATGTAACACTTCCTGTTCCCTCTAGGAGGCTTCGCTTTGACTGCTCCCGGTGCTGTGGCTCTGGTTGCTGACTGAGCCCTGGCACCGCCCACCTCCATCGGTTCCGCTCCCCCTCCTGGCGGAGGCGTGGATTGCGCACGCGCAGCTTCCCTGGGAACGAAGGGAAACCCTCTCGCTGGTTCGCGCCCTCCACGTCCTTCGTCCCTGCCCCATGGGCGTTCCTCCAGCCGCACTCCCACTGCCAGCGCCCTCTGCACGACCTCCTGCGTGGTCCGGGGTCTCTCCCCCCTGGCAATTTCGTCTTTAACGGGGCCGCTCAAGCCTTCCCAAAAGAGATCTCTGACTGGAGCGGAATCTCTGTCCCATTCCAAGGCACTGACTAAAGCAAAAAAGCGGGCTTGGTACTGTCTTACGCTGGCCCTCCCTTGCTTCAGCCCATGCACCTCCCTCCGGGCAAGATCCACGTCAATGCTGGATAAAAAACAGCCATCCATCGCTTTAATAAAGGCATCCGCGGTTTGGAGCGCTGGATCCTTATCTCTCCACAAATTGCGCAGCCATGCTTTAGCCTCTCCATGCAAATGGGACATGATAAATCCCACCTTCTCTTGCTCATCTCTAAAGTCTTTGTCCAGCAGTTGCAGTGCACACTGTACATCTGCTTTAAAGTTGGGGTACAGTTGTAAATTCCCATCGAAGTGAGAGACTAGACCGCCTGTTCTTCGCCCCAACCCAATCCCCTCCGGTTTGGGTGTCAGTTGCCTTTGCTTCGTAAGCACTTCCAACCTGACCTGGAGATCCCTGTAGGCGGCAGCTGCGTCCTCCTCTCTCTTCCTGGATGCAAGAGCCTCGGCATTCAGTCGTGTCACTGCTTCTCTGAGTTCCGCTATCTGCTGTTCGGCCGTCATGTTGTCTGCCGTTCGTGAGCTCGCTAGTAGGCACCCGCTTTCTCTCCTCTCCGCGAGGCCGTAGATGCCCACAATTTGGAGACGGAGCTTACTGTCAGAGCTGCTTCAAGATCCTAGCTCACAGAGGATCACGCTAGCCAGCGATCATTAAATAAAAGTCTTTATTGAGTTACAGTTTCCATTCTCAAGCTGCTGCGTGCAACTCTACGTCTTATGGCTAGACCGGCGAAGCTCCGTCTGAATCTCCGCCCCCTGTACACCAACTTAATACCCTGGCTTTACTCCACCTTTTCCGCCTGACTGTTCTTCTCTGGGTCCCTCTGCCCCCCGGGGTCTCTTCCTTCCGGGATTCTTCTGACGCTGACCCCCCGGACCCTTCTGTCTCCTTGCGCCGGGCTTTAGGACCTGGCTCCCTTTCCGGGCTGCTCACTGCGCCACCTTCCTGTGCATTTGAACTTGGCGCGCGCGCCCAACCTCCCACTTTCCGTCTGACCGTTTCTTCGCTCCCCGATGGAGGTGTGGCCACTCCTGACTCGTGCCCTCCCTCCTGTTGTGAGCTTCCAGCGCTTGATACCTGGCGCCCTTCCTCTCCCCTGCTCTCTGTGGGTGACGCTGGTCCCGGTTTCCCACTGCTCCCCTCTGAGCCCCCTCTGGCCCTTTCTTCCTGGGGTGTCCCCCTAGGCTCCCCCCTTGCCCTGGCCACTGGTGCTCCTTTCTGTGAATCTTCTGATTCACTGGAAAGACTCGGAGATCTCGGGTCGTCGTCATCACTCATCTTTTCTTCTGCCTCCTCCCCCTCACTCTCTGTTTCCTCCCTTGCCCTTGCCTCTGCTCCTGAACCCCTGACAGAAACGCTCCTGCGGAGGCGAGAGGCAGCGAGGAGGCGACGAGGTGAGGCTTTTGTGAGGTAGGGAGAGGAAAGACGGGGGAGGGAACCCAAGGAGGATTTGCACGAGAGGGAATGAAGGGGAAACGCGCCTCCCACGTGGAGCACTTTTCCCCGGGAAATGCACGGGGTGGGGTCGTGGCTGATCCGTGCTGCGCGCTCGCGTCGTGCGGCCCAAAGTGCTGCAGGATCGCCAATGCAAGACCCCCTTTTAAAACCTCCCCCTCCCCCAGCTCTGGAAAAAAAGGGGGAAGGGGATGGCGTCGGCGTGCGGAGGCTGCCCGTGCCCGGCCAGGCGTCGGTGGCGGTGTCAGCGCTGCTGCAGTGGCTGCTCCTCCTGCGAGCAGTGAGTGGAGCACAGCCGCAGTGGCGGCGGGGGGCGCGCGCGCGCTAGGGCGCAAGGCTGGCGGTGGCGGCGGGGAGCCCAGCGGAGGAAGGAACTTGTCCCTTCCCTCTGGACTCGCGCCCCCCGCAGATGTTGCGCCCAGTGCGACTGGCACCCCTGGCACCCCCCACGCTACGCCACTACTCCCATGGCACACTAGGCAACGTCCGGCGGCACACTAGTGTGCCGCGGAACACCGGTTGGGAAACACTGTGCTAACCAACAGAACTTTAAGAGCAAAAGTAAACATATTGCTATAAGATACGGGAATGTGAAAAATGCTTTGGAAAGAAATGTGTTAAAGGTACAGCACTGTAACACAAAATGTAATGTGGCGGATTTGTATACAAAATGTTTGGATGCTCCTAAATTTCGAGACTTAAGAGAATTATTAGGTCTCAAGCCTTTGACTTAAGGAGGAGTGTTGGGATTTGCAGGATGATAAGTAAGTCTGCAGGCTTCAACAGGCTGATGCAATACTCTGTGAAGTGCTGGGTCAGAGTGACTCAGCAGGAATGTGATTGGCTATCACCTGTTTTAAAAGGAAAGCCTGTTCAACAGTAATTGTGGTGGTTGTGGTGTGGTTGTGCTGTGATGTGGTGGTGCTGTGGTGGAGAGTATTTGTTTGCCTTAAGGTGCAGATACTCTGTATGAACTGCTTTTGTAAATACTTGTATATAGCTCACATTAAAAAGACTGCACTAAAAAAGAAACCTGGGACTATGAGCATTTCGCTAAAAGTGCCGCGAGGAATTCGCGACACCCCCTCCTCTCTGTCAATCGATTCATATGCACATATCTTTTTTGGGGGGGATGGCCTGATCTATATTTTGTACCTGGGAAAATACAAGACTTCTCCCAGGAATTGTCCTTGTTGCCATCATTAATTGGAATGTGGAATGTACATGCATCGCACAAACATTTCCAGCACTTACATATATTTCAGACCTATCACTCAAAGTGCTTTTGAACCCCTATCCCACTGTTGGTGTGCATGTGAGAAAGACAGAAATATCATTTTATAGGAACTTTGTAAGAATTAAAGGTCCATAAGGTCCATTTTTCTCATTGGGAAAAGATGACATTACTGTCACATTTTAGCCTTCATGTTGTTGTTTTTGTGTATGTGTGTCTCCTATAAATTGTGGTGCCATATCTGAAGCACATTTTGTCAGTCACCCACATTGAATTACATGCATTTGGGAATGGCTATTTTTGCTGTTTGACCTCTCTCCTTACCTATAAAGGGGCAGCCTGTGGTTCATAGAGGAACATATGACTGCAATCTATCGTGCCATATAACCTGTAGCCTATAATGAGAAGGAATCCTTGACTTGCAAACTATCATTTGAACCTGATAATACTTGAAATCACATTGGGTGGGGTTAATCATATTGTCAATTTCTCTTTCTGTATGAGCATGGACCAAAACGCTGAAAAGATGGGAACCAGAGTTCTGTAGTCCTTCCACAGCCTAAGGACTTATCCACACCCTCCTTTTGTCCCACTGCTTTCCTCTGGGGAAAACTGTGCTTTAGTGCTCAATTGGAACAAAAGGCAATTCAGATTTTCTCTGGATTGATGTTTGCTCTGAATTAGCACTAAAGAGTGGGTTTTCCAAGGGAAATGAGGAGGACAATAGGAAAAAACACTCAGACCTTATCTAGAAAGCTTGGGTCATGTGGGAAACCATTCAGACTCCTTGCTTTCTAGGCAGGAGTGCCAACTTGACCACATGACTGTAGTGCCTGGGGCCGTGGGTGTCATGCAGCGTATATGGCCCTGGCAACAAAATTTGTGGGTGCCCGGCCTCTTCATGGGGAATTTTGTGCTCAGGCACCCAGAGAACCAGCACCTATGTTTCTAGGAGTGGGACAAGTGGAAGTGTGGATGATCCCTACGACTGCAAAAAAAAACACCCTAGAACAGTGGCTCCCAATTAGGGGCTTGGGGACCCCTGGGAGTCCGCAGAACACACCCAGGGGGTCTGCAGCACCCTGCCAGGGACTCACTTATCTTGTTAATTGCACAGTGAAAGTCACAATGATGATCCACAGATCACCCAGCCTCTGCTCATGAGCAGGGCCTGCTTGGTGGCAGGGGGAAAACATGTAAAAGATTTGCTGGGTGGCAAGTTAGCAGGGATTGGGCAAAAACCTCAGACACAGTTTCATTGGGCTCTTGTGATTGGAGGGGAGAGTGTGTGTGTGCAAACGGCTTGCTCCATGTGGCAGGTTCACATGCTTGTCATTTAAAAAATAATAAAGTAAGGTAGCCCTTCCCCTTGCTCTCTGCTTTTTAACTGAAAATAACTTCTAATTGCTTTCAACGACTATCAAGCTTAGAGGACTCTCCCACTGCTTGTAGGTAGGGTTTTCAGTGAATTTTGCCTTATGACTTTGGGATTCAGGTCTCATTCAGGTATGCAAAAATATACGGATCCAACATGAAATAGTTTATTTAAAGAGCCAGGACAGAAGGCTACACTAGAAGAAAGGAAGGAAAGAAGCATTGGAATATACAAAAACTTCATGATAATCTTCCATCAAAAACAGATATATTTATTCTGGTGGATTCTTCCCAATCAATCTGTACACAGCCCCCTTTACATCTTTGTTTCTCAAACTGTAAATCATGGGATTTAGCATAGGGGTCAGTGCCCCATACAGTACAGAGATCAGCTTGTCCCGATCAGAAGAGGGTCTACCATGTGGCTGAAGATACATGGACATGGCTGAGCCATAGAATATACTGACCACAATCAAGTGGGAGCCACAGGTGGAGAACGCTTTGCTTCGACCTTGTGCTGATCGGATTTTCAGCACTGCCTGGCCAATGCGAATGTAAGTCACCATGATGAAAAGAAAGGGAACAACAAGAACTGGAATAGCCCGAGCAATTGAGAAGATCTCATTGATGCGGGCATTGGAACAGCCCAATTTAAGGACTGCCTGGGCTTCACAAGAAAAATGATTGATGATATTAGGGCCACAAAAGCTTACTGGTATGAAAAATACAGGGACCACAGCCAGCAGAAAAGCAATAATCCAGGATGAGGCTACTAAACTGATACAGAGCCTACTGTTCATGATTAAGGTGTAATGAAGGGGATGACACACAGCAGCAAAACGGTCATATGCCATGACAGCCAGAAGAAAGCACTCAGTCATCCCAAGGAAGAGTCCACAGTACATTTGGGTCAAACAATTTGTAACAGGAATGGTAGCTCTAGCAATGAAGCAATTGACTAAAATCTGTGGTACACTGCTGGAGATGTAGAAAATATCTATTGAAGAGAGATTGCTGAGGAAGAAGTACATAAGAGTGTGGAGGTGTGAGTCAGCAATAATTACCACCACCATCAGACCATTGCCAAAGAGGGTAAATGAAATAGACAACCAGAAGTAGGGCAGAAGAGGAACTTCTGAGCTCTGGGTGATCCGAGAGTCCTATCAAAATGAATTCGGTTACCATTGTATCATTTTCCTCTCTCATAGTCTTCTAGAGCTATTACTGTGAGGCAGAAATAGATATGATATTGCCTATAGGCTAGAATGAGGCAGATCAGAAACCAAAAAAATGAGTGCGCAACCATATCATAAATCAAATACAGCTCCTGATAGCTAACTCAGCTAGTAGGTTCCAACATGATTGTAGGCAAAATGGACAAAACAAAGGGTTTCCCCCACAGAATTGAAAGCTTCACCTACATTATCTACTTTCAAGGGTGGAGAACTTGTTCCTTCCAAATGCTGTTGGACTCTAATTTCATTAAGCCAGCCAGTTCTTTTCTTCTAGAATAAAAGGTGTGAGTATGCATTCCTTGAGTACCCCCCAGAGAAAAAGCACTGGGCCTGACCCATATGGCCAATGGTCGGGATGATGGAATTGGAGTCAGAACATCTGGAGGATCACACCCTCATCATCCCTGATGTAGTTGTATCTTGCAACTATCCTGTAAACATAGGAGCAACTCCTAGGGGCTGAGATCCCTTCATCCCCCAAATAAAATATCTGAAAGGGCCACCTTCATGGTGTGCTTGCATGACATTTTTGTGTTCAGTTATGTGGGGTGGGCTTACCTGCCCCCTGCACAATATTTTATTCAGTTGGCACCCCGCCTGGAAAATATTACTCCCCATATTGGCAGAGATCATATGGCTTTCCTAAGTTCATGGTGGAGCTGAGATTCAAACTAGGCACTGGTGTATCTCATTCTTAGTCATTGTGTTACACCAGATCTCAAAAATAATTTTCATGAGACAGATTTTGCACTTTCACAGTGCACCTCTTTTCATATGCTATATATAACACCCAGTGATGACCAAAAAGTTAGCATTGGGAAATTAACTATGGTACCATGTCATGTTGACTTTCATTGAGACCCTGACCTGGTTTGCAGGGGTTTGGGCGAAATATACTGCTCATCCCTGGACTGCTGCATGGAAAATCTAGTGCCCCATCTGCTGATGCAGAGTTGGCCATCTGCAGACTGCAGTTTAGCCTATTACACAGAGGGAATAATCAGGGCTCTTAATTCAAAGCTGTATTGGAAACCTTCAAAGTTTATAACTGAAGGATTTGCCCCCACCCTGTTATCTCTCACACTACCATGTCATTCAACATGTGGTGGGAATCTGGATCTGATCTCATAGCCCATTCATGTTAAACTTGCATTTTGAGATCTGTAGGATTTAAAGACAGAATTTTTTAAAAAAATGAACCTCCTGCCTCAAAATACTTGCAGTGGTAATTTCAGAGAGACAGTGGTGAGTACCAAGAGGCTAAGATATCCTAGCAGTGCTATAAGATGAAAACTGGGATTTACCAAGACTTGACAAATGTTTTCTCCCCCTGTTTAAAGCTCCCAGTGTAGGAGGGCCTCACTCTATTCTCATGGTTTTTGTTTTTTCATTAAAAAAAAAAGACTTACATGGAAGTAACGTGGGGTTAAGCTGTCTGTTATGGACTTGAGTGTCAACATGGATCTAATTTAAAAGTCTTTTTGAAATCACTCATCTGTCCCCAATAAGATCAAAGAAGTTAATATAATGAACACTGGAGAAGAGGATAGCAAACAAATGTGTTACCTCAATTAATGAATATTGTTCTTCCATATTGTTCCATTTTTTATATTAGAGCCTTCCATCTGTACCACTGCAGAGCTTGCATATATAGGAATATCACACAGTAGAGGTTCTATCTTCTAAAGCAGTCTCAATCCCTCTCGAGCCATTACCTCTACAGTGATAGGTCCCTTTGGTGTGAGAGCAGCAAATTTGCTATTGCTTCACTCTAGGGATTCCTCCACTTTGGATCAGGATCACTGATGCACTGCATCCTAACATCCTTATAAATCCTTAAAAATAAGTACCTAGAAGAACAAAAGAGAGCACCATCCCACCTTTTTTCTCTAAGGAGCTTGAGGTGGCACACATGGTTCTCTGCCTCCTCCTTTGATCCTCACAACAACCCTGTAAATATTTTGCTTGCCATCAGCTTTCATGATTACAACTCCCCACACTGTTACATTTATGCTCTTGTGTTATCATTTAGCATTCCATGAGTCATAGTATTTTGTTAAATAAAAAAAAAATCACCTATACACTCCAAAACAAAATAGTATTTTCTTCAGTTTTTATTTGACTTCCCCTCCCGTTTTCCACAATGTTATGTCCTGAAGTTCTCACCCTGGGCCAGCAGGGGGATACTGTAGATAGTTCAGGTCCACATATGCAAATAAGGGATCGAAAGTGACGTTCAGTGATTGGATAAAACAAAAAAAATTCCTTCCAGTAGCACCTTAAAGACCAACTAAGTTAGTTCTTGGTATGAGCTTTTGTGTGCATGCCCACTTCTTCAGATACACTGAAACAGAAGTTGCCAGATCCTTCTATATAGTGAGAAGGTGGGGAGGGGTATTACTCAGAAGGGTGGTGGGAATGGGTGATTGGCAGATAGCTGTGATGAGCCTGTTGACGACTCTTAACGACTGCAATAGGTCTTACAGGAAAAAGCAAGGGGTGAGAAGGTGAAAAATGGCTTTGTCATGTATAATGAGATAAGAATCCAATGTCTTTGTTCAGACCAGGTCTCTCCATGGTTTTAAGTTTGGTAATGAGTTGCAATTCAGCAGCTTCTCTTTCCAGTCTATTTCTGAAATTCCTTTGTAGTAAAACAGCTACTTTGAGATCTTGTATAGAATGTCCTGGGAGATTGAAGTGTTCTCCTACTGGTTTCTCTGTCTTGTGATTCTTGATGTCAGATTTATGTCCGTTTATTCTTTGGCGTAAGGTTTGGCCTGTTTGTCCAATATAGAGAGCTGAAGGACACTGTTGGCATTTGATGGCATACACAATGTTAGACGATGAGCAATTAAATAGTCCCGAGATGGTATGTGTGATGTTGTTGGGGCCAGTAATGGTGTTGTCCGGGTGTATGTGGCAGCAAAGTTGGCATCTGGGTTTATTGCAGGCTCTGGTGCCAGTGTCCATGTTAAGTCTGGTTGTAGTATTATTGTGGGTTAGGAGTTGTTTAAGATTGGGTGGCTGTCTGTAGGCAATGAAAGGTCTTCCTCCCAGAGCTTGAGAAAGAGAACTGTCATTGTCCAGGAGAGGTTGTAGATCTCTGATGATGCGTTGTACTGTTTTAACTTGGGAGCTGTATGTGATGACTAATAAACGGACATAAATCTGACATCAAGAATCACAAGACAGAGAAACCAGTAGGAGAACACTTCAATCTCCCAGGACATTCTATACAAGATCTCAAAGTAGCTGTTTTACTACAAAGGAATTTACTACAAAGGAACCTGACAAAGGGGCAATACAAGCGGACTCTCTGTGCCCTTACCACAGTAAAAAGACTGATACTGGTGAGCTGGAAAAATAAAAATGCGTCTCCCTTCTATGATTGGATTGAAGACTTCTACAAACTCACCACATATGAACAACCTGCAGATAAACGCAGACTTGCCATGGACAAATTCAATGATACAGGGTACCTTGGTTAACATACACTTCAGGTTACAGACTCTGCTTGTAGCCTTTTTAGCCTCGGGTGAGAAGAGCTTTGCGCCGGGACGGGGAAATGGGAGTCAACAGACACTCAAGGAATAGTTTCAGAGAAAAGCTTTATTCTGCCATCCGGGGTGGCAGAAGGAGCAAGTGTGATAGATTCACAAAACAAGCATGAGTTCACAGCCATTTGCGCAGAGCATATATTCCTTCCAGTTCCCTCCCTTTTCTCCTCCTCAAGAGTCCTGCCTCGTGTGATGAAATTCCAGTGCCTGTCTTCGGAGAACTTCCTGACATTAGTGAGGAAGATGCCTCCAGTGCTGAAGACATGAAGAAGAAGTGGTTCTTGAAGATGATGCTCCACATCCATTTTCCCAAAAGGAGTTGAATGATCTAGTTCGCGACCTCAGCTTGTCAAAGAACAAAATTGGTTATGGTCAGCATAAGTGGTTTATTTGTGTAGACCTGAAGATGGTGAACTTTTTGGTGGGACAACAGTCTGGCTTCAACAAGTACCCATGTTTTCTGTGCATGTGGGATAGTAGGGACCGTGCTCAGCATTACACGAAGAAGGACTGGCCTGTGCGGAGGAATTGGTGCCTTGCAAAGAAAGGAACGTCATCAACGACCCTCTGGTGGACAGAGACAGAATACTCTTCCCACCGCTGCACATCAAGCTCGGCTTAATCAAGCAGTTCACCAAAGGCTCTGGACAAGGATGGTGACTGCTTCACTTGTGCCAGGATTGACCATGGAGAAGTTGAAAGCTGGCATCTTTGACGGTCCAGATCCGTCAGCTCATCAGAGATCCAGAGGTCAGAAATCAATGAAGGAATGGAACTGGAAGCGTGGAAGGCATTTGTTCTGGTGGTGAAGAACTTTCTAAGCAACAATAAGGTCAGAAACTATGCAGAACTTGTCCAACAACATGCTGACTGCTTTCAGAAACCTGGGCTGCAACATGAGCGTCAAGATGCACTACCTATTTTCACATATGGACGGTTTCCTGAGAACCTGGGTTCAATGAGTGACGAGCAGGGGGAGAGATTCCATCAGGACATGAAAGAGATGGAGACAGGTATCAGGTCGCTGGGACGCAGTCATGATGGCTGACTACTGTTGGACTCTGAAGAGAGACCTCCCTGCCGCTGAGCATTCCAGGAGTTCCAGGAAACGGAAGTTCAAGCCCTGAAGTTTGAAAAATGGTGAAGCAACGTGCAATTTATGTATTCTTACCTTTATCAATGCCCAGCATTCAGTTTACAGTAATCGATGTTTCTATCAGGTTTGTTTGAAATCAAACCTTTATTAGGCATTATGCAAATAAAACCATAAAAGAGAAAATAACATATAAAAGCCTTGAAATATATATAAAAAGGCAGCAGTTGGCTACATACATATATATATATATATACATATAGAATCAGTGGTTTTCCTTGTTAACCTGCTCCTTGGAGGACTGCTACCAAAAACTCGGCTACCCCCGCCGTTACCCTTTGGTCAACGTCGGATAGGCAGATCCACACATTCACCTTGCTGGGGTTCCAGACACCAAAAAGA
>NC_041322.1:1507470-1579886 GCF_004329235.1 Podarcis muralis | reverse complement strand
ACGGACCTTGTTGGCAAGGTGATGTCTCTGCTTTTAGATGCTGTCTTGGTTTGTCATTGCTTTTCTCCCAAGAAGCAGGCGTCTTTTTAATTTCATGGCTGCTGTCACCATCTGCAGTGATCATGGAGCCCAAGAAAGTATAAATCTCTCACTGCCTCCATTTCTTCCCCTTCTATTTGCCAGAGGTGATGGGACTAGTGGCCATGATTCTTCGTTTTTTGATGTTGAACTTCAGACCATATTTTGCGCTCTTCTCCTCTTTCACCCTCATTAAAAGGTTTTTCTTTAATTCCTCCTTCACTTTCTGCCATCAAGGTTGTGTCATCTGCATATCTGAGGTTGTATATATTTCTTCTGGCAATCATTAATTCCTCAAATATCTTCTGAGGCTTAGAATGGTGGAACAGCATGGCCGCCAGTCCTGCAATTGCTGCATCAGGGCAAAGACTACTGGGAAGTGGTTGCTTGGTTGTCTGTTTGCTTTCCTTGAAAAAAAGAGTGAACTTCACTGACAATTGGGGTTGGACTAGATGGCCTTTTGGGGTTCCCTTCCAACTTCGTGATTTTATGATTTATGATTCTTGCCTGTCAAAATAATTTCTGGAATCTTGTGAGTCGTCTTTGGCTGTGATCTCTGTCTCCCTCCCACTTCATGCTCTCTGCATCTCTGATATAGCACCCCTTCTTCTTCCTCCTCCTTCATCCAAGTCATTTACTGAGACCTTGGAGCAGCTTGTGTCCTTTGGAAGATGCTCTTGAGCCTCCTTTTGAAGCCCTCCCTTGACGCAGAACCGTCACCCACTGGGTGCAGAAGTTCAGCAGCTAGAAATCCATCTAAACTTGTCGCAGCCAAATTAATAAAAGCCCCCCGCTGTTCTCTTTATAGCTTGAAGAAATGTCTACATTTGGAAAATGTTCTGTTTATTGTTACGGTTAATGCATTCTTACCCCTCATTCTTCAGCTGACAAAGCAGCCAGAACAGCTTTCATGAGAAAAAACAGTTAACAAATCATTAAAATAGTAAAAAAGTGTCTAGTTTTGTTGTTTTCTTTTTTAAGCAGTCTATTTAAAGAGGTGGTGGTTGGTTGTTGCTGCTGCCGCCATCCCAGGGCCGGTTCTTTGAAGCCTCACTATGTCCCGTTTTGAAAATTGTACATTATTTTGGAGTGGGAGAGATAAGGCTGCAATCCTTAACCTCGTTACCCTGGATTTAGCCCCACTGAATTCAGTAGGACTTGCTTCTGACTTGACATGACTAGGATTGCAGAGTCTGTAAAATTTTTCTCAACCAACAGTCGCTGCCAAAAATAAAATTTAAAAAATGGTGCCCACTGTGGATCATGCAAGAAACGACCAGCAGAGGGCAGCATAAAGCCAGGACTCCAGCCCCTCTGAGCTGAAAAAAAGAAGGAAAAACCCTGAGATTTCTCATTTTTTTTATTATTATTTAAGGGAAGTTTAACCCTTTCCTTTCTGAAACACAGGTTTTAATCTGCCCTCCATGAACGAGAGGCTGCTTGGATGCGAGACCAGAGAAGCTTACACAAATATACATTTTAAAGACATCAGCAGAAGGCCAGTAACTGCATTTTCAGTTTATTAAACGATATGAGCATCAACGAAAAATCACATTATGCATAAATGAATGTTGGGGAGAGAAATATTGCAAGGAAGAGTCTATGCAAAGGAACGATTATATTGATTGTGCAGCTTAAACTTTTAAACTCCTGCGCAGAAGAGCAATAAACAAAATTGATGTGAAATGCTGCAACTTAACCCTTCTCTGAATTCTACACGGAACCACCTACATTCTTCCAGGCCTCTAGTTAAAGCTTCCTACATTATCCCAGCTGCCCCCCAACTACATGAAATTCCAGGAATTTGGGCTCTGGTGGTCTTAGGTGTATGCTGCTAGAGATCAGTCCAGGATGTAGGAGCCAGGAAAATCCAAAAGGAAAATGAGTCCAAGCAATGCTATTTTCCAAAAAAAAGAAAAGAGGTGCCAGAACTCACCATGAACACCGCCTGTTTTCTTATAATTGCAATGATGCCAACCTGAGAGCTTTCAGAACTGAGTCCCAGTTGAGTTCTGGCTGGGGGGGGGGGGCCTGAGTTCCAGGTAAGAATTAAATAAAGCGTTTAAAAATAAAACAGGGAAGCCCAACCTCACCCAGGAACAAAGTACCGTATGTACATGTCTGTCTAACTTTCTTCAAAGCTGCCCATCAGCTGAATCTCAGGAAAACCCAAATTTTTGCATAGCAAGGACAAGGGATGGTTTTTGATAAGTGAGAACTTCTAACTATCCTCCAATCAGGAACAAAGATTTAAAATTATTTCAGAATCTTGGAACTGTAGAGTTGGAAGGACCCAATGCTGGATTCTCAGCTGAAGCGTCCATGGTGGTCATCCAAGCTCTGGTTAAATCATTGCATATCATGAGAATGGAATCTATAATCAAAATTTTATTTTCTTTTTCTGTGTGGTTTCCAGAGAAGAGGAAAGTTGCAGCACCAAAGACATTAGAAAAAGCTGCTTCTGTAGAGGGAAAAATATGAGGCTAATATATAATCCGGGGGGACGGGGACGCTGCAACTCTTCTCTATTCCCCAACATCTCAGAAATATTATTTCCTGATTACTATGTGCTTTCTACCTGCCCCACCCATTTTGCTCACACCTAAAATTAGTTCTGTATTGGCTCAATGGCAGGTCATGGGACAAAAACTGCTTTCCATTCTTAAATTGCAAGGGGCTGGACTAGGTGTCTCTTAGGGTCCCTTCCAACTCTCCAATTATGTGATTTTATTATTGCTTATGGGGCTGACAAGGGATGCGGGTGGCGCTGTGGGTTTAAACCACAGAGCCTAGGACTTGCCGATCGGAAGGTCAGCGTTCAAATCCCTGCGACGGGGTGAGCTCCATTGCTCCAGTCCCTGCTCCTGCCAACTACCAGTCCGAAAGCATGTCCAAAGTCCAAGTAAATAAATAGGTACCGCTCTGGCAGGAAGGTAAATGGTGTTTCCGTGCGTTGCTCTGGTTCGCCAGAAGCGGCTTAGTCATGCTGGCCACATGACCCGGAAGCTGTACGACCGGCTCCCTCGGCCAATAAAGCGAGAATGAGCGCCCGCAACCCCAGAGTCGGTCCGCGACTGGACTAACAGTCAGGGGTCCCTTTACCTTTACCTTTATGGGGCTGACAAGATCCCAAGCATTGTTAGGGTGCAGGGAGGCTCACGATGCCCCTCAGAACCACATTTCTTCACTCGGCTGCATAATCTGCATAAATCTGGGATTTATGCCCTGCAGACAGACATTCTTGCCCAGCCGGAGTTTCCTGGCGGATGTGTTCTTCCATACCAGTGGCAACCAGGTTTGCAGAATCACCTATAACTTTGGAGCAGCTGTCTTATTTGAGAGGGTTTCTGAAGCTTGTTTTGCAGAGCTGAATATCAGCACAGGCAGAATTCCTCATCCACCCCCCTCCCCTCTCTGCGGACCTAGACTAAACTTGTGCTGCCCTCTGCTGGCTGTGCTTGGTGCTGCAAAAACAGGCTCCCAATTTTGTGCAGCTTCAACTCAGCTGCAGAATTTTAAACATTTCAGTTCAAAGACTGCTCTAGGGTTTGTGGTTGTTGTTTTTTACTGGATTTTTAGATTTCATTTTTTCAATCTCTTCTTGCCCCAGGCATGGTCTAACCTAACTAAGCCCAGAAAGCATCTCCTCCAAGCCATCTTTAGACCACTGAAAGCTATAAACAGGAATTTTCCCATCCTGTTCACCAACACCCTTTTCTCTCTCCGCCCCCATCCACTTCTGCTCCCCCCCTTTTTTCTGCTTAATATCCCCCACCTTAGGCTTTCCTTTGAAGCTTTTGGTTTCTTGCTGGGCTTTCCACAGGGCTCAGGGCATGCGGGGGAGCCTGATAAGGGAAAACAAGAGTCACCTGAATGGCTTTAAAAGAGGACTGCACAAAGGCAAGGAGGTCAAGGCAATTGGAGGCTACTAGCCGTGACTGCTATGCAGATGCAGTAAATCAGAGGTCAGCAAACTTTTTCAGCAGGGGCCGGTCCACTGCCCCTCAGACCTTGTGGGGCTGAACTATATTTTTGGGGGGGAATGAATGAATTCCTATGCCCCACAAATAACCCAGAGATGCACTTTAAATTAAATCAACATTCTTACTCATGTAAAAAACACGCTGATTCCCGGACTGTCTGCGGGCCGGACTGAGAAGGCGATTGGGCCAGATCCAGCCCCCGGGCCTTAGTTTGCCTACCCATGCAGTACAGTGGATGCTCGGGTTGCGAACATGATCCATGCGGGAGGCACATTCGCAACCTGCAGCGTTTGCAACCCGCAGCACCACGTCTGCACATGCATGGGTTGCAATTCGGCGCTTCTGCACATGCCACAAAGCTCAATTTAGCACTTCTGTGCATGCACCAGCGCCGAAACCTGGAAGTAACCTGTTCTGGTACCTCTGGGTTTCAGTGTGTCCGTAACCCGAAAACGCATCTGGTAACCCGAGGTATGACTGGTAAATGCTTGCAGGTTTCCCATAAAGGGCATCCAATTGGCCCCTGTGAGAACAGGATGCTGGACTAAATGGGCCATTGGCCTGATCCAGCAGGCTCTAATTCATATTTCACCAAGAGCAGCAAGAATCCTGGATCCATAGTTTTCCCATTACAGAGCTGCAGTTCCCAGCATCCTTGATCAATGGCTTCGCAATATTCCTGGGGGAGATATACTTTTAAATAGATTATATATCTGCATTCCTTGGCCCTGATCCAACTTGAGTTAAAGGTGCCTAAGTCCAGTGCTTTTATTCTGGGGGGACGCAGGGGTATGCATACCCTTAAACATTTTGTGAATCTAAGTTTGGCCCCATTGAGGGTCAGTATTTCAATATAAGTAGCAAAATGAGAGTGCCCCTAAACATTTTTTTCTTTTTTAAGAAAAAAGCACTGCCTATGTCCCACTGACAGTGAGAGATTTTACTTTCTTGGGCTCCATGATCACTGCAGATGGTGACAGCAGCCACGAAATTAGAAGACACCTGCTTCTTGGGAGAAAAGCAATGGCAAACCTAGACAGCATCTTAAAAAGCAGAGACATCACCTTGCCAACAAAGGTCCGTATAGTTCAAGCTATGGTTTTCCCAGTAGTGATGTATGGAAGTGAGAGCTGGACCATAAAGAAGGCTGATCGCCGAAGAATGGATGCTTTTGAATTCTGGTGCTGGAGGAAACTCTGGAGAGTCCCATGGACTGCAAGAAGATCAAACCTCTCTATTCTTAAGGAAATCAGCCCTGAGTGCTCACTGGAAGGACAGATTGTGAAGCTGAGGCTCCAAGACTTTGGCCACCTCATGAGAGGAGAAGACTCCCTGGAAAAGAACCTGATGTTGGGAAAGATGGAGGGCACAAGGAGAAGGGGATGACAGAGGATGAGATGGTGGGACAGTGTTCTCGAAGCTACCAGCATGAGTCTGACCAAACTGCGGGAGGCAGTGGAAGACAGGAGGGCCTGGCGTGCTCTGGTCCAGGGGGTCACAAAGAGGCGGACTAAATGACTAAACAACAACAACATCCACATCCCCTGATCCAACTTGACTTAAAGATGCTATTTTTCTGGGGGGACGCAGGGGTATGCATACCCCTAAACATTTTGTTAATCTAAGTTTGGCTTCATTGAGGGTCAGTATTTCAATATAGGTAGCAAAATGAGAGTACCCCTAAACATATTTTTTAGGGGGGGAAAGCACTGCCTATGTCCCACTGAAATCAATGGAACCAATGGAGTAAATTACATTTTGACTTGTTGCATTGATTTCGATGAGACCACGTTTGGCTGGCTCGAAGCTGAGAAGATTTACTGAGGCATGAGCTTTCAAGGCAGATGGGAGAGAATCTCTTCTGGGTTCTGCAAGAACCTTGGACCATTTCTCCCCAGACAAGCGGCAACTTATCCAGAGGGCCTTCTCTACTCTCCCCCTTCAAAGAAGGATGGTCAGAATCTCTCTCTGTCGCCCCTTTCCTGACTCTCCAGAACAAGCCTAACACTGATGATTTTATAATGGGTGGGAAAGCAAAATTTATGGCTGTACAGAGACACATGGTGCAGAGAGAAATGGCAGCATATTTTACTGTCTTGTTTATGACTCTTTAAATCAGAGACGAAAACGGAAGTCTCAGGCTGCAAAGCTTAATCCTATTGCATAATATTTGTCATTGTGAGTTTGACCATCTTGGCGGCTTCGTTTGTAAGATTTGGCCTCTGAGTACCAGATGCTCAGGATCACAAAGGCAGAGGTTGCTGTCGTGCCCTGATTTGCTTGCAAGTTTCCCACAATGGGCACCTGGTTGGCCACTGCAAGGAAGAGACCGCAAGGCTGGATGGGACCCTTTTTGGCCAGATCCAGAGCTGCCCATGTGACGTTAACATATGAGAGTGCTGGAGGTGAAATAGTTAAACAAGTTACCCAATCAGAACCCAGGGGGTGGAGTCAGAGGGACTATAAAACCAGCTCTGGAGGGGCAAAGTGGGGAGATCGTTGGGAGTTGGGTGGTTGGTTGGTTGAAGTGGGAGTGAATTAGGATAGAGTCTGGGGGTAGGTTGAGTTAGGTAAAGGTAAAGGGACCCCTGACCATTAGGTCTAGCCATGGCTGACTCTGGGGTTGTGACGCTCATCTCGCTTTACTGGCCAAGGGAGCCGGCGTACAGCTTCCGGGTCATGCGGCCAGCATGACTAAGCCGCTTCTGGTGAACCAGAGCAGCACACGGAAACGCCGTTTACCTTCCCGCCGGAGCGGTACCTATTTATCTACTTGCACTTTGACGTGCTTTCGAACTGCTAGGTTGGCAGGAGCAGAGACCAAGCAACGGGAGCTCACCCCGTCCCGGGGATTCGAACTGCTGACCTTCTGATCGGCGAGTCCTAGGCTCTGTGGTTTAACCCACAGCGCCACCCACGTCCCAGGTTGAGTTAGTGTAGCGAAATAAGTTGAGTCAGGAACAGTTAGGAGCTAGAAAGACAAGTAAATATCTGAGAGGTGGTTTAGTGAGTGAGAGCAGGTAGCAGATGTTATAGGTCTGGATAGGCACCCCATGATTGTAATGGACCGATACCATTTATGAAACCACACGCTTCTTAAACTGCAAGAAATATACTGGACTCAGTATTGTACCAGGTAGGGCCTGGGTGATGGCAGCGAGAAATCAAGTGGTTGCACAGGGATCAATAGACGGTGAAATGTCCGGGGACCCTGCGTGATCGCCGCAGCCCATCCCCCAAAAGTTTTTGATTTGAGTTTCTACTGAAATGAGGCTGCATTTTAATGTTGTACTTTAATCTTGTTTTTAAGTTGTATTTTAATCAATTGTTTTTATACCTGGTGTTAGCAGCCCTGAGCCCGGTCTTGGCTGGGGAGGGCGGGGTATAAATAAAATTGATGATGATGATGATGATGATGATGATTATCATTTTCGGGACAGAACAAAAGAATGTAAATGTTCCTTGATTGCTGAGGATCTCTCTCCTGCCATTGGAATGTGACACCCATCAGAGCTGGGAAGACGAAACCCTCCTGTTTGCTTTCCTTGCAAAAGGTTGCCAGGTTAATCCCAACATCTCTGTATGAGGCACCTTCCTATGTTCTTGTTGTTGACCTTTGTGAAGCCTTTTTTCAGGTTGTAATAAAAAGTCCTGGCTGCTGGATCCGGCCAAAGGGGCCCACCTAGTTCAGTGTTTTTGCTCTTTCCGTGGCCAACCAGTTGTGTCTGGGACGCCTGCAGCCAGGAGGCTGCTGGCACCCTTTTCATTCCCCTGCCCCATGGAAAATCCAGCAAGGATAATTGATATTTCCACAGACACGGGAAAGTGGGGCTATTTATAGCTTTGAAAAATCTGAAAATACCAACATGTCAGGTTCCGGAAATTAGAAAAGTGATTCAAAATTAAAAATACCATTGACCCGCCCTGGTGTGTGGATGGCCAAGCCCTTCTCAGCTCTTGCCAGGCTTGAGAAGCTCTCAGGCTCCCTCCATGGACTCCAGAAGTCTCATTAATTGAAGAACATAAGGAGAGGCTACTGGATCAGGCCATTGGCTCCCCTAGTCCAGCATCCTCTTTTCACAGGGTCCAACCAGATGCCAGTTATGGGAAACCCACAAGCAGGATTCGAACACAGGAGCAACTCTCCCCTCTGCAGTTTCCAGCAACTGGTATTCAAAAACATTTCTGCCTCCAAGTGTGAAGGCCAAACATAACCATCATGGCTCGGAGCCATGGACAGCGCTCCCCTCCATGAATTTGTCCAATTCCCTGCAAATAATGCATTCTAAGTGTGTTGTAAAGTGCATTATAGAAATGCGACACTAGATGGCAATGGTGAGCTATGGCAAATTCAATATATTTGTCAAAAACGTTTTTTAAAAAAACAAACAAACAAAAACATTTTCACAACGTTTTTTATACATGTCTAGATTCCACCCTAGTGTTGTGAGAGAGGGAGAAAAGCTGTTCTCTATTCTTTTTCTCCATGCCATGATTTAAGTCAGACTTCCCCAACCCGGTGCCCTCGGGATAATAATAATAATAATAATAATAATAATAATAATAATAATAAATGTTTATTTATACCCCGCCCTTCCTGGTTCAAAAACCGGGCTCAGAGCAGCTAACAACAAATTTAAAACACTTTAAAACACTTAATTATAAAAGCAGCATAAAATACAGTATAAAAACATGAATAACAATAAAAATCAAAAATCAAAAATCAATTAGATAATCCCCAGGCCTAGCTGGCTGAATTCGTCCTACTTGGGCCAGCGAGGAGGCCAGGGGAGAATTAGCTGTGGGGTCTCAGAGCAGGTGATCTTCATAAAAGGGGAGGGGGAAGGAAGAGAAGGGAAATAGAAGATCAGGCTGAATTCCAATTAAAGGCCAGGCGGAATAGCTCTGTCTTACAGGCCCAACGGAAGGAGGTTAAACCCTGAAGGGCCCTAGTCTCCTGGGACAGAGCATTCCACCAGGTCGGAGCCATCACTGAAAAGGCCCTGGTGGAGGATAGTCTGGCTTCCTTAGGGCCCGGGACCTCTAAACTATGGTTATTCATGGACCTTAAGGTCCTCTGCGGGGCAAACTAGGAGAGGCAGTCCCATAAATATGAGGGCGCTAAGCCACAAAGGGCTTTAAAGGTCAACACCAGCACCTTAAACCTGACCCGATACTCCACCGGGAGCCAGTGCAGCTTGAAAAGCACTGGGTGGGTGAATATGCTCCCATGGCAAAGACCCCGTGAGGAGCCTCGCTGCAGCATTCTGCACCCGCTGGAGTTTCTGGGACAGCTTCAAGGGCAGCCCCGCGTAGAGCGAATTACAGTAGTCAAGCCTAGAGGTGACAGTCGCATGGATCACTGTGGCCAAATCGGGGATGCGCTGGACTACAACTCCCACCAGTCCCCAGCTACCACAGTGGCTTGATGGGAACTGTAGTCCAAAATATAGATAGCACCAGGTTGGGGAAGAAGGCTGCCCTGCCTGTATCATTCCTTCCCCGGTGGATTTAAGGACTGTAGCCTGACTCGGGTTGAAGGTTCTCAACGGCTGTCCTAATTTTGGGGTCTCTTCAATGGAGACAAAGTGAAGGGCTTCAATTTCCAATTACCTTACAAATTAGATCAAACTTGGGGAGATGGGGCTGCTTCTCCACTGATTCTAAGGTCTGCTAATAAACCAAGAGAAGAAAATGGAATCAGAGATGTTCTCCTGCGCAATCCCATTGGAAGAGAAGAAGGACTGGCAAGGAAAGCCCAGGGTCGCTTTGGAGAGCTGGGCCATTGCACAGCGGGCTTGTGCAGGAGAAGAGCCCACTGGGTTGGCCCCCTCACGCCCGTGGAAACGCGTCTCAGGCATAGCGGTCAACCGTCCCTTATTTGGCGGGAATCTCCCTTATCCCAGCGCCGTTTCCCACTGCTGTCCCTTATTGATGATGTCCCTTAAACTTCCCGGGTTTCATGCTCGCCCGGCTCGGGAGGGAAGCAGCGGCTCGGGGTCCTCCGTCATGAGAGAGAGAGCGCACACAAGCTGCCACGTCTCCATCTCTCCTTTTTCCTCCTCAGGGGTGCGTTGTGAGGAGATGGGTGGTGGCAGCGGGCAGGCAGCCCCTCTCTTGCGAGACTTCTGCTGTGCTGCCAGGGGAAGCCAGAGGCAGCAGCGGCTGAGGAGGTGGTCTGAGGGAGGAGGAAGAGGAGGGACGCAGAAGGGCGGCGCTTCGGCGGCCGCCGCAGCGCCACAACCACCTCATGCCAGGCTCGCGGGTGGCATGGGCAATAATCTCTCTCCCTCCCCCCCCCCTCGGGCAAGGAAGGGCCGATGGAACTCTTTGCGCCAGGACGATGGCAGCCCCGACGTGCTGCTTAGCATCCCCTCCAACCAGTGCAGCATCTTAATGTAGTGATTTCCCCCTCTGCACCCCTTTCATAACTCTATTTTTATAAATCATTTGTCCATCCATAGTTCAAATTTTTACTACAAGTTTCTGTCAATCGTACCAATGCATGTAACTCTTTACAATAGCTTTTCAACTAAATTATAAACTTTCCCCATTCTTTATTAAAGAGGTCCTCTTCCTGGTTTCTAATTCTGCCTGTAAGCTTTGCCATCTCGACGTCGTTCATCAGTTTTGTCTGCCACTCTTCTTTGGTGGGAGTTGTAGACCCTTAGGATCATCTAGTCCAACCCCCTGCAAAACACAGTCAGTCGCAGCCAAAGCAGCGTGGCTCCATCAGTGCCGGATTTCTGTATAAACTGAGCAAAATCCCTTATTTTGGCTGCTGATCCCTTATTTTCGAGGCTGCTGGTCCCTTATTTTCAAATCTGTAAGGTGACAGCTATGGTCTCGGGGCGCAGGTCAGGAGAAGGCGCCCAGTCACCCGTCCGGGCTCCCCTCTAGCTACCCAGCCAGTTGGGTAGGCAGCGCAGCGTTGCGCAGCGCAACGCGCCCGGAGAGCAGCCGCCGCTCGCCCCGCGGGGACTGGCCGTCCCTCCTCCGCCAGACACGCCGCCTTCGCCCGCCCGGATTGGCCGCGCCGGCGGCGGCAGCGCGGGGCGGGACGGCGCGGGCGGGCGAGCGAGCCAGCCGGAGGCAGCCGAGCCGAGACACCGGCACCCTCCGCCGGCCGGCCGGAGGCAGCAGAGCGCGGGCAGCCGCGGCCAACATGCGCCCCTAGCAGCCCCGGGACCGCGGAGGAGGACGAGGTAAGGCCCGCGGCGACGGGAACGGGATGGGCGCACGGGAGGGAAGCACCAACCTCTCCAAGCGCAAGCGCGCGTCGCATTCCCCGGCTGCGCTTTCTCTTCCCAGACAGACAGCCATCCTTCCGCCCCCCATTCCCAAGGAAAAGCCCCCTCCCCATCCGAAGGGAGGCCCCCAGTCTGGAAGTTACGTCCAAACGCTCCCCCCCACCCCCGGTCCGGAGGCACAGACATTGCGAGCCTCCCCCTCCCGGGGAAAACTTTCCACTGCTTATTTACTGCCGCGTGTCCGCGCCAAGAGACGGGCTGATATCCTCCCGGAGACGCAGGACTTTTCAAGCCAGCCCCCCGTCCCGGAGAGAGATGCCCCCTCCCGTAGCGTGCTCCTTCCCACCTCTCCAGACCTATAAAGAGCAAGGCAGACGCCTCTCCCCGTGGAAAAGGCGTTTCTCCTCCCTCAAGCAACTAGCCTTTTATCTTGGACTTGTGTGGCCTGGAATGGAGTTTTCGGGTGATGGGAATCCCAAGCTGGCTGGACTTTCCGCCGTCCTGGCCAGCCAGACGCAGGGGGAAAGGCCAACTTCTTGCCTGGCAGGACGCGTAAACAGCTCTGCAGAAGCCGCAGCGTGGGGGGGGGGGGGGAGACTCTCTCTCTCTCCCTCTCTCCTGCCCCCCCTCCCTGGGAGTCCCTGCTCTGCACCCCGGAAAGGCCTTGGGGGTCTCTCCTGCCTGCCCTCTCCAACCTCCCTGGCAGCCGTCCTTGGAGACTAAACAGCCACTTTCTCCCCCATCTCTCCATCCCCCCCCCCAATCTCCCGCTCAGCAGCTGCAGCTGGCAACCCAACTTTTATTACTAGAGAGAAATAGGCAGCTCACTGCCCGTAAAATGCCAGGCAGGAGGAAGGGAGGGGGCGGGGGAGAGACGCAGCGGGAAGGGGGGAGCCTTTTTGCCAGCCAGCCAACTCTCTGGGTCCCTGGTGCGACTGTCAGAAGGAGGGGGGGGGCAACTGAGCACTAAAAACAAAAAACACCGCTTAGCACACAGTCCATGTCCTCCCCGCCTTTCTGGAATTGGGAAATGCTTCGCCTTTTATTTATTGTGATGGGAACTGCAGAGGAAAAGGTAAACTCTGTGGACACAGTTGTTTAGAGATCTGCTGCTTTCCTTCCTTCGCTCAAGTACACAAACACTCGTAAATCTCTCCCAGAGGCTTCCAGGCCTGTGACTGCTTGTGCACGCACGCGTGCAAATCGTTCTCCATGCACGCCTGGAGTCACGGCTGCCGCAGGGACACGGCGTGGCCCTGATCTCAAGGCGGCTGCTTGCTTTGGAGGAAAGCACAAGAGTAGATCAATGGGTTGCCTTTGGGTGACAGGCATCTTTGAGTGTCCACTGCCGGACCCACCACTCACTTCTGGAGAAGATCTAGGAGGGGGCGAGAGTTTTCTGGACGGTTCTTTGCAATTCCAGAGAGGTCACACTGCAGAGTTGGGCTGGCAAAGAGGGTCTTTATAATGGACCCTGTGGTTTTTGTGCTAACAGGCCACAAGGCTACCTGGTGTCCGGCGATAAAGAGCCCTAATGGCCGGCAAGTGGGAGAAGAAGATGTCTGGAGTCTTGACCTAGGGCAGGGGTCTGCAACCTTTAAGACAAAAAGAGCCACTTGGACTGAAGAAAAAAACAACTGGGAGCTGCAAAACCATTGCGACACTTAAAACAGTGGGGAGTGTCGGGGCACACAATGCGCCTCCTCCCCTCGCTAGTATCCGTCCCGGAGCCGCGGCAAAGGTGTAAAAGAGCCACATGCGGCTCCGGAGCCGCGGGTTGCAGACCCCTGACCTAGGGAGTGTGTGTGTGGTTCAACCTTTGTGGACTTTAGGCCTTGACCAAGAGTCACAAGGTGTTCGTTTGCATGTCAATTCCAGGGTCGAAGAAACTCAGGCTCAGGAGCCAAATGCGGCCCCCAGGGGTCTCTGTCTGGCCCTTGGGAGTTTCCTCCAGCCCCCCCCCCCCCGGCCACCATCCTGAGCCACATCCCTCCCCAGGCCTGATCTGCTTATTTCAGCCTGTGTCTTTTGTCTCCAAAATGGGAAGGTTTATTGATCTCATATTCTGCAAGAGTTTGGGGGAAGGGAATTGAGTAATAATAATATTTATCATTTATTTGCTTATTTATTACCTGTTTCACAAAATAAGTGTACACCGCTTGATTGTACAAAAGCAACAACCTCATAAAGAGGTTTAAAGGTAAAGGGACCCCTGACCATTAGGTCCAGTCGCGGACGACTCTGGGGTTGTGGTGCTCATCTCGCTTTATTGGCCAAGGGACCCGGCGTCCAGCTTCCGGGTCATGTGGCCAGCAGGACTAAGCCGCTTCTGGCGAACCAGAGCAGCGCACGGAAACGCCGTTTACCTTCCCGCCAGAGCGGTACCTACTTATCTACTTGCACTTGGACGTGCTTTCGAACTGCTAGGTTGGCAGGAGCAGGGACCGAGCAACGGGAGCTCACCCCGTTGTGGGGATTTGAACCGCTGACCTTCTGATCGGCAAGTCCTAGGCTCTGTGGTTTAGAACACAGCGCCACCTGCGTTTTGTAAAGAGGTATACAAAAAGATAAAAACATCAAGCAAAATTCATGGAAATGCTTAAAAACCCACAGAAAGTTAACATACCCAAGCAGATTAAAGCTCACACCAACTTCCTGAGCTTCTGGGTAGGCTTGCTGAAGCAAGAATGGTTTAAGGTGGCAGTGAAGGTGCCTGCTTGATATCAGTAGACAGGGAGTTCCAAAGGGCAATAATCATGTGCCCAAGATTCGCACCCACTGCTGTCTGGTGGGAGCAGAGCCTCTCTTTCTGTGGAAGCCCTGGGCTTTATTCCACGCCTCTCCCAGAGACAACTGCTCTTGCTTAGACCTTGTGGAGTTGTGGAGCCTGCCAGGGTTGGCTTCAGTCCTTTGCTCTGGTTGTGAACAAGGCAGCCCCTTCTGTGCCTCCTTATTTTCCCTCCTGGGCTTCATTCTCTGATATCCTTGCAATGGAAAGTCAGGCAAACCGACCTGCTCGGTTTTGTGGCCCCAGAACAAGGAATGTCAGTAGAGGAGCAAATGCTGCAGAGGTCCTGGGAATGAATGAATCTCGCATAGTTAAACTATGGAACTCACTCTGACAGGACTTTGGATGCCTTTAAAAGAGGATTAGACCAAGCCATGGAAGAGAGAGCTGTATTCTGAATGCTTCTGAATACAGTGGTACCTTGGGTTAAGAACTTAATTCGTTCTGGAGGTCTGTTCTTAATCTGAAACAGTTCTTAACCTGAGGTACCACTTTAGCTAATGGGGCCTCCTGCTGCCACCGCACGATTTCTGTTCTCACCCTGCAGCAAAGTTCTTAACCCGAGGTACTATTTCTGGGTTAGCGGAGTCTGTAACTTGAAGCGTATGTACCACTGTACAGTCAAACCTTGGTTGTTGAACATAATCCGTTCCAGAAGCCCGTTCGGCTTCCGAAATATTCAAAAACTGAGGCAGGGATTCTGACTGGTTGCAGGATCTTCTTGCACTCAAGCAGAAGATATGTCAGGTGTTCGGCTTCCAAAAAATGTTCGAAAACCGGAGCATTTACTTCTGGGTTTTCAGGGTTCGGGAGCCGCAACATTCCGAAACAAAGGCGTTCAGGATCTGAGGTTTGACTGTACCAGTTGCTGGAAACCGAGGGCTCTTTCATTCATGCCCTCATTGCATCCCACAGGCATCTGGTCAGCCACTGTGAGAACAGGATGCTGGTCTAACGGAGCTGTTGGCCTGATCCTGCAGGCTGTTCTTATGGGCTTCTAAAACTCCCAAGGGAGGATTAAAGGCCTTTCCTCCTTGAAGGAGCCATTCAAAGTGCGGAGGCCTTTGCTTCACATGAGCATCAGGTAACACACACACACATCTCTGTGTGCCTGTTGGTCTTTGTGGAGGCCTTGCCAGGCTGCGAGGATGTTGGCATCAGGTGCCCCTCTCCTCTCTTGACCCAACCCCTTTGCACTGCAGGAAATTTTGCTAGTTGCCATTGGATATGGACCTCAGGATGGGAGCATTTTCTTGCATAATGCTCCTTAAGCTTGTTTTGTGAGTCATCTGTGGCTATTCTGCTCCACAGCTCCCTCTCTGCATTGCACCTTGACTCTCTGCATGTGGTGTGGACAGAATGAAGTGTGGGCGTCTGGATCAGAGGGTGAAATTCATGCCTGTAGGCTCGGGGGGGTGGGACATTCCAAGATAGGGGTCCTCAAACTACGGCCCACGGGCCAGATCCGGCCCGCCGAGGTCCTGAACCCGGCCAGCCCAGCAATTGCAGAACCCACCGCTGTCTAACGGGTCTATGGCGAAAGGAAGTACAGTGGTGCCTCGCAAGACGAAAAGAATTCGTTCCACGAGTCTTTTCGTCTTGCGATGTTTTTCGTCTTGCGAAGCACGGTCCGCCGCAACCGCGCCTCTGCAAGCGGCTTTTTAAAAAAAGCGCAAGACGTTTTCGTCTTGCGAAGCAAGCCCATAGGGAAATTTGTCTAGCGAAGCAACGCAAAAACGGAAAACCCTTTTGTCTAGCGGGTTTTCCGTCTTGCGAGGCATTCGTCTTGCAGGGCACCACTGTACGGCGTCCCTGCGTGGGCGCGGCTTGTGCATCTGGCGTCCGTTGATGCCGCGAGTGGTTGGTTGGTTGCATGGAGGGGGGGCAGTGCGCATGCAAGAGGAGGGATGATGCGATCTTGCGCATGTGCAGCAAGCAGGCCGGTGCTTTTGCGTTCTTTCTCTCTCTCTCTCTCTGGTCCGTGGCTGAGAGTTCCTTTGGCTACACTGCGCGAGGCGAGCGACTCGGGTGAGGCAGCCACGGCGGGGGGGGGGTGAAGGTCGGCCGCCTCCCGCTTTCCCTTTTCAGCCGTTACGCTCTGAGGCCGGGACAAGGAAGTAGCCATTTCGTGGCTGGGGAGCCTCATTCCACTGCCTGGCAGAGCAGATGGGAGGAGATATTGACCATCTCGTTAGCCAAAAGCAGGCCCATGCTTCTCATTGAAATACTTGTAAGTTTATGTTGATTAAAACCGTTCTTCTTTTTAAATACAGTGGTACCTTCTGGTTGCGAACGGGATCCATTCCGGAGGCCCGATCACAACATGCAAAGCCTGCAACCTGAAGCACCGTATCTGCGCAGGTGTGTGGCGTGATTTGGTGGTTGTGCACATGCGCGAAGCGCGATTTAGCTCTTCTGCGCATGCACGAACGGCGAAACCTGGAAGTAACTCTTTCCGGTACTTCCAGGTTTCCGTGAGATGCAACCTGAATAAACGTAACATAAAGCAAACATAACATGAGGTATGACTGTATTGTATTGTTTTTCCTATTTTTTGTGCACCACAAATAAAATATGTGCATTGTGCATAGGAATTCGTTCATTTTTTTCCCAAACTATAGTCCGGCCCCCAACAGTGTCTGAGGGACAGTGAGCTGGCCCCCTGTTTAAAAAGTTTGAGGATCCCTGCTCCAAGAAGAAGAAAGCATTCAGTTTACTCCTTTGCAACTTGTGAAGTTGGTTGTGGCTGGAAGGTGTGATGGCCAATAGAACAGGCAGCTTTAGGATGGGATGAGTTTGCGGTGAAAGAGGCCTGGCAGCTGTTGCCAACCATGAAATCTCTCCCTGACCTCCAGGTGTTTTGGATCACAACTATTTAATAAGAAAAAGCACAGCCAGAAGTGTCAGGGTTGGGAGAGGAGATCATCAGGCATTCTGGAAAAAAGAGTGATGAACTGGACAGACAAAAAACCAATGACAAAACAAAGCAAAATACGGACACATACATAGGGGCCTGAGATCCACAGGAGATGGCCTTAAATCATATTCCCATTCTGGCTGGACCTTTCTAGCAAAGTGTCCTATGTTGTTGCCCAAAACCTGCTTACTTCTCTTCAGGATTTATTCTTAGGAAGTCACTTTAGATTTTAATGTGTTCTATAGAGAAACGTTACTAATAGTAGTAACACATTAAGTTTACTCCAAGGTGGTTGTGAACTTTGCAACCCCTTCAACCCTCCTCCACACACACCCCTCCCACATTTTTCAGGGTAACAGGTTAAAAAAAAAGGTTTTTGTTTGTTAAATAGTGGTGATGTTAAACAATATCACCAACCCAAGCCGGCCCATGTAAACCTTAGGAAGAACTTGCTGAAGGTAATAGCTGTTTGGCTATGGAACGGACTCCTTGCGAAGGTGGTGGACTCTCCTTCATGGGAGATTCTTGAGCAGTGGTTGGATGGTGCCAGGAAGCTGGCGAGAGTGCGTTGGAAGAAGGCGGGCTGGAGTCTGACTCGGGAGAAGGGGCCAGAGGTCTGTGGGGACCTGTGCCAGCCGGGAGGCGAGAATCAGGGGCAGGAGAAGCTTCAGAGCTGGAGGAGGAGGAGGCAGGGTGGGCAAGTGAAGTGCTTCTCCACCCTCTCCTGCACCCCTGTCTCCCAGAACCAAGAGAGACCTGAAGAGGGAAGAGCAGAGGAAGCGTCCATGCAGGCAGGCGTAGTCTCTGGCTATGTGTGTCCAGACTGTCAGAGGAAGGTAAACTGGTGGAGGGGGAGTGGTCCCCAGTTCCTGCAACTGCTCCATAGAGCGCAGACCTGGGAATAGGTACCTAGACCATGGGTAGGCAACCTAAGGCCTGGGGGCCAGATCTGGCCCAATCGCCTTCTCAATCCAGCCCACGTATGGTCCAGGAATCAGCGTGTTTTTACACGAGTAGAATGTGTGCTTTTATTTAAAATGCATCTCTGGGTTATTTGTGGGGCACAGGAATCCGTTCATTTTTTCCCCAAAATATAGTCCAGCCCCCCCCACAAGGTCTGAGGGACAGTGGACCGGCCCCCTGCTGAAAAAGCTTGCTAATCCCTGGCCTAGATGCTAGACTGGCGTGCGGTAGAAGCAACTGTCAGTGTTATCTTTGACCATAAATCATTAATTGCATTCCTTTGGCTGAGAGGTGCCTTTGACAGATGCTCACCTGCCAGGGATGCTTTTGCTGTGATTCCTGCATCGCGCATGTGGGGGGGGGCAGCATGACTCGTGAGGGTCCCTTCCAACTCTGCAATTCCGTGATTTGATGAGATTTGGGAGAGGGGCCAGCAGGGAGGTCTGGCAGGTGGCAAGAAAGGAAGAACTGGATGGAGGATCCGGAATCTGCCCCGGCGGACCTCCAATGGGGTCGTTGCTCTGGAGATGACCCAGACGTGTGTGACACTGCCCCCCCCCCTGGCAGTGACCCTGTGTTACACCCGTTCTTCCCACGCATGGGAAAGTCCAGGGTCGGGGTGGGAAGAAGCGATGGCGACGCACGTCGGTTAAGCAACTTTCTCTTTGCTGTAATAAAATCTTCTTGCTGTGGCAGCTGGAATAGGGGGGGCGGCGGGGAGGGAGAGACCGAGGCCTTGGCTCCTTTGCCCTCTCTTATGAAGCATGAATGAATCAATGAATGAATGGGAGAGCGAGCCGGTGACTCAGCCCGCCACCCGTCCCCTGTGAGGCCGGAGAATATTGGAAGCCGCCCAAGTTTCCTCTCCCGTCGCCCTCGCCTTATCGGAAGCCTGGATGCCTTGATTTACAGCTGATCTGCCCGCCTTCCCAGCTCCTTGTCCTTCAAGTGCCCCTGGGGGCACGGGGCAGCAGAGCGGTGCCCAAGGCGGTTCTTGCCAGGGAAAGGAGATGGAGAGGGGCTGTTGATGGATACGACTGGTCAGATGGCTGTGCTTTGACTGTATGGGCAGAGGAAGCGATGCATCTGAATATCCTTTGCTGGAAAATGTAGGAGGGGAGAGTTGCTCTTGTGCTGGGATCCTGGTTGCTGGTTTCCCACTGGGGTATCTGGGTGTCCACTGGGAGAACAGGGTGCTGGACCAGATGGGCCATTGGCCTGATCCTGCAGGCTCTGCTTATGAGCCCCAGACACTGCCGGCGGCAGCAGGAAGAAGCGTGTGGTCCTGAGCACATGGACTTTGGGGCTCCACCCTGCTGGAGCATATTTCCTCTAGGGCAGGGGTCAGCAAACCTTTTCATCAGGGGGCCGGTTCACTGTCCCTCAGACTTTGCAGGGGGCCAGACTATATTGGGGGGGGGGATGAACGAATTCCTAAGCCCCACAAATAACCTAGAGATGCATTTTAAATAAAAATGCACATTCTACTCATGTAAAAACACGCTGATTCCTGGAGCATCCACAAGCTGGATTTAGAAGGCGCTTGGGCCGGATCCGGCCCCCAGGCCTTAGTTTGCCTACTCATGCTCTAGGGCAGCCTTTCTCAACCTGTGGGTCCCCAGATTTTGTTGGACTACAACTCCCATCACCCCTAGCTAGCAAGGCCAGAGCTCAGGGATGATGGGAGTTGTAGTCCAACAACATCTGGGGACCCAGAGGTTGAGAACCGCTGCTCTAGGGGATAAAGTGGTAGTATTGTGTGAGGCAGCGTTGTGCAGTGGTCAGAGCAAGACGGCAGAGTTATGGGTTCGAATGTGCACTCAGCCGTGCAGCTCAGTGCGTAACCTTGAGCCAGTCAGTGTCCCTCAGCCTGGTTATTTTTATTCATTTTATTTATTGAATTTGTATACAGTGCCACCCTTCATCCATAGATCTCAGGGTGGTGCACAACATAAAAATACAATATAAAAACGCAACATAATGAAAACAACAACAAACAATGAACCCCCCTCCCACAAACATCTGATCTGTTGCACGGGGTTGTTGTGATGATGAAATGGCGGCAGCGGGGGGAACCACACATCCCACCTTGGGCACCTTAAAAGAAAAGCGGAGTATAGATGCAGTAAAACAAATCCTGCAACCCCTTTTCCCAAGATAAGACCTTCTTTGCCTTGGCTCTGGTTGACTGCAAGAAAGAATGAATATGATTCATCTGTAGGTGGCTCCAGGAAGTGAGCCAAACCGCAACATAGCATAAATTTCAGAATGCTTTGCAATCTTTTGGATTGTGTCTCCCCTCATCACAAGCTTGTCAGGTGGGCCCTATTTTCATTGGTGGGGAGTTATGGCAGAGAAAGAGAGACAGGGGGCTCGGCTGGTCATTCAGTGAATTTGTGGCAATGTAGGACTCGAACCTTGAACAACCCATCTCTCACTTCTGCTTCTCTTCCATGAACTACAAGAAAATGCAACCTCACAGATGCAGCTGGGATCTGCAGCTGAGTTGGGAGGGGCGGGGGGGGGTTGTGGCTGGGAATCCTTTTCTTACTACAAATCATGAGGTGATTGATCTGTGTGATTAATTTTCCCCCATGTTCCGTCTCAGTCTCTGCAGATTTCTGCAGGCTATTCGTGACTCACCCATTTGCCTGCCAGCAAAGTCAGAGCTCTCTCTTTTTGGAGACTCACCAAAGCCTGAGCATGAGAGCATCCATGGTGCCATGTGGCCTAGTGGTTAGTGCCCAGCTTGGACCAGGGAGGCCTGGGTTCAAAGCTCACTGGGTGATTGGGAGTCAATTGCTATCTCTTAGCCAAATCTATCTCACACTTTGAGGGATTACGGGTGGGGTGCACCTGTTTTTGTTTATTTATTTTCTTGTTTATTTGCTTAATCAAATTTATATAACGGTTGATTGTAGGGGGGGAACCCTCAAAGCAGTTCACAAAAAGATAAAACGCTGAAATTATCACTAAGTATTTACAACCCTGTTGTAAAACATACAGGAATTTAAAACTGGAATTAGGCGAATTTAATTTGTTTAAATAAAAAAAATGGTGTTTGTTTGTTTATTGCATTTATATCCTGCCTCTCCCCCCCCCCCCCAAGGAGCTCAAGGCAGCATACACAGCTCTCCCCTGCCTCATTTGATCTCCACAACAACCCTGTGAGGTGTTGCAGGAATTTATGTATAGGTTGGGGATGGGTTGCCCCTCCAGCAGATATCACGCACATGCAGCCCACTACCAAAACCAGCACAATCGCTTTTGTGACTTTTGTGGCTTGTCCTCACAAAACACTTCATCACAGTTTCTTCCTATCTATTCAAAGGGCCTTTGCTGCACGATACCAAATGTAAGAATTCACTGATCAATGTATCTCTGTACTGGCTCACTGGGAAAACTTCAGAAACTCATCTAGACATGTGAGCTCAGCTCCTCAGCAGCCCCTCTGCCTGAGTGATAATTCCTTGCATCCTGATACCTGAGGGCCAGACAGGTAGCCATTCCAGAAATAACAAACCCAGATGAAGACACAAAAGGGTGTGATAAACTTGGCTGGGAACCAGGGAAATGTAAATGTCTCTTTTGTAACACTTGATGGGTGTTTGGTGGAGGGCAAGGGGAACCATGGGGCAGGGTCCAGGATGCTCAGATTCCTGCCACCAGACCTCCCCTTTCATGATGTAACCGTGATGTACGAGTGATGTAGTTTGGGGGGGTGTAACATGGGGATGAGCAGCTAATAAAAGTTTGGGTTCTCTTTTGTGCGGGGCTTCCATCTTGTTCCACCTGGTGTCAGGTGGGAGTCCTGTCGCGACAGTCTTCAAGAACGACCAAGCCTACTGGCTGATGTTTGGCTCTGGTATTCCTGGCTGGTCTCCTTGTTTTTTGTCCAAGGGAGCCCTCAGATTTCTCCATTAAGAGAGGTCGGTTCGGCTGACAGGTCAGTCTGACTGGCCCAAGGTCACACCCAGTGAGTTACATGGCCGTGCGAGGATTTGACCCCTGGTCTCTCCTGGGTCCTAGTCCCTTATTCTGACCACTACATGACTTCTTTCTCTTTGTATATTCCATTTTTGGATAGACATTTTCTGAATGTCCCTGGAGCCCTTGTTTGGCCAGGCAGCTAATAAGCCAGTGCTGAGATTAAGTGGGCTTTGTCTTTTTAAAAGAAACATCTTTGATTTAGCTACTGACTCCACAGAACAGCCAGACCTGCTCCTGGGATGCTTTGCCAAAGGGCTTTGTACATGTCGGTGGAAGGATCCTGCGCTTTGGAGAAACCGCTTGAGGTCTAAGCTTGGAGTCTTTTTTGCGGCTGCAACTCCTGAGGAAAGGCAGACGTTCTCTGGCCTTGCTCTGTTGACTCCCCTGGACTGCGGCCAACACCTTGACAGCTGTTATTTATGCCTCCAGGTTTTAAATGGTTGTAATCTCTTGTGGGAGGACAGGCGAAAGAAATGTCTAAAGGCATCCAGGCATCCGCTGCCTTCAGGGACTGCAAGACCTTGCAGCCATTCTTAATTTGCAAGATCATTAAGGAAATTCAGCTGCCACCTGCCAGGTCTCCTGTCCTCTGTGACTGGTCAGGTGTTACCTGTGTTTTCAGGGTTCCCCGAGCAAGGCCAAAATTTAGTGCTCCTCCAAATGGATCTTCTCAGTTCTGGATCTTTGCCATTTTGCTCCCCTTCGGTTTGGCACCCTGTGCGGGGGAACTGCCCAAACTTGCCCTAAATCCAGCGCTGGTGTATGTCATAGAGCAGAGATGCTCAAAACGTGACCCATGGCCTCTAAGAACAGAAGAAGCAACTTCACAATGAATAATAGATCATACAATTGGAAGGGACCCCAAGGGCCATCTAGTCCAACCCCCAGCAATGAAGGAATCTTATGCCCAATGTGTGACTCGAATCCATGACCCTGCAGGGGTCTACTCTATTGCAGGGGTCAGCAATGTCCGGGCAACACGATGACCATGTACATATGCAATGAACAATCTTTTATAGAATTCCTTCAAACCATAACAAGTCCAAAATGAAATCTTTAGTCTCAAAGTCTCTGAAAATCTTTAAATACACTATATCCGGAATCACTGTTCAGTGCTGGACATCATATTTGCTGAATACACAAAGCTTCACAGCTTGTCTGTCATCGTACAAAGTCTGGTACCTCACTTCCTTTAAAAATTTTCAAAGACTTTGAGACTAAAGTTTTCATTTTGGACTTGTTTTCATTTTGGACTTGCCTAGACATTGCCGACGTTCTCTTTGCAACAGAGGGGTTTGTTTGGTTACCTACTGCAGGGGTCAGCAAGCTTTACCTCACCTGGGCCAGCTCACTCCAGCAGAGATCCCTCTGTGGGCTGGATTGTGTGCAAACGTGACTGCGTGCTGTGATTTTTGGCGTCTGCGCATGCACAGACACGATTTCTGGTGCTGCGGAAGCGAGTTCCCGCGCCATGCTGCACTGGTTTAGCGCAGCGCGCAGTGACTCACCAAGTGGGTGGCTCAGTTTGGGGGCAGCTCATGGGCCGGTTAAACGACCCACATGGACTGCTTCTGGCCCATGGGCCTTAGGTTGCCTACCCCTGCTCTACCCACTGAGTGATCCCAGCTTCCTACTCAGCCAGACCATTGACTGGCAGCGATTTCTAGAATCATAGAACCGTACAGCTGGAAGGGATTCCCTAGGCTCACCTGGCCAGACCCCCTGCAAAGAAAATGAAAATCGATTTACCTTTTGCTGTATTTAATTCAGAAGTGAAACCTGGATTGATTCCACAATGTGGAACTCCAAAAGCTTTTAAAGCCACCAGCAATTTTCAGGTGGCCTGTGAAAAAGTTTAAAGAACTGCTGTGATTGAGAAAGGTGACTTCTGGCCTCCCCTGCCTTAGGAGTCATAATCTTAAGAGGAGGCAGCTGGATGCGGCCAATGGCCCATCTGGTCCAGCATCCTGTTCTCACAGGGGCCAACCGGATGCCTGTAAACAGGATTTGATCACAACAGACCTCTCTCCCTCCTGCACTTTCTAGCATTGCTGCCTCCGACTGTAGAGGGCAGAGCACAGCCATCCTGGCTATATACATAAACTGTGGTGGCACCTCGGGTTACAGATGCTTCCGGTTACAGACTCTGCTAACCTAGAAATAGTACCTCGGGTTAAGAACTTTGCTTCAGGATGAGAACAGAAATCGTGCAGCGGCAGCAGGAGGCCCCATTAGCTAAAGTGGTGTTTCAGGTTAAGAACAGTTTCAGGTTAAGAACGGACCTCAGGAACGAATTAAGTCCTCAACCCGAAGTACCACTGTACAGCATCTTTTTCCAGCCACCAGTGTGCAGGGAAGGTTTATAGACATGGCTGCGTCTGAGAAAGCCCATGTAATTCCAGAGCTCCACGAAGCCCTCCACAGCACACTTCTGTTTTGGGTCGTAGATGGGTCTTTCCTGAATTCAGTCTATGGAGAGTGACTTGGGGGAGTGCTCCCATAGTTTGACAATGTGGAAGCACCCTGATATTTGGCAAATGCAGAAATGTGGGACTTAGCAGAGAAGGTGGCAGAGCCTAGGCGTCACGGCAGCCCCGAAGCCCAATCCAAAGCTTTGTGGCAGCCGAGGTGCATGACACAGAACTCTCTGGAGAACAGCTTTGCACACTCATTGTGGCGTCTCCAGCAGCTTCCCATCTGCAGTGAGAGTGCAATATCTGATAGAAGCCGCTGATAGTCCTCTCCTTCTCCATGAATTTGCCTAGTCCTCTTTTAAAGCCATATAGGCTGGTGGTCCTCACTGCCTCTTGTGGGAGGGAGTTCCACGGATCAACTATGCATCGCATGAAGAAGTCCATTTCGCAAAACAGCAAACCCAGATTTGCCGCCAAGCATTCCCTCAACAGGGAGCCACGTTCAGCCACGGATCCCTGGTTGGACACAAATGCAAGGTTGCATCAGTCGATTGCACGCATTCCTTGCTGTTTCGGTGCATGCTTTAGATGGCAACGGGTGACGAATGGAAATGATTCTGCATTGTTGGGGGTGGGAACAGGTGCCCTGTGAGTCGTTGCTGTGACATCATTTGCAAAGGCCTGGGAATGTGGATTCTTCTTGCAGAGCGTCTTGTGAAAGCAGCTGCAATTTCTGGATTTTTGCACAGATTTTGAGAGAGAGAGAGAGAGAGAGAGAGAGAGAGAGAGAGAGAGATGTCCTTGTGTGTGAGGGTGTTAAGTTCCAGAAGGCAGGATGGCTGTGAGCCGGGGTGGGTAAACAGAAGGGAGGCCTCTAGCGCAGCAGGAACCCCGTCCAAACATCTCCCTTTGTTCCTGTTTGTTTAACGTTGTCTAGGAAATGTGGGCTTACCCGACTGAGTGTGCGCTGTTCCCAGCTGAGCCACTAAACATGTTAATCATGAGGCTGCGTTTATTAAATTGCTGTTAAAGGTTTTAGTACAGAGATACAGTTTTTAAAGCAAGACATTTGTATTGCTGGCAGGAGCTGAGCTTGGGACCCTATCCGTTTCCCATTGTCCACTGGCTGTAAGCTTCTAGAGTCCTGTTCAGGTGTCCAAAGAACATGAGGGTGTGCAATGGGTCATAGGTCCAGCGCCGAGGGCCTTCTGGCGGTTCCCTCATTGCGAGAGGCAAAGCTACAGGGAACCAGGCAGAGGGCCTTCTCAGTGGTGGCACCCACCCTGTGGAACGCCCTCCCATCAGATGTCAAAACGATAAACAACTACCTGACATTCAGAAGACATCTTAAGGCAGCCCTGTTCAGGGAAGTTTTTAATGTATGATATTTTAGTGTTTTTTGGTTTCTATGGAAGCCGCCCAGAGTGGCTGGGGAAACCCAGCCAGATGGGCGGGGTACAAATTATTATTATTATTATTATTATTATTATTATTATTATTATTATTATTATAGTTCTGAATGCACAGAGCCTACACATCGGTACACGGTCTTGCCTCCTGGAAAAGGCTGAGTGCCCTTCACTGGCTGTGTGTGTTTTTACATGCATACATTCATAATCTTATTTGCATGCAGCTTTTCCATAGCTCAAACCATGCTCAAGGTAACTTATGACATGGGGGGGGGGGAGAGAGAAGATTCTGTGAGTCCCACATTGCATGTTTGGGATGTGTAGACCAAACAGTCCATGTGCACGTGATGTGTGGAGATTGGGGCAGAGTCAGCAGATCCTGATTCCCCCTGCCAGTTGAGAGTGCACACCAGTTTGTACACATTGCGCCACTTGGCTTGCGTTTTCCACATTGCGCATGCAATCCAATGCGCCTGGTGCTCCCATTAGAGCAAATGGGCCCCAGGCTTGCTTGCTGGAATGCGCTCAATAAAAGTGATTTGTTTGTGTTATTAAGTCAATAGAAATGTCCTCGGTATATCACCTGCTCTGAAATACTGTAATATATTATTTTAATGGGCTAATGAATCTGCTAATCGGTTAAAGGCCCCCAAAAGCAGTTGATGGTTCCCCACAAAAGCTTTAATTTGTTACAGGCCTAAAACTCTCTGGCAAAAGCCCCAGAGGGATCTTCGTTCTTCTCCTTCCAGCCAGTGGCACGGCTTGTGAGAGTATGCAAGATGGGGAAAAGGCTGAATATTCTATCCCACACCACCTGCTCCTGCGCCTTGTCTTTGGGCAAATTGGATATTTGATGCCATGTTGGGGTTTGTTTTTTTTAAAATGTAGCCCAGATGTTTGAATGCAAGTAGAGCTTGCTGTGATTCAGCTGAAGGTTTTAAGAACTTGACTACCTCCCCCCAACTCATCTGCATCCAGTCTCTCTCTTTCTGGGCTATTGTCCCTTCTCCATCCTGTGGAAAGACCTTAGCTCTCTGGCAGAGCACCTGCCCAGGTTCCATCCCTGGCAGTGTGGTACAGTGGTTAGCGTGTCAAACTAGGACGCTGGGAGAGATCAGGGTTCAAATCCCCCCTCAGCCATGAAGCTCACTCTCTCAGCCTTCCTTGTCCTCACCAACAGAAGGAGGTACCAGACAAGGCTCCATGGCATTAAGCTAGGGGTGTCCAGTTGTCACAGGGGCAGGATGCTCCTCTGCCAACCTCCTCAGGCCACCCCTGGCTTCCAGATCTCCTCTTCCCAGGCGCTGGATGCCTCACTGGGTTCAGACACTTCTTGATGTCCTGATTCCATCCTGCTAGAACTCTTTCCAGTGTCCTCCAGCCATCTCCTCCATGACACCTCCATGGGACTCATGATATTCAGCAAACATGGCAGCCATTCACAGCTGTAATGAGGCCTTAGTTAGTGCCCGTAACTGCGTTTGTTCACATTCATCTTCACTATCCTTGTCTCTTCCCTTCCTGTTGGCATCTCCTGCACAATGGAAAATAATAATAATAATAATAATAATAATAATAATAATAATAATAATAAGCTCACTGGCTGATGCTGGGGGGAGGGTAGTCACTGCCTCGCAGCCTAACCTACCTCACAGGGTTGTTGTGGGGGTCAACTGAGTGAGCATCTTGGAGAAAAAAGAGTGCTATAGATGCAATTAATGACTTAATAGTCTCCAAGTTGGGCTGGACTCAAACCCTGGAGAGCCACTGTGTGATGATGCTGAGCTTCTGATGAATGGACTTTGTTGGTCAACAAGGGGAGAGGCTTGCTATGAAATGGGCTTTCTGCACGCATGAGCTCTTTCAGATGTTCTGCTGATACAAGAATTTCAGCCCAAGCATCTCTGGCAGATGGCCACCCGACCTAGAGCATGCCAAGGGTGAGGTCGACTTCGCTCATGGACATCTGCTCAGTCCTCAACCCTTGAGGCTCCCAGCGCATGAATGACGGCTGTTGGGTCTAGACCAGAGTTGCAACGGGCAACTCCAAGCACTTCCTGCCAGTGGAGAGCTTGAAGCGTCTTCTCGTGGCTGCTGAAGATCTGAGCACCTTGACCCTCTGTGGGTTTTGGGTGGCAATTGGCAACTGGAGCCTTCTGGGTCAGAATCTGCCCCCTTGGCAGGTAATGGCTGGGCTCCATATTGGTGGCTCCGAGGTGTTGCTGGCAGGAATGGGAAATGGGAATTGGCACCTTTGCTTCCAGAGATGCTCTCTGGCAAAATGCGGCGCTGGTTGAAGAGGCCTCCCGGGGCTGCCAACTCGGGTACCCACAAGAGCCACAGAACTTAGCACTTTCCCCTGCTCCGTCAAAATGGGCTTTATTTTGATGCACGAGACACCGTTGGTATATCTGGCACTTCAGAGTATAAGGAAAAGAAGCACTGACACTTTTAGGGGTGTTTTCTGGGGCTGGTGGCGGTTGTGGTCCAAAACATTTGGCAGGTAACAGGATGGCGAAAGCTGCCGTAAGCTAAGCCAGCACTACAAACTCCCATTCTGCAGGTGGAAGGACTGAGGCTTGCCAACGTCAATGGCAGTTCCTGGCAGAAGAGAGATTAGAACTTCCTGACTTGGAATAATCATAATCATAATAATATTTGTACCCTTCCCATCAGACTGGTTTGCCCCATCCACTCTGGGCGGCTTCCAATGCATATAAAAACATAATAAAACATCTTGATACAGGGCTGCCTTCAGATGCCTTCTAAAAGTCAGATAGCTGTTTATTTCCTTGACATCTGATGGAAGGGCATTCCAACAGGGTGGGTGCCACCACCAAGAAGGCCCTCTGCCTGGTTCCCTGTAACTTGGCTTCTCGCAGTGAGGGAACCGCCAGAAGGCCCTCGGCGCTGGACCTCAGTGTCCAGGCTGAATGATGGGGGTGGAGACGCTCCTTCAGGTATACACGGCCAAGGCCATTTAGGGCTTTTAAGGTCAGCACCAACACTTTGAATTGTACTTGGAAACATACTGGGAGCCAGTGAAGATCCTTTAGGTCCCAGCAGCTGCTCCCAGTCCCCAGTCTAGCTGCCACATTCTGAATTAGTTGTAGTTTCCAAGTCACCTTCAAAGGTAGCCCCATGTAGAGCGCATTGCAGTAGTCCAGTTACTCACCTCAGTTCTTTAAGGTTATGCACATAATAAATAATAAAATACATTTTTATTTATACCCCGCCCTTCCCGGTTCAAAAACCGGGCTCAGGGCAGCTAACAACAAATTTAAAACACTTAATTGTAAAAGCAGCATAAAATACAGTATAAGAAACATGAATAACAATAAAATTCAAAGTTCAGAAATCAATGTAGGGGAAATCTATCTAATAAGCATTAGATAATCCCCAGGGCTACCTGGCTGAATTAGTCCTATTTGGGCCAGCGAAGAGGCCAGGGAAGAATTAGCTGTGGGGTCTCAGAGTGGGTGATCTTCATAAAAGGGGAGAGGGAGGAAAGAGAAGGGAAATAAAAGGCTGAATTCAAATTAAAGGCCAGGCGGAATAGCTCTGTCTTACAGGCCCGACGGAAGGAAGTTAAATTCTGCAGGGCACTGGTCTCCTGGGACAGAGCATTCCACCAGGTTGGAGCCACCACTGAGAAGGCCCTGGCCCTGGTGGAGGATAATCTGACTTCCTTAGGGCCCGGGACCTCTAAACTTTGTTTATTCATGGACCTTAAGGTCCTTTGCGGGGCAGACCAGGAGAGGCGGTCCTGTAAATACAAGGGTCCTAAGCCACATGTGTCCCATCCCGTCGTCCCTCCGCCAACTGATAGTCTTGTCTCTGCAAGTGTGGAGTCATAACTGTAAAACACAGCAGAGAAGTACTTTTGAATTATGGATTCATCTGAAGCACGTTTTAACCTCTCCAACCTCCCAAGTCTCTGAAGCAGAGTTCAGTCATAAGAGGGTCTTTCCTTCCTGCATGCAGGCTCGTCGCTCACTCCTCCCGATTCTTGTCTTCTCCTCTCCAGTAATGCTGTGTCAATACTTGTCCCCAAGGGCTTTGTTTGCTTTTGCTTGAGCTGTGCCACTCGACGTTCACTGACCCAGAATCCACCCTTGTTCTCTGCTAGAACTGCTGCCTTTTCCTTGTGCTTGGAAGTCAACATGGCCTGCCTCTGTGCGACATGAGGAGCACCTGTGCTTTCTGCAATGGGTTGGCGTGAAAGTGCGAGCCTTGCTTCTGCAGCGCCTTCCTTGCCCATTCCAGCCCATTCCTCCATGGCAGTAAATATCCCCCAATATAAATAGGATTGACTTCTGCAGGAAGGCTGGGGTTCCTGCAGAATCGTGCAAGGCTAGAACTGCGGAAGGATGGAACATTTAGAGCTTTTTTGGTTCAGCAAAAAGTAGATTTAGGGGAGGGGTGGAAGGGTTAAGGTTTGGTTTGCTGTGGACCATGTGTGCCTGCCATATGTGTGCACCTTAAATTTTTTATAACAATGCTTTGCAATAGATAAAGGACACAATACAGATTTTCCTCTTAGCCTCAAAATGGAAAATGACTATAGAAGTTTGACAACTTAAACTGGTGGAATATGCGCAGCTTGCGAACCTAATTTATAGAATAAGAGAACAAGAAGAACATACGTTTAAAGAAGGTTGGAAAATGTTTATTGAATATCTGGAGGAAAATTATGTTTATTTGAAAACGTGGACAGCATTAAGATAAATTCAACAGTGTAAATAGCATTTGATGAATGTAATACAGTGGTACCTCGATTTACGAACAGCCGTGTCTACGAACTATTTGGTTTATGAACTCCGCAAAACCAGAAGTAGTGTTCTGGTTTGCAAACTTTACCTTGGTCTAAGAACGGAATCTGAACGGTGGAAGGGCACCGGCGGCGGGAGGCCTCATTAGGGAAAGCACGCCTTGGTTTAAGAACAGTTTCGGTTTCAGAAAGGACTTCTGGAGCAGATTAAGTTTGTAAACCGAGGTACCACTGTAATGGAATACTGAATGGTTTAGTTTATATAAAATATGCAGGGATTTATGTTGTGCAAAATGAACCATGGAAAGAGAGGAAGGGAAGTCATTGATATTTTAAGGTTGTTTAAGTAAATATTTTAACATGTAAAACAGAAATTTAATAGAAAATTAAATGGGGGGGGGGATTATATAACAATGGCTATGTGGCCTTCTGCGGAAGCGAGTTCCAGAGTTGGTAACTCTGCGCTGTGTTGAGAAGTTATTTCTTTCGTCTTCCCTGAATCTTCCAACAAAGGAAGAACCGGGACAAATGGAAGCACATACAGTGGTACCCCGGGTTAAGAACTTAATTTGTTCTGGAGATCTGTTCTTAACCTGAAACTGTTCTTAACCTGAAGCATCACTTTAGCTAATGGGGCCTCCCGCTGCTGCTGCACTGCCGGAGCACAATTTCTGTTCTCATCCTGAAGCAAAGTTCTTAACCTGAGGTACTATTTCTGGGTTAGCGGAGTCTGTAACCTGAAGCGTATGTAACCCAAGGTACCACTGGAGTTAAATTGGGGGGTTGTGCTGTCCCCAATTTGGGCAGCTTTAGAAAGGAGTTAGACAAATCCACGGGGGATAATTCAGGGCAAAGTCAGGATCGCTGTGCCCTCCCCTCCAGTATCGGCTCCTGGCCCCTGACTCTCTCCAGGACACTAATCTTGGTCCAGAAGTGAAAAGAGGATCAGCCTCTTCATTCCTCCGGAACCAGCTGTTCTTCTTTTCTTTCCCGAAGTCACTTTGCTCATTCCCACATCCCACAGCTGTTTGCTTTGCAGGGACAACTTCATTTTACCAGCTCCATCTGGTACGTAGGCTGAGACCCTACCTGCCCGCGGACTGTCTCGCCAGAGTGGTGCATGCTCTGGTTATCTCCCGCTTGGATTACTGCAATGCGCTCTACGTGGGGCTACCTTTGAAGGTGACCCGGAAACTACAACTGATCCAGAATGCGGCAGCTAGACTGGTGACTGGGAGTGACTGCCGAGACCATATAACACCGGTCTTGAAAGACCTACATTGGCTCCCAGTATGTTTCCGAGCACAATTCAAAGTGTTGGTGCTTACCTTTAAAGCCCTAAATGGCCTCGGTCCAGTATACCTGAAGGAGTGTCTCCACCCCCATCGTTCAGCTTGGACACTGAGGTCCAGTGCCAAGGGCCTTCTGGCAGTTCCCTCGCTGCGAGAAGCCAAGTTACAGGGAACCAGGCAGAGGGCCTTCTTGGTAGTGGCACCCACCCTGTGGAACACCCTTCCACCAGATGTCAAAGAGAAAAACAACTACCAAACTTTTAGAAGACATCTGAAGGCAGCCCTGTTTAGGGAAGCTTTTAATGTTTGATGCATTACTGTACAGTGGTACCTCAGGTTACATACGCTTCAGGTTACAGACCAGAAATAGTGCTTCAGGTTAAGAACTTTGCTTCAGGATGAGAACAGAAATTGTGCTCCGGCAGTGCAGCAGCAGTGGGAGGCCCCATTAGCTAAAGTGGTGCTTCAGGTTAAGAACAGTTTCAGGTTAAATATGGACCTCCAGAACGAATTAAGTACTCAACCCAAGGTACCACTGTATTTTAATATTTTGTTGGAAGCTGCCCAGAGTGGTTGGGGAAGCCCAACCAGATGGGTGGGGTATAAATAATAAATTGTTGTTGTTGTCACAGCCACAGGCCAGCAGTAGGAGGGGCTGAAATGATGGTAGGTGAGAGCAGAAGCAAAAGAGGGTGGACCCCCTTTGTCTCTCTCCTGCCACTCCCCGACCCTGTTCCCCACTACCAGCTTGTTTCATGCATTGTAGCTCTGGAGCCATGGGTTGCCTACTTCTCTGCTTTACAGCAATAACTAAGAAACCTGTCTATGCAGAAACCAACAAAATCTGCTTATTCCATAGCTTACCTAAAGACGGCTACTCCAGTGTGGGTTGCTTGAGACTGGAACCACAATGACTTTCCAATATTTGTAACCAAAATAGTTCTCTAACAAGAGTAGTGGTGGTATATGAACCATAAATATAATAATTTCTAGAGCAATATTGTTGCTGTGGATGTGTGAGATACATGGACTGCTGACACAATTTTTTTGCAGTTTTTGCTGTCACCTGGTTATCTTGATCTGCTAGAAGAAAAGACATAGTAGCGATGGTTGAGTGACTTGATATAGATAGTAAAGTAAAGGTAAAGGGAGCCCTGACCATTAGGTCCAGTCGTGACCGACTCTGGGGTTGCGGCACTCATCTCACTTTATTGGCCAAGGGAGCCGGCGTACAGCTTCCGGGTCATGTGGCCAGCATGACTAAGCCACTTCTGGCAAACCAGAGCAGTGCACGGAAACACTGTTTACCTTCCTGCCGGAGCAGTACCTATTTATCTACTTGCACTTTGACGGGCTTTCGAACTGCTAGGTTGGCAGGAGGATATAGATAGAGGGGTAATAACCTCACTCCTCAAATCTTTATAAACAGTGCAAGCCAGTAGCACATGAGTTACTGATTCAACACTGCTATCTCCACATGGACATAAGCATTGTTCCAGAGGTTGTTTTTTTAAAAAAATCAACCCTCAAGTACAGCTGAAGGCATTATATTTAATTTTGCATAAGTGAAAGCGTGTCTGTATTTTGGAACTGTTAAATTTTGCAAATAGGATGTCAATGTGTCAAAATGACTAGGTGGAAAATAATCATACCATGAACAAAATGTCCTTATGGCGGTCAAATTATTCTGTTGCTCAATATCATATACGCACTGTCTAATTAAATTCCTTGCTTTGCTGAAGCCGAGTGTTAATAACTGCTGTGGTGATAAACCAGAAAAATTAAAAGATGGCTGTTTTTGAAAACGTTGTGGAAATCAAACCTGATGCTGTTCAGTATTCTACCTAGAATATGCACTCTTATATCAAAAGAGCTGCCTGTCCTACTTAGCTGGGATGGGTAGGATTCTGCTACTTGATAATGAAGAACTGAAACAAGTTGACTTGGACTAATTTTGTCCTTCTGATTAACAGGATGAAGGCAGACTTGAGGAAATGGAGCAAGTTTAATTAGTCCATATTTTGGAGCATTGCGTCAGTCAAGATATCCCATCTCTTTAAAGTGCTATTTTTATTTCAAATGCTGTCTATTCTTATTTCTGATAGCATCTTATCTTCCTGGCAATGAATATACAAGAAAGTTAATTTTGGCTCCAAGAAATCCAGAATAAAAATAAACTATTTATACAGATCTGCTTCAACTGGAGGAGCCCCAACATTAAGCTCTCTTTTGACCAAGTGATACCACTCATAAGGGACGTGGGTGGGGCTGTGGGTTAAACCATGGAGCCTAGGACTTGCCGATCAGAAGGTCGGCGGTTCAAATCCCCACAACGGGGTGAGCTCCCATTGCTCGGTCCCTGCTCCTGCCAACCTAGCAGTTCAAAGTGCAAGTAGATAAATAGGTACCGCTCTGACGGGAAGGTAAACGGTGTTTCCGTGTGCTGATACAGGGCTGCCTTCAGATGTTTTCTAAAAGTTGTGTAGTTCTTAATCTCCTTGACATTTGATGGGAGGGTGTTCCACAGGGAGGGCACTACTGCTGAGAAGGCCCTGTGCTTGGTTCCCTGTAACTTCATATCTCGCAATGAGGGAACCACTAGAAGACCCTCAAAGGTGGACCTCAGTGATTGATGGGGGTGGAGACCCTCCTTCGGGTATACTAGGCCAAGGCCATTTAGGGCTTTAAAGGTCAGCACCAACACTTTGAAATGTGCTTGGAAATGTACTGGGAGCCAGTGACGATCCTTTAGGACCAGTGTTCCCCAGTTGCCACATTCTGGGATTAGTTGTAGTTTTCCAAGTCACCTTCAAAGTAGACCCATGTAGAGCGCATTGCAGTAGTCCAGTTACTCACCTCAGTTCTTTAGGTTATGCACATAATTAAATAATAATACTATTTTTTTATTTATACCCGCCCTTCCGGTTCAAGAACCGGGCTTAGGGCGGCTAACAACCAAATTTAAACACTTAATTGTAAAATCAGCATAAATACAGTATAAAAACATGAATAACAATAAAATTCAAAGTTCAGAAATCAATGTAGGGAAATCTATCTAATAAGCATTAGATATCCCCAGGGCTACCTGGCTGAATTAGTCCTATTTGGGCCAGCGAAGAGGCCAGGGAAGAATATAGCTGTGGGGTCTCAGAGCGGGTGATCTCATAAAAGGGGAGAGGGAGGAAAGAGAAGGGAAATAAAAGGCTGAATTCAAATTAAAGGCCAGGCGGAATAGCTCTGTCTTACAGGCCCGACGGAAGGAAGTTAAATCCTGCAGGGCACTGGTCTCCTGGGACAGAGCATTCCACCAGGTTGGAGCCACCACTGAGAAGGCCCTGGCCCTGGTGGAGGATAATCTGACTTCCTTAGGGTCCGGGACCTCTAAACTTTGTTTATTCATGGACCTTAAGGTCCTTTGCGGGGCAGACCAGGAGAGGCGGTCCTGTAAATACAAGGGTCCTAAGCCACATGTGTCCCATCCCCGTCGTCCCTCCGCCAACTGATAGTCTTGTCTCTGCAAGTGTGGAGTCATAACTGTAAAAACACAGCAGAGAAGTACTTTGAATTATGGATCATCTGAAGCACGTTTTAAACCTCTCCAACCTCCCGAGTCTCTGAAGCAGAGTTCAGTCATAAGAGGGTCTTTCCTTCCTCATGCAGGCTGGTCGCTCACTCCCGATTCTTGTCTTCTCCTCTCCAGTAATGCTGTGTCAATACTTGTCCCCAAGGGCCTTTGTTTGCTTTTGCCTTGAGCTGTGCCACTCGACGTTCACTGACCCAGAATCCACCCTTGTTCTCTGCTAGAACTGCTGCATTTCCTTGTGCTTGAAAGTCAACATGGCCTGCCTCTGTGGCACATGAGGAAGCACCTGTGCTTTCTGCAATGGTTGACGTGGAAGTGCGAGCCTTGTTTCTGCAGCGCCTGCCTTGCCCATTCCGGCACATTCCTCCCCGGCAGTAAATATCCCCCAATATAAATAGGATTGACTTCTGCAGGAAGGCTGGGGTTCCTGCAGAATCGTGCAAGGCTAGAACTGCGGAAAGGATGGAACATTTAGAGCTTTTTTGGTTCAGCAAAAAGTAGATTTAGGGGAGGGTTAAGGTTTGGTTTGCTGTGGACCATGTGTGCCTGCCATATGTGTGCACCTTAACATTTTTATAACAACGCTGGGCAATAGATATAGGACATAATACAGATTTTCCTCTTTTGGATCACACTTCCAGAGTTTCCCCCAAATTTAGCCCAAAAGTGGACTATAGAAGATTGACAACTTAAACTGATGGAATATGCGCAGATTGCGAACCTAACATATAGAATAAGAGAACAAGAATAACATACGTTTGGGAAGATTGGGAATTGTTTATTGAATATCTGGAGGAAAATTGTGTTTATTTGAAAATGTGGGCAGCATTAAGATAAATTCAACAGTGTAAAATAGCGTTTGATGGATGTAATACAGTGGTACCTCGGTTTACGAACAAGTCTTGTTTACAAACTATTTGCTTTATGAACTTCCGGTTTGCGAACTTTACCTTGGTCTAGGAAGGAAATCTGAACAGTGGAAGGGCAGCGGCGGCGGGAGGCCTCATTAGGGAAAGCGCGCCTCGGTTTAAGAATGGTTTTGGTTTCAGAAAGGACTTCCGGAGCGGATTAAGTTCGTAAACCGAGGTACCACTGTAATGGAATAATGAATGGTTTAGTTTATATAAAATATGCAGGGATTTTTGTTGTGCAAAATGAACCAGGGAAAGAGAGGAAGGGAAGTCATTGATATTTTAAGGTTGTTTAAGTGAATATTCTTAAATGTAAAACAGAAATTTAATAGAAAATTAAACGAATTATTTTTTTTAAATATAACAATGGCTATGTGGCCTCCTTTAGTTGGCAACTCTGCGCTGTGTTGAGAAGTTATTTATTTTGTCTGCCCTGAATCTTCCGACAAAGGAAGAACTGGGACAAATGGAAGCACATAGTTAAATTGGGGGGTTGTGGTGTCCCCCAATTTGGGCAGTTTTAGAAGGGGGTTAGACAAATCCATGGGGGATAATTCAGGGCAAAGTCAGGATCGCTGTGCCCTCCCCTCCAGTATCGGCTCCTGGTCCCTGACTAATCGTGGTCCAGAAGTGAAAAGAGGAGCAGCCTCTTCATTCCTCTGGAACCACAATTTCTCCTTTTCTTTCCCAAAGTCACTTCCCTCATTCCCACATCCCACAGATGTTTGCTTCGCAGGGACAACTTTTCTGCGTTATCCTAGGGAGTGATGTGTGGCGATGGGTGATCAGGGTTGCTTTTCCTGGCTGGCTTACCTCTGCAGCAGCTGGTTGGTGGATAGGTCTGTCTTGGAGCAGGAAGAGGTTGAAGGACATCACTCTTTGAGCAGCATTTATCTCTGGGGATTTAATCTGTTTGACCCTACCGCAGAATGGCTTCTCAGGCTGCAGTTTGTTCTCCCTAAGCTTTGCTCTTCTCAGAGTCATCTTGCTGATCAAAAGGACTTTGAATTCTAATCTTATCTCTTATTGCATTCTGCGCACAACAAAAGTCACCCATGAGTTGTCAAGGGCCCTCAAAATATTTGCAGATCCTTCAGCCGATTAAGTATTAATCCCCCTGTCTCTTGCAAACTCATTGCTTATTCCTTTGCTTTGAAACTCCTCCGGTTTGGGCTTTTCTTGGCCTCTCTGACCACCAAAGGCTCTGGACCCTGGATGCCGTTTGGGTCTGGTTCCAGCAGAGACTGGCCTCTGACCCCTCATATAGAAGTCCAGGAAATTTCCAGCACTCCAACCACTACACCACACTGTCTCTTACATGCTAAGTGGCTGTAGTTCATTGGTCTACTTTCCGCACAAACACAGGGTTGTAAAGACTGCGGAGAGAATAATTGGGTGCCCTCTTCCCACCTTGGATCAAATCTATGCTTCCAGGTGCCATAAGAAAGCTGCAGAGATCGCGCAGGATAGTGCGCACCCCGGAAATGATCTCTTTCAGCTTCTGCCTACTGGAAGAAGGTCCAGGGTTATAAAGAATAGGACCAGCCGCCTGAGAAACAGTTTCTATCCAAATGCGATTTTGGTTTTAAATGCAGGGTAAGGAGTCTCTATGGGAGTATATTGTATTTACCTAACAATGGGGTATCAGAGTTTCTAGGGGGTTAACCAGGCTGGGATGGGACGTGGGTGGCGCTGTGGGTTAAACCACAGAGCCTAGGGCTTGCCAATCAGAAGGTCGGCGGTTCAAATCCCTGCAACGGGGTGAGCTCCCGTTGCTCGGTCCCTGCTCCTGCCAACCTAGCAGTTCGAAAGCACACCAGTGCAAGTAGATAAATAGGTACTGCTCCAGCGTAAATGGCGTTTCCGTGCGCTGCTCTGGTTCACCAGAAGCGGCTTAGTCATGCTGGCCACATGACCCGGAAGCTGTACGCCGGCTCCCTCAGCCAATAAAGCGAGATGAGTGTCGCAACCCCAGAGTCGGCCACGACTGGACCTAATGGTCAGGGGTCCCTTTACCTTTTTAACCAGGCTGGGATAGCTGGGATAGCAGGCTTGTTGGTTTTTGAATGTCTGATGTAGATTTTTTCAATTTCGTTGTCCTGCATGGGACAATGACAATAAAGATTATCGTATCGTATCATATCATATCATATCATATCATAGTCCAACCCGCTACACTGCAGGAATCTCAACTAAAGCATCCAAGACAAATGGCCAGTGAAGTCCTCCATGCAGCGCATCGTTAATCTGTGGAACTCCCTCCCACAAGAGGCAATGATGCCCACCAACTTGGATGGCTTTAAAAGAGGATTGGGCAGATTCATGGAGTGGGAGAGGGCTATCGATGACTCCTAGCTAGGATGGCTGTGTTCTGCCTGCACAGTTGCTGGAAATGAATTGCTGCAAACTGCAGGAGGGGCTCTTGCACTCGGATCCTGCTTGTGGCTTTCCTGTACATGCATCTTCTCGGCTACAGTGAGAACAGGATGCTGGACTAGATGGGCCATTGGCCTGATCCAGCAGTGCTCTTAGATTCTTATTGCCATCCCGTGGGGCTTGTGGTTGTGGAGAAACCAGGAAAGTGTTTGTTGTTGTTGTTGAGTCGTTTAGTCGTGTCCGCCTCTTCGTGACCCCCTGAACCAGAGCACGCCAGGCACTTCTGTCTTCCACTGCCTCCCGCAGTTTGGTCAAACTCATGTTTGTAGCTTCGAGAACACTGTCCAACCATCTCGTCCTCTGTCGTCCCCTTCTCCTTGTGCCCTCCATCTTTCCCAACATCAGGGTCTTTTCCAGGGAGTCTTCTCTTCTCATGGCCAAAGTCTTGGAGCCTCAGCTTCACGATCTGTCCTTCCAGGGAGCACTCAGGGCTGATTTCCTTAAGAATGGAGAGGTTGGATCTTCTTGCAGTCCATGGACTCTCAAGAGTCTCCTCCAGCACCAGAATTCAAAAGCATCCATTCTTCGACAACCAGCCTTCTTTATGGTGACTGAGCCTGGCCAAGCCGCAGAGTTGCCATGGCCCAAAGGGGCAGAAAGGGCTTCCACATGGACCCTGTAGCTACATCTTCTTTGCTTCTCATGTTGAAAAGTGAGCAAGAGGCAAGCACTTTTCTTTGAACTTGAGGAGGTGTAAAATCATGAAAGCAAATAAAACACAGGAACGGGCGGCGGGGAGGCCTGTTCAGAGGGAAAGCAGTGTTTGGCATCCGCGGGGAAACATGATTCTTCTTTCTCTTTCTTCTTTCATGCATCAAAGTTTGTCATAAAACTTTTACGGCAAGGATAAATGATTTGCTTGTGTGTGAAATGTGCAGATATCACAAAAACATTTTTTTTTCCAACCAGGGAGAGAGAACCCTGCAGCCCCATCCCTCCCCACATCCAAATCATGTTTGATATGACTGCCTCCGGCTGCATCTCAAAAGAATCCACAAACAGGCTTGTTCCAGTTTGTGCGTTTGGGCTTTTGCTGATACAAACCAGAAGGTTTCTGTGCCAGGCGAGAACTCGGAGCTTGCTGTCTGCAGGAATTTCAGGCGCACTGGGAAGCGGTTTCCCTAATTGCTGCTTGCGGAGAAACTGGGAGGCCAATTTTTAATCTTTAACCCGCCCTGGAGAGGCCCAAAGAGATCAGGTGGGCTGAAGGATGGAGGTTTGAAAGGGGAATTTAAGCCAAGGCAGCTTCCCCCCCCCATTTCAGTTAGGGTGCTAAGGAATAATGAAACCCCGCATGCACACATGGTTTTCTCCTCTTTGCATATGACAACCGTGTAAAAAACCCTTGCAAAAGTTATAAGCCTGCTGGGGCTGGCAGAGGGGAAATCAAGAGTTCTTGCCTGGCTCCAGCAGCCAAACTGCATTGCTCTGCTGGGCCTGGAAGAGCCCAAGTAAGGCCTGTAACAAAATGTTGCAGCATGGAGCACAGCTCCGGAGGATTCCAGCCACCCACGCCTTCTCCCAGGATACTCACATTTTATTTCCACTTAGTTTACACTTATTTCCCCTTCCAAAAGACAGCATTCAATGCCCACCAGTTTGTGTGTTTTTTAGAAAAAAGGTGATGGTATTCATCACGAAGTTGTTACAATAAATGCTACACTTTTAACATTGGGGGGGGTGCCTGTATTGTGTACCCTTGAGCATCCCCAGAAAAAAACCACACTGATTCCCGCTGAGGGCTGTCACATTGAAGAAGGAGCTGTTACGGATAAATCTGGGTGCGGGGCTACTCTGCCACCCAGCTCGTCGGACTAAGTAAGTCCGTGGGTCCCTGCGGAAGAAAATGAGCTCAGCCAGACAGGAGCAAACTGCAGAAGATCCAAGTTTATTGCGCAACAGGTTCAAGACGAGATTGAACAGCGAAAAAGGGGTGACATGAACTTTTGAAACTTCCTCCATGTCCCAGAATACAGTGCAAAATACATCCCAGTTACATCATGAATACATTAAGGAGAGGTTGGGTTACACTGGATTAACATATGGAGGAGGGAGGGGGGAATATGCAGAGCTGGAGATATGCACAGATAAGCACATCCTGAGAAGACAATGGTCCATGTATGCGTAGTCTGTCACCTGGCATTGCCCGGAGGAAAGGTTTGGCAGAGTGATTTTTACAGGATTAGGGTCTTGGTGATGGAGTCCTAGAGAAACTGAGCAAATATATTGTAGTGAAGAAGACATGCCCCCCCCCTTCCGTAACAGTCCCCCATTCGGAGATAGATTTGCATTAAAGTTCTGTAAGAACTTGCAAATCTTTTCTCCGCACCCTAAAGAACATCTGTTGTATTTTGTTACTAAATTACTTGTGGCACCCTAGCTCTTGGGAGAAACACTTTCAATAGTGGTGTATGCTTTACATTTAGCAGGAAGGTCCACTACTGACTGGGGAAAAAATGCAGTTTGCTTTTTAGCCCCACCGTTTTTGTGTTTTCAGGTGCCAAGCTAGCTCTTCTGTGGTCTCACACCGGCATAGTGGTACAGTAACACATCCTGTTGAATCCCCTCAGGGCTTTCATTTAACCATGTCGCCTGGCAACCACCATAGCTGGCACAGGCTTGGACACATCATGAGGGATATGTCTTCGCCTTGGTCTTTCTATGGGGTTTTTCATTATTGCAGGCTCTGGTCTCGCACTCATGGAAAGTTGTCCACTTGCTCTTAAAGGACCAAAAGCTAGTTGCAGCCTGGATACACGTGCCCAATTCCAGTAGAGTCCAATTTGAATTTATCTTGCCCCGTGGTTCTCAACTTTTCAAAACCAATATGTTAAAACCAAAGCCATTCTTTAAGGGGGCATTTGTCCAAATGAGTCAATTTAACTCTATAAGGGACCATTCTTGCTACATCAAGGCATATACACGTTTCTTGTTATCAATAATAATATAACATATGGTAGTCGTGTCCTCAAATAAATAAATAAAATTTGGGACATGATCTACACCCAATTTCATCTGGCATCCTAATCAAAACATCTCAAATAATAATAAGGAGCGTTGCTTCAAATCTACCTGATAAAATATGGTTCCGATAATAATACTTGGTTGTGGTTAGATTAATTTCACAGCTATACGGGAAAACCAAGATTAATAAGTAAATAAATACAGAACAATTGTTACTTGAAGACAGTACTGAATCTGCAAGAGATGCAGAGAAGTCATAGAAAAGATTTGAAATAGTTTTCTGGAACAGAAAGAAAGAAATAGTAAAAATCTGGGAACTTCATATATAGAAAAACATTAAATACATAAATAAATAGGTAGGGAAGGTTGGCACTCTGCAGAGTGCCAGGTGGGATAAGGAAATATGATCATCAGTTGACTTAATCTAAATATAGTCTGCTCTATTGGAAAGCATTGTAATATATGGGAATCCTCCATGAAAAACTTGGGGTGTAAGCCATATCCTTCTGCTGTTCATAGTTATGTATGTTACATTATACAGAAATTTTTTCCTTTGTGGAGATAACACATAATCAGACACACTTCAACATTCCTACATAATAACACATAATACACAAAACAAACTAATTAAATATCAGTTGCATATTGAGACAATTGTGATCCTTTACGTATGTATCTCAAAAGTGAAAAAAAAATGTCTTTGCAATTCAACTCCTCCCCGTCAGTCTATATCCTTTGAAAGAGATAGCTGTGGGCAGTTTGAAAACCCTGGCGTCTGTTGTGCAGGTCTTGTGATCGCGAAGAACTGAGTTGAGGGGTTGTTGCCGCTTTTCATCATTGCACATCTGTATGAGTGATATCCTGTAAGGGGGGCAGGGTTTCGGGGACTTAAAACACGGTTAGTCTAGAAAGAGAACGGTAAAAATACAAAGGTTAAAAAAATAAAAAGAAAGAAAGAAAATTTGATTACCAGTCAGATGAAAACAGACTTGACACAAAGACATCAGACTTAGAAAAGAATTATTATTAAATAATACAAAGATATTATCAAAACCACACGGATTACTACTGGACTGCAATATAGCAAGGATTCAGACTTGTTTCATGGAATAGAAAGAAAGTTGCTGTGGGAGGGGAAAAAGGGACAAACACTTTGTTATCGGGGTTCACATATCCTGTTAAAAGGAACAATTATTTCATGTGAGAAGCCTGTCAGGAAATGCTGTTCCTAAAATGCACACAAACAAAGTCTGTGATTAAATCCCATTGAAGGGGGAATGCTTTGATATTTACCTGTGAAGGAATTTGGCATGTTAAGATTTGAAACTTGCAACCTCTTGCACTTTTGATGGTCCAGTACTTAACTTTTTTTTTTCTTTTCTTACGTAGCCCCTGGAGCAAGACACATTAATGGTGATTTCCCTCAATGGTTCCAAGTTTTACATAAGGAAATTGGAGAAGTTTTCTCCCTGCAGTACACACCCCTCCAAACCTCCTTCCCCCCCCCTACAGTTCCCCCTCCTTCCTCTCTCTCTCTCTCCCCCCCCCTTTTTTTTATTGATCTAGCCTCCGTGCATGTGCAGAGTTCATGTCTCAAACAAACCTTTTATACTATTGAAATGTTGCATCTTTTGGCTAAATTACCATTTGAATAAAGGTAATGAAGGGTAAGGAGTAGATTTAAAAAATAGGGTTAGATTTTAAAACAAAAAGAGAAACTCAGCAATTCAAGTATTCACCAAAGCTAGCAATTTCAGCCCAAGCAAAGGGACTGCTTCCTTTATGTACAGGGGAAGGGCTAATATCCCTCTGGCTATTCGTGGAACAATGCCACGCCCTTATATATGGGGAAATGGCCAGAGTTTAAGTCTGATTTTTAAATAGTAGACAAAATGATAAACACTGTAATCATTCAAATGCTTGATATTACCAGTTGTGCTTCAAACATCACAGCTTTACCTCTCACCCTTTAAAACTAAAGAGCAAAGCTAGGCCGAATTTCAACTCCATCACCACACCAGAATTTAAGAATTACCCTCCAGTGCCTGTGGACACATGTCCTTCCACACAGCCACAAATTGGGGAGAGCTGAAAGGGACCCCTGGGGTCATCTAGTCCAACCCTCCGAAATATAGGGTTCACAGGAAGGTTTCAAAGCAAGATTTGTACTACCAAAGAGACACACACATACTTATGTACACAGGCACTACTGGGGAAGAGACCACAACCATGCACCGATCACAAGCCATGCGCCTATCATGTACTAAGGAAGAGGAAAATCAAAGTACCCAGCTTTACACAGAACCCCTTTTAGCAGATCTTGAGATAGTTTGGGTGAGTTTGCTTCCTTAGACTAAAGAATGCAAGTTCTTAGAGAAATTATCTTTAAAGGAAGATTGAAGTGAACATTTTTCCTAAGATAGGGAGAGGATCTCTTATAAAGCAAAGTTAATTCAATTGATATAACCACTCACAAATAATTAAAACAAGCCATAGATTTGTATTTAAAGGAACACAAAGTGAATAGGAAAGTGAGATGCAGGGTACCTTGGGAAAGATTGCCTCCCCCCTCTTTGCAGTATTCCTTTAAAGGAAGCTTACTCAGGAGTAAATTTACCTGGCACAGAAGTAAGGAGGGAGAAAAACTGAAAGAGACAGAATGAACAAGGGGGGCATTTTCTAAGGAAAGAGGCCAGGAAGTCTTATAGAGACTGATATTCAGGACTGGACTCAGAATAGACAATTTGCTGGCCATTGAAGCCTCTACATTAATATCAATTTTCTTCAGAAAAGAACACCATACCTTCATAGGCATATGCTTAATGAAATACATACACTGCATTTTAGCTTGAGAGAGCAGTTGGCTCAACTAGGCTTTTGCAGCAGAAACATTAGTGTTTTTTTCACAGCACATTTCAAAATAACTGGAACAAAAGGACTGGAAACACGGATGTGACACTCACAAACTTCAAAAGTTACAACAAAACATCATTTACCACTAGACTTAAAATCACCCTCCTCACTTAAAACTACTCGGAGAAAGACTCTTCGGAGCCTCTCTCAAATAACAAACATTTGCACCCTTCATTCTCATTTTGTCTTATTTAGGACTGATAAGGTCCAGCATGGCTTCCTTAGATTTAAATTTTGAAGCAAGCTTGCAGTTTAAACTATGCGCACTTAAGAAAGGCAGTCTGTCAGAGACAGAAGGAACAGACAACACACGTAACAGACAACATGTAAACATACATATTTTCATATATGTATTAACAGACAACACACATAACAGACAACATGTAAACATATATATTCTCATTCTTTAGTTGGTTATTGCAAGGAGTTGGGCCGCTCCCTTTTGCTTCATTAAGTGAAATTAGTAGGAAGGTCCCACATGGTTTTAAGAGCCTCCTTGCCTCTTCAGACACAACCAGTTAACCAAACTGGCAGGGCTCACACTGCTTAGTTGACTGGGTACCCCTTTATATATGCATGCATTGTTGTTGCTTTTGTTGTTGTTGTTTTTTCTTTTTTTCTGGGATAGAGAAGGGAGAAAGAGAGGGGTTGATTTGGATTTGGGTAACTTGTAGGCGGATATTTGAGAAGGGCCTCTGTTGCTTGGCAACTTCCTTTTAAGAGCTCACTCGGTTCCTTTTTCTCCTTATTTCCTATAATCCTTTTCCACTCTGCCGATCCGCCCAATTCCTCATGGGCTATCCCTCCTGGCAACCCCCTACCTATCGTTCACTCTCAGGGAAAGGGGCCCTACTGAACGCCCGCGCCGTGCGGTGCCAGATCGGGTGATCCCTGGATAGAATTTTGAACTGAAAATCCCCCTTGCTTTTGGAAGCGGGCTCACGCACGATACACGTGTTACGTGGCACCGACCAGTGCGGCTGGGATTGGGATAGAAAGCAAGACCACTTCCTGCCCCCTCCGTAAGGGCGCTCGGGAAGTTCGGAAGAAGAACTCCAGCCCCTTGCTTTCAACTGAGATGCCCGTTGCGGAGAGTCAGCTGTCTTTCCAAGCCGGGTCTCTCCGTCTTACTTTCGGACTCTCAATTGGTGTGGCTGACTGGAGGGTTTGAGAGGAGAATGTACTGGAACATACTGGGACCAGGAAGATCCTTTAGGCCTCCAGCACTCTCGCCAGTTGCCCCATTCTGGATTATGTTGTAGTTTCCAGTCACCTTCAAAAAGGTAGCGCCCCATGTAGAGCGCATTGCAGTAGTCCAGTTACTCACCTCAGTTCTTTAAGGCATGCCACATAATCAGAATACATAATACTATTTTTATTTATAACCCCCCTTCCCGGTTCAAGAACCGGGCTTATGCGCTACAACAAATTTAAAACACCTAAGTAAATCACATAAAAATACAGTATAAAAACAGAATACGACAAAAAAGTCAAAGTTCAGAAATCAATGGAGGAAGATCTATCAATAAGCATAGAAATAATTCCCCAAGGGCTAGCTGGCTAAAGTCCATTTGGGCCAAGCGAAGAGGCCAGCGAGAAATTAAGCTGTGGGTCTCAGAGCGGTGAGCTCATAAAAGGGTAGAGGAGGAAAGAGAAGGAAATAAAAGGCTGAATGTCAAATTAAAGGCCAGGCGGAATAGCTCTGTCTTACAGGCCCGACGGAAGGAAGTAAATCCTGCAGGCACTGGTCCTGACAAGCATCCACAGGTTGAGCCACCACTGAGAACAAGGCCCTGGCCCTGGGGGGATAATCTACTTCCTAGGGTCCGGACCTCTAAACTTGTTATTCATGGACCTAAGGTCTTGCGGCAGACCAGAGAAGGCGGTCTCTTAAATACAGGGTCCTAAGCACAATTGTGTCCCATCCTCGTCCCTCGCCAACTGATAGTGCTGTCTGCAACTGTGGAGGTCATATAACTGGTCAAACCGCAGAGAATACCTGGATTATGATTCACTGAGCACTTTTTAACCTCTCCAACCTCCGAATCCTCTGAGCAAGTCATCATAAGAGGGTCGCCTTCCTGCCATGCAGGCGGTCCTCACTCCACCGATTCTGTACTCTCCTCTCACAGTAATGCTGGTCAAGACTTTCCCCAAGGCTTGTTTGCTTTGCTTGAGCTGTGCCACCGACCGTCACTGAACCCCAGAACCACCCTTGTTCTCTGCTAAGAACGCTGCATTTCCTTGTGCTTGAGCAAATGGCCTGCCTTGTGACATAGGAGCACCTGTGCTTTCGCAATGGTGAAGTGGAAGTGCAGCCTTGTTCTGCAGCCCTGCCTTGCCCATTCCGCACATTCTCCCCGCAGTAAAATCCCCCAATATAAAATAGATGATCTGTCTGGCAGGAAGGCTGGTTCCTGGCACAGAATCGTGCAAGCTAGAACGCGGAAGGGAACATTAGAGCTTTTGGTTCACAAAAAAGTAATTAGGGAGGTTAAGGTTGTTGCTGTGGACCAGTGTGCCTGCCATAGTTGTGTGCACTCTAAACATTTTGTAGAAAACAACGCTGGCAATAAGATAAGACATACATACAGATTTCCTCTTTCGACACATTCCGTTCCCCAAAATTTTAGCCCAAAATGTGGACTACACCAGATGCACAACTTAAACTGATGGAATATGCGCAGTTGGCGAACTACTACATATAGAATAACAGAGTAGAACAAGAATAACATACGTTGGGAGATTGGAAGTTTTAAATCTGAAATCTGGAGGAAAATTGTGTTTATTTGAAAATGTGGCAGCATTAAGAATAAATTCAACATGAAATAGCGTTTGATGGGTAATACAGTGGACCGTTAATCGGTTACGAACAAGGCGCGTGTTTCGCAAACTATTTGCTTAGAACTTCCGCGGTTGGTGCGAACTTTACCTGGTACAGGAAGGAACTGACAGGAAAGGGCAGCGCGGCGGCGGAGCCTCATTAGGGAAAGCGCGCCTTGGTTAAGAATGTTTCGGTCAGAAAGGACTTCACGGAAGCGGATTAAGTCGTAAACCGAGTACCACGTAATGGAATAAAGGTTTAAGTATATCATAAAATAGCAGAGGATTGTTTGCAAAAAACCAGAAAGAGAGGAAGGAAGTCATTGATATTCTTTAAGGTGTTTAAGTGAATATTCTTAAATAACAGAAATTTAAATAGAAAATTAAAACGAAATATTTTTTTAAATATACACAATGCTATGTGCCTCCTTAGTGGCAACATGCGCTGTGTGAGAAGTATTTATTTTGTCCTGCCCTGATCTTCCGACAAAGGAAAACTGGGACAAAATGAAGCACATAGTAATTGGGGTTTGTGGTGTCCCAATTTGGGCAGTTTTAGAAGGTTAGACAAATCCTGGGATAAATCAGCGGCAAATCAGGATCAGCGTGCCCTCCCTCCAGTACGCTCCTGGTCCCTACAATCGGGGTCTCAGAATGAAAAAGGAACGCACCTCATTCCTCGAACCACAATTCTCCATTTTCTTTCCCAAAGTCACTTCCCTCATCCAACATCCCACAGGATGTTGACCCTCGCCAGGACAGCTACTTGCGCGTTATCTTAGGAGTGATGTCGGCGATAGTGATCAGGGTGCTTTTCCTGCTGCCTTAACCTCTGCACAGCGGTGTTTGGGTATAGGTCTGCTTGAGCAGGAAAGAGTTGAGGACAAATCACATCTTGAGCAGCATTTATTCTGGGATTAATCGTTTGACCCTACCAGCAGAATGGCTTCTCAGGCTGCAGTTTGTTCTCTCCTAAGCTTGCTCTCCTCAGATCATGCGTTGCTATCAAAAGGAGTTATGAATTCTAATCTATCCTCTAAGCACTGCGCACAACAAAAGTCACCCTGATTCAGGCCCTCAAAATATTGCAGACTCCTCAGCCGATAAGATAAATCCCCCTGCCCTTGCAAACTCAATGCGTTTATTCCTGCTGAAACTCCTCCGGTTTGGGCTTATTATGCCCTCTGACCAACCCAAAGCCTGGACCCGGATCCGTTTGGGTCTGGATTCAGCAGAGACTGGCCCGACCCCATCTATAGAAGTCGCAGAAAATTTGCCAGCACCCAACCACTATCACACAGTCTCTACAGCTAAGGCTGTAGTTCTTTGGTCACTTTCGCCACAAGACCACAGGTGGTAAAGACTCGGCGAGAGAATAAGTCACTCCCTCCACCTGGATCAAAAATCAGGCTTCCAGTGCATAAAGAACAGAGAGATCGCGCAGGATAGTGCGCACCACCGGAATGACCTTCAGCTCTGCCTACCTGGCAAGAAGACCAGTTATAAAGAATAGGACCAGCCCCTGAGAAAACATTTCTATCCAAAGAGATTGGTTTAAAATGCATGGTAAGGATCTCTAGGGATTGTATTGTACCTAACAAGGGGACAGAGTGCTAAGGTTAACGACAGGATGGGAGGGACTGGTGGCGCGTGGTAAACCACAGGAGCCTAGGCTGGCAATCAGCAAGGTCCGCGGTTCAAATCCCCTGCAACGGGGTAGCTCCGTGCTCGTCCTCCCCCAACTCTAACATTCGAAAGCACACCATGCAACGTAGATAAATAGTACTGCTCCCCAACGAAATGCGTTTCCGTCCGCTCTGTCACCAAACGCCTAGTCATGCTGCCACATGACCGCAACTGTACGCCGGCTCCCTCAAGCCAATAAAGCGAGATGATGTCCGCAACCCCAAGAGTCGGCCACGACGGACCTAATGGTCCAGGGGTCCCCTTTACCTTTAACCAGGCCGGATAGCCGATAGCAGGCGTTGGTTTGAATGTCTGATGTAGATTTTTCAATTCGTTGTCCTGCATGGGACAATGACAATAAGTATCGTATCTATCATACATATCATCATATCATAGTCCACCGCACACTGCAGGAATCTCAACTAAAGCACAACACAAATGCCAGAAGCCTCCACAGCGCATCGTAATCGTGGAACTCCCTCCCACAAGGCAAATGCCCACCAACTGATGGCTTAAAAGAGATGGGCAGATCATGGAGGGGAAGGCTATCGAGATCCTAGCTAGATGCTGTGTCGCCTGCACATTGCGGAAATGATGCTGCAAACTGCAGGAGGCTCTTCACTCGATCCGCTTGTGGCTTTCGTACATGCATCTTCTCGGCACAGTGAGAACAGGAGCTGGACTGAGGCCATGCCTACCAGCAGTGCCTAGATTCTATCCATCCGTGGGCTTGTGGTGTGAGAACCAGAAGTGTTGTTGTGTGTTGAGTCGTAGTCGTGTCGCCTCTCGGACCCCCGAACCAGAGCACGCACACTTCTGCTCCACGCCCCGAGTTTGTCAAACTATGTTTACCGAGAACACGTCCAACCATCTCGTCCCTTGTCCCCTTCTCCTGTGCCTCATCTTTCCCACATCAGGTCTTTCAGGGATCTCTTCTCATGCCAAAGTCTTGGAGCCCAGCTCACGATCGTCCTCAGGGAGCACTCAGGCTGATTCCTTAAGAATGAGAGTTGATCTTCTGCAGCCATGGACTTCCAAGAGTCCCTCCAGCACCAGATTCAAAACTCCATCTTCGACAACCACTTCTTTATGTGACTGAGCCTGGCCAAGCCGCAAGTGCGGCCAAAGGGCAAAAGGCTCCACAGACCCTGTACTACTTCTTGCTCTCATGTGAAAGGAAGGCAAAGCAAGCACTTCTTTGAACTTGAGGAGTAAAAATCATGAAAGCAATAAACACAGGACGGGCGCGGGCCTCAAGGGAAGCATGTTGCATCCGGGGAACATGATTCTCTTCTCTTTCTTCTTTCATGCATCAAGTTTCATAAAACTTACGCAAGGATAAATGTTTTGCTGTGTGGAAATGTGCAGAATCACAAAACTTTTTTTCCAACCAGGGAGAGAGAACCCTGCAGCCCCCCCCCCACATCCAAATCAGTTGATAGCGCTCCGCTGCATCTCAAAGAATCCACAAACAGGCTGTTCCAGTTGTGCGTGGCTTTGCGATCAACCAAAGTTCTGCCAGGCGAAACGAGCTGCTGCTCAGAATTCAGCGACGAAGGTTCCCAGCTGCTGCGGAAAACTGGAGCCAATTTTAATCTTAACCCGCCTGGAGAGCCAAAAGGATCAGGGGGCTGAAGGAGAGTTGAAAGGGATTTAAGCCAAGCAGCTTCCCCCCCCCATTCAGTTAGGGTTAAGAAAATGAACCCCCATGCACACATGCTTCCTTGCATATGACAAACCGTAAAAACCCGCAAAGTATAAGCTCTGGGCTGGCAGAGGGAAATCAAAGATTCTTGCCTGCTCAGCACCAACTGCATTGCTCTGGCCTGGAAGACAAGTAGGCTGTAACAAATGTTCAGCAATGGACACAGCTCGGAGGATCCGCCCACGCTTCTCCCAGGATCTCACTTTTATTTCCATTATTACACTTATTCCCCTTCCAAAGACAGCATCAATGCCACCAGTTGGTGTTTTAGAAAAAGGGATGGATTCATCACGAATTGTACAAAAATGCACACTTAACATGGGGTGCCTGATGACCCTACATCCCCAGAAAAAAACCACACGATCCCGTAGGCTGTCACATGAGAAGAGCTGTTACGATAAATCTGTGGGGTTACCTGCACCAGCCGTCGACTAAGTAAGTCCGGGTCCCTGCGGAAGAAAATGAGCTCAGCCAGAACAGGAGCAAACTGCAGAAGATCCAAGTTTTATTGCGCAACAGTTCAACGAGATGAACAGCGAAAAAGGGGGACATAACTTTTAAACTCCTCCATGTCCCAGAATACAGTCAAAATACTCCCGTACATCATGAATACATTAGGAGAGTTGGTACACGATAACAATGGAGGAGGGAGGGAAAGCAGAGTGGAATAGCACAGATAAGCACATCCGAGAAGACAATGGTCCATGATGCGTAGTCTGTCACCTGGCATTGCCGGGAAAGTTTGGAGAGTGATTTTACAGATTAGGGTCTGGTGATGATCCTAGAGAAACTGAGCAAATAATGTAGTGAAGAAGCAGCCCCCCCCTTGTAACAGTCCCCATTCGGAATAATTGCATAAAGTTCTGAAACTTGAAATCTTCTCCGCACCCTAAAGAACATCTGTGTATTTTGTTACTAAATACTGTGACCTACCTTGGAGAAACACTTCATAGTGTGATCTTTACTTAGCAGGAAGTCCACTACTGACTGGGAAAAAATGCAGTTTGCTTTAGCCCACCGTTTTGTGTCAGTCAAGCTACTCTTCTGTGCCCACCGCAAGTACATAACACACCTGTTAATCCCCTCAGCTTCATTTAACCATGCGCTGGCAACCACCATAGCGGCACAGGTTGGACACATCATAGGGATAGTCTCGCCTCTTCTATGGTCATTATGCAGCTCTGGTCTCGCACTCATGGAAAGTGTCCACTGCCTTAAAGGACAAAAGCAGTGCAGCCGGAACACTGCCCAATCCAGTAAGCCAATTTGAATTTATCTGCCCCGTGTCCAACTTTTCAAACAATAGTAAAACCAAAGCCATCTTAAGGCATTTGTCCAAATGAGCAATTACTCATAAGGACCATCTTGCTACATCAAGCATACACTTTCTGTTATCATAATATATAACAATGGTAGTCGGTCCCAATAAAAAAAAATTTGGGACATACACACCCATTCATCGGCACCAATCAAACATCTCAAAAATAAAGGCGTTGCTAATCTACCTGATAAAATATGTTCCGATATAATATGGTTGGGTAATTAATTCACAGCTAACGGGAAAACCAAGATATAAGTAATAAATAAGAACAATGTACTGAAGACATACTGATCTCAAGAGAGCGAGAAGCATAGAAAAGATTGAAATAGTTTCTGAACAGAAAAAGAAATAGTAAAAATCTGGAACTCATATATAGAAAAACATTAAAACATAATAAATAGGTAGAGGTTGCACTCTGCAGAGTGCCAGGGGATAAGAAATATCATCAGTACTAACTAATAGTCTGCTCTATTGGGCATTGTAATATAGGGATCCTCATGAAAACGGTAAGCCATATCCTCCTGTCTAGTTATATGTACATATACGAAATTTTCCTTTGTGAGATAACACATAATCAACACACTTCAACATTCCTACATTAAAATAACAAAACACAAAAACAAACTAATTAACATATCATTGCATATTGAGACAATGTGATCCTTACCGATATCCAACAAGTGAAAAAAAAATTCCTTTCGCAATTCCCCAACTCCCCCCGCAATCTTTGAAAGAGATAGTGGGGCTTGGCCGCTTTTCATCTGTACAAGAACTGTATTTCCCCAAAGCACATCTGTATGAGTGATATCCTGTAGGGGCAGGTTTCGGGACTTAAAAGTAGTCAGAAAAGAATAAAAATACAAAGGTTAAAAAAAAAAAAGAAGAAAGAAAATGATACAGCAATGAAAAGACTTGACACAAGACATCAGACTTAAAAATATATAAATAAACAAGATATTACAAAACCACACGATTACACTGACTGCAATATAGCAAGGATTCAGACTTGTTTCATGGAATAGAAAAAAGTGCTGTGGAGGGAAAAGGACAACACTTTGTTACGGTCACATATCCTGTAAAAGAAAATATTCATGGAGAAGCCTGTCAAACTGTCCAAATGCACACAAAAAGTCTGATTAAATCCCATGAAGGAAGCTGATATTACCTGTGAAGGAATGGCATGTAAGATGAACTTGCAACCTCTTGACTTGAGGTCCATACTTAACTTTTTCTTACGTACCCCGGAGCAAGACACATTAATGGTGATTCCTCAATGTCCAAGTTTACTAAGGAAATTGGAGAATTTCTCCCGCAGTACACACCCTCCAACCCCTTCCCCTACATCCCCTCCTTCCTCCTCCTCTCTCCCCCCCCTTTTTTATGATCTAGCCTCCGTGCATGGCAAGTTCAGTCTCAACAAACCTTTTTACTATTGAAATGTTGCATCTCTGCCTGGTTCCCGTAACTTGGCTTCTAGCAGGGAGGGAACTGCCAGAAGGCCCTCAGGGCTGGACCTCAGTGTCCGGGAGGAACAATTGGGGTGGAGACGCTCCTTCAGGTATGCTGGGCCGAGGCCGTTTAGGGCTTTAAAGGTGAGCACCAACACTTTGAATTCTGCTCGGAAACGTCCTGGGAGCCAGTGTAGGTCTTTCAAGACCGTGTTATGTGGTCTTGGCGGCCACTCCCAGTCACCAGTCCAGCTGCCATTTTCTGGATTAGTTGCAGTTTCTGGGTCACCTTCAAAGGTAGCCCCCGTAGAGTGCATTGCAGTAGTCCAAGTGGGAGATAACCAGAGCATGCACCACTCTGGCAAGACAGTCCGCAGACAGACTGGGCCTTTTAGGAAAGGAAATACTGAAATCGAAGAAAAGAATTTTCTTACATGCGACCACCGCAGCTAGGATAGTAATAGCGTCTAAATGGAAAGCTAAAGAACTACTTACCATGGAGGAATGGATTCTCGAATTAAATGAATATTTAAAATTGGCTAAATTAGCAGCATCCATACGACAGCAGTCAAATCAAAAAACTGAAAAACGAATGGCAATGCTTTGATGGTTATATGACAGAATATTGCTCTAAAAGAGACATGCTAATATGCTTAAAGAATGTAAATGCATCGAAACAATAAATTATCAGTGGCATATGTATGTATGTAGAGAAAATAAAAACAATCAGAATGCAATGATAAGGTGAAATTGATTCTAGAGAAGACGAGTAGCGGTGGAGGGAAGTTAAACAGGGTGGTGGGTTTATTTTATTTTGTTTATGTTTTTTCTCTTTCTTTTTTGGATATTGTATAATGATTTAATGTATAATGATTTAATGTTTCTTTTCTGTTATATATTATTTCTCTTTTTTTAATTAAATTGTATGACGGAAAATCTAAATAAAAATACAAAAGAAAAAAGAAAAAAGAAGTATCACATAGTGAGGCTTTAGAAGCCAGATGTGCACAACCACCAGTCAAGGTTCAGGAGTCGGTCCTCCCTTGGGGTCTCTCCTCCTCAGAGGTTTCCATAAAGGCACAATCTCTCCTGAGGGTCTTCTCTGGGGCTTTGGAGCCTAGCAGCTCCTTGGGACTCCTTGATACCTGTTCCACATTTGTAAGAACTTGATCGTTTAGAGTCAATTTTAGTTAGTTAGTTAGTTATTAAAGTTTTCACTGAAAAAAAATTATGAAATAAAAGAAATATGAATACAGTCGTAGCTTGGAAGTCGAATGGAATCCGTTCCAGAAGTCCGTTCGACTTCCAAAACGTTTGTAAACCAACGTGAGGCCAGCAGAAGCTTCTGCAGCCAATCGGAAGCCTCATCGGACGTTTGGCTTCCAAAAATAGTTCGCAAACTGGAACAGTCACTTCCAGGCTTGCGATGTACGGGAGCCAAAACGTTCGAGAACTAAGCTGTTTGAAAACCAAAGTACGACTGTAATGCGAAAGGAAAGGAAAAGGAAAAATAACCAAAGCATTACAATACAACAGAGTATACGGTAGGGTAAATAAGTACATAAGTGATACAATTGTTTGTATCACTTATGTACTGTTTGTTTGTTTGTTTTTACAATCAAGTGGTATATAAAATCTCTGAAATAAACAAATGGGAAGGCGAAAACATGGTTGTGCACTAGCTCGTAGCATTACAATTCTGATAACGGGCAACTGTGATTCAGACGGTGGCATCTCTGCTGCCAGGTGGCAATGGAGCGAGGGCCAAAGGCAACGGATCTCTCAGCGGAAGAGATGGCCTGGCCCTGCTTTCTCCCCCCCCCAGCTCTGCAGCCTGATGGAGCGACTTCAGCTCCTTTCTCAAGCCTGACCTCTCAGGATTTATGGAACTTTCTTTCCCTCCCTGTAAAATGCACATTGTGCTGTGCCGATTCCCATGCCTGGCATCTGACGCAGTCGGCTCTTCTTTATGAAGCTCACCCGCTCTGAAGACCCCACAGCAATTCTCCCTGGTCTACTCACTGGCCCAAGTAGGACCAATCAGCCAGTAGCCTGGGATTATCTAATTGATTTGATTTTTATTTTATTCAAGTTTTATACGTATTTTATGCTGCTTTATGATTAAAGTGTTTATAAATTTGTTGTTAGTGCCCTGAGCCCAGTTTTTGAAACGGGAAGGGTGGGGATAAATAAAATATTACTATTATATATTATAGCAAAATGGCAGGTTTCAAATAAGAACAATGGAAATAGTTATTTTGAAACAGACAAGCAAGGACGATGAATGCTCACTGTCACAGAGAAGGTGGCGGCTACTATTCTGATGGTTCACAAGATCTGTTCTTGAAGAATTTGCCGAAATTTCAGAAGCCTCCGTGAACAAAGTTGCTGAGTCAAGAGGATCTGGGCCTGGCGATTCTTTGGACTGATCCCACAGCCAAGACTCTTAAGGTGGTGGATCATTTAGGTTTTAAGCAAAGTTGGAGGGCACCTGGCAGGGATTCTGTAGTGAAATTCTGCATCGCAAGGGGTTGGACAGATGACACCAGGGTCCTTCCAACTCACAATTCCAAGAATTCAAGTCAACCAGACCAAGGCATTAAGGAGGTTACAATCAATATAATTTAACATAGGATTAAACTGATCAGATCCAAATCAGAACAGCAAAAGGAACTGCCAGAGAATATTGTGAGAGAAGGAAGAGCAAAGTGCTCTAAAAGCCAAGGAGGGACCTGGAGACAGACAGGGAGTTTTGGAGAGAGCCACTTTCAATTCTGTACATCAAGCATTTCAGATGCAGCCCAACACGAGACAGCTGAGTGGCAGGGAAACTGCAGAGGTTAGGCCAGGAGAGGCGGCAGTTTGGGGAACCAGTCAGGAATATCAGAACCAATTGATTAAGTTAATCTGAAAGTTGGCTGGAAACTCCTGGAAGCCTTCTGAGCAAGTTCTTCCCCTGCAGAAAGGTCAAAGCACACTGTTCTAAACCAAACCAGTTGGAAGGAGCAAGGTGTTGTAAACAAAAATTGCCCTTTTCCTTATGGGTACCCAAGAGCCCATATAGAGTCCTTAAGTAGGTTCCCATTGTAGGAGAAAATAACAGAGGCCAAAGCAAGAATATGAGAAGTAAAGCAGCTAGTAAGCCTGATCTTTATTAAAACTTTGCAATAGGGTCTCCAGCTCACCCCACGAGGAGGGAGAGGAACCAGAAACATTGGGTGCAAAGTCTAATGTAGACTTTTGAAATGCCACCCTGTAGACAAGAACACCCCTCAGATACAATCATACATACATCACAGAAAAGCGGCTAAAACAGAAATTTGAATTTGTTTTCTCCTGATAGTTTATCATCCGTCTGCAGGTTACTGATTGGATACCCTGCTTAGTAGATTGGATATTCCTGGGGAGCCTGCCAGTCATTTTGTAATGATAAATAACTTCGTTACCTGGGCCAGGTCACAGCTCACACCCTATTAAACACAACATACCTTAAAGACGATTTGGTTAATCAGAAAGTGTTCCAAGAGATACTCAAACAACTATATACTCAAGCCACAAAGTGAGACTGAGATAGATCAATTCTTGAGAAGAAATGGATACCAAAAAACTGTCTCAAAAAAATAAGACAATCTGAACTATAAAATAACACAACAAGAGAAATTAAGATCCATCCAGAACAATAGAGTTGGGCAAATCTCCAGGGCAGAGGCTCACCTCCAAATATTATAAGATATTGAAAGACTACTGATACATCATTAATGAGGTTGCAACGAGATATGGAGGAGGAAGAAAGCACCGGAATCGTGGAAAAGCCTTCATCACATTGATACCCAAAATAGAAACAGAAAAGAACAGCTCAAAACTACCGCCCATCTCCTCCTAAATTGATACAAAATTTTTGCAGACATTCAGCAAATAGATTAAAAAGTTTTAAATGAAGTAAATCCATACGGATCAGACAGGCTTCTCCCAGGTAGACATCTGTTTGCAACACAGGAATATATGACATTTTGGAACTTTTGCAAACAAACATTAATACAAAAGCAGTGCAATATTTTATAGATGCGGAGAAGGCCTTTGACAATATTTCATGGAAGTTTATGAGAAAAACCTGGAAAAAAGGATGGAGGGGGAGGGGTTGAAAAAGCATAGAAGCAATTACTCAGAGCAAAAAGGCAAAATTGATATCAACAATTGGACAGAAGAGTATTAAAATTGAAAAAGGAACACGAAACAAGGTTGCCCTATCTCCCCTATTATTTATCTCGGTCCTGGAGGTGCTCTTGAATATGATCAGAAGGGATCGGTTGGTTGAAGAATAAGGCGGAGCTAAACAGTACAAACTAAAAGCTTTGCAGATGACCAGATTGACATTACAGGAGCCAGAATCTAGTACGAAAAGGTTTTAGAATTGATTCATGAGTTTGGTCGGGTGCGGATTTAAACTAAACAAGCAGAAAACTAAGTACTGGGAAAAAATGAACACCTTCAGAATCAAGAAAAGTTTCAAAAGAGACAGATCTAAATGTGTTAAAAAAGTGAGATACCTAGGGGTAAACATGACAGCAAGAAAACTTGAACTATTAAGGAAACTATGAAAAATGTGTCAGAAATTAAAAAGGATCTAGAAAGTTGGTCAAAAATTGAAACTTATCCTGTTGGGCGAATTGTGCTATAAAGATGAATGGGTTGCCAAAAAATGCTGTTTTTTTTCAGATCTACAGATTGTGGACAAGATGGAGGTTTCAGGAAGTGGCAGAGAGATATCTCTAAATTGTCTGGAGGGCAAAAAGCCCAGAATTAAGTTAAAATTTTAACGATCTAAAGAAAGAGGGGTTTGCCCTGCCAGAACTTAAGGCTTACTATGAATCAGCAGCTTCTGCTGGATGAAAAGATTGGCTACTCTTGAGAACACTATGTTTTAGGATTTGAAGGATTTAACAACGTTATGGATGGCATGATATCTGTGGTACGACAAGTATAAAACTCATAGGGCTTTCAAAGAACCATATTGTCAGAAAAGCAGTGTTTTAGTTCTGGATGAAAAATAAGACTATTAGAAAAACAAGACCCCAAGGTGGTTGTCACAATGGAAGCTAAGGCCCGGAAAAGACTCAATATTGGAGCCAAATGGCCAAACATTGGAAATATTAGAAAAGGATGGAGATACTTGAGATTGCAGAGTTTGAGAAAACTAAAAGATAAAGTGCGGATGGTTACATTATGCCAGATAAAAGAGTTTTTAAATCGGACAAAAAGATAGGATTCCAGGGGAAAAATCGAAATTAGAAACAGAACTGTTAAACCATAAGACTAAGGTAAACTTTCAAAAAGTATAACTGCTATTAAAATGGAATAACAATGAAATGTTAAATCACTATGATAAAATGGCACAGGATATTGGGCTATAACATTATGTTTGCTGACTGGGAAAAGTATGGACCACCGATGAAGTTCACGGCAGTAATGCCTTAAAAGAAAATATTATGAAAAAGATATATAGGTGGTACATGACCCCAGTCAAGCTTCAAAAATATATCATATCCTGACAATAAATGGAAGTGTAAAAGAAAAATTGAAGAACGTTCTTCGCCTCTGGACTTGCCCTAGGGTAAGCTTCTGGAAATGATTTAATAATGAGTTGAAAAAATATTTAAGTATACCTTCCCTAAAAAGAAAACCAGAGTCTTCCTTCTGGGCATTGTTGGCCAAGGTGTGAAAGAAGGACCGAACAGTTTTTATGTATGCAACAACAAGAGCAAGAGATAACTTATTGCTAAATATGGAAAAACCCAAGATTTGCCCACGCTGAGAAGATGGCAGCGAACTCATAGACTATATGGAATTGCAGAAAATGATGCAGAATCCGAGACCGGGAGAAGAAGTTGTGAGGAGGATTGAAAATTTAAGATATCTACAAAAACATGTAAAACTGTATGAGTGCTAAGAAGGATGCAGACTGAAAAAACAACATGCACCAGCAAGCTGTCTGAAACGACTTTAGAATATGTGAAATTTGAGAAAAAAGATAAAACTTTGGAAATTAATATTGTGTCTAACTTAAAAAACTTATGTTGTTGATAAAAATATTTAAAGTTAGAGACATAATACGGGAAATACAAAAATAAGATTTGAACAAGTGAATAATTTGCTTTTAAAAACTTTATAATTGGGAACGCAGGAACGAGAGGTGCGAGGAAGTCCAAAATTGATGAAAGTATAGTTATAAATAACTAACTGATTGTTGTTCTATTTCTTTATTCTTCTTTATATGGTGTTTTAAAACTCTTACTTTTTTGTTCTTTCTTTGTTAGGTACTTTGGGAGGTTTTATGTGTATTTATGATATAAATGCTTAAAATCTTTAATAAATATTATTTTTAAAAAAGAAGTAAAAGAAAAAAAAGAACAGGATTTGTGAAGAAAAGACAATGGGAGGCTTTCCATTTTCCTTTGACTGCAGAGAAACATTGGTCAGTTTGGGACAGTTGGGAATCAAAAATGGTTCCAGGTCGGTTTTCCTTGCTACTATGTACCTGCTTGGTGGTATGTGTGATGGATGATGAGTGCTTGTGCGTAAAATCGTAGTCCCAGAGTTATGTTCAAGCCCAAAAACTTACTGTCTGTGACAGAGCCCTCAAACATGGCTGCTCTAAGCACTTGCAGATTCCGACAGTGGTTGCTTCGGAATCGTTTCAGCATAAAGCTCCTTAACGGAAAACACGATCTTCTGAGACTCACGGCGTGACAGTTTCCGGCGAGGAGTGGGTCTCCCATATGGGAGCTCAGATACCTCCCCACTGTTCTCGCTGGACGTCCCTTGAGCCCTCCCTCCTGCTCGCTTTCCCTCAAGACCACCCTCCCCCTGCTTCCTGCTTCACATGATGAGTCTCTCCCAGCACGTGAGCCCTTCCACCACCGGTTCCTCCGATGCAGTATCCCTGACAGTATGCCTTATAAAACATTTAACATCTACAGTGGTACCTCTGGTAACATACACTTCAGGTTACATACTCTTCAGGTTACAGAATCCGCTAACCCAGAAATAGTACCTCTGGTTAAGAACATTGCTCCAGGATGAGAACAGAAATCGGTGGTGCGGCAGCAGCAGGAGGCCCCATTAGCTAAAGTGGTGCTTCAGGTTAAGAACAGTTTCAGGTTAAGTATGGACCTCCAGAACGAATTAAGTACTTAACCTGAGGTACCACTGTATCTAAGACCTCAAAATTCCTATCACAAGGGTAAATGCTGGGGTTCCCTTCTTTTCCTTAAAGCAGGAATGCTGTACCCCGATGTGCGAGGTTCCTTAGAAAGGGGCCTGTGGCTCGGCATTCTCCTGCAAAAACATTGCAGTGCCTTGCATGAATTTTGCATGAACCCACCACTTTTTTTTTAGAAGGGCTTGCTCTCTCATCCGCCTTGGGGATCTGAGTTTGCTCTGGAGGAACAATTTTGCTTTGCGCCTCAAACCCCGACATGCAGGAGGCTTCGTTTGTGCAAAGCGCCATGCTGGGGAGACGGGCAGGAGCACGCAGCTGCCTCCATTTGCAGAGAGGTCCCTGCTGTAGCACAAACCAGAGATTTATCTCCCCTGCCAAGGCTGTGCCAACAGCTACAGCGGCATTTAGCCAGGAAACGGGAGGCAGGGGGCGGAATATGGTGCGGAATTCAGCTTAGAGATTCAGAAAGGACTCGATCCTCCTTGCAGGAGTTGCACCATTCAGACTGCCAAGCTGACAGAGGTGCAAGAGGAGGGGGGAAGGAAGCTTCAGCTTAGGCCGTTTCCCTCTCGGCCTTCTGTTTAAATGTTTTCGGAGTTAGGTCAGCATTGCTGGGGAAATCTCCCAAGGCAACAGAGAAGCTTGCAGAGCCAGTGGCCACTGCAGCCGTCTGGAGTTATGCAGGCTCTTCTCACAGTAATAAAAGGATGGGGTTGTGGGAGAGAAGGGATCCCACAAAAGGGAAAGTGCAGGTGCTAATGGGGCCAGAGGCAGGGAATGCCCTTAGCTTTGCGCCAAGGGCAGTCAAGGATGCCCAGAATCTGCCGGATCTGAGAAGATTCCAGGAGGAGGAAGTTCTCCCTCACCTGCCAGAGAAGAGCCAGACATATTCAACCACTGCTGTCTTGGAAGGGGAGATTGCAGGGGGACAGGATTCAGAGAACAGCAGGGTCCCCCAAAGGTCATTTAGTCCAGCCCCCGGCAATGCAGGAATCTCAGCAGAAGCATCCCTGGTCCCCCCCCCCCGCCCACCTCTGCCTAAAATCCTCCAAGGAAGCAGAGTTCTTTCAGATTTGACCAGGGTAGCTAGCAGGTTGCTCAGGGATTCTCTCAGGCATTTTCCCATAAAACTGATGGCTGTTTTTAAGGGGGGGTTGGGGGGGGAGGGAAGCAACAAAAAGCTTACCAGAGATGGGAAGAACATGGCTCCAAGTGACAACCCCCCCCCTGCTCCCTGCAACCAAACTCTGTTGCTTTGGGTTTTAGCATGACTAACAAGGTCTTGTGAAGGTTCCCTAAACTCTCCGGCATTTACGTGCCGAGTTGGCCAGATAAAAATAACGCATCTTGCCTGAAATTCCTAAAAGATGCAGATCTCCCCCCAGGGGAGCCCCTCCATCCCCTTGATCATTTTTGTGGACCTTTCCTGAACTGAGGTCCAGTGCCGAGGGCCTTCTGGCGGTTCCCTCATTGCAAGAAGCCAAGTTACAGGGAAGCAGGCAGAGGGCCTTCTTGGTAGTGGCACCTGCTCTGTGGAACACATTTCCACCTGATGTCAAAGAGAACAACAACTACCAGACTTTTAGAAGACATCTGAAGGCAGCCCTGTAACTTGGCTTCTTGCAATGAGGGAACCGCCAGAAGGCCCTCGGCACTTGGACCTCAGTGTCAGGAAAGGGCCACAAAAATGATCAAGGGATCAAGGGATGGAGGGCTCCCCTGGGGGGAGATCTGCCATCTTTTAGGAATTTCAGGCAAGATGCGTTATTTTTATCTGGCCAACTCGGCACGTAAATGCCGGAGAGTTTAGGGCAACCTTCACAAGACCTTGTTAGTCATGCTAAAACCCAAAGCAAACAGAGTTTGGTTGCAGGGAGCAGGGGGGGGGTTGTCACTTGGAGCCATGTTCTTCCCATCTCTGGTAAGCTTTTTGTTGCTTCCCTCCCCCCCCAACCCCCCCTTAAAAACAGCCATCAGTTTTATGGGAAAATGCCTGAGAGAATCCCTGAGCAACCTGCTAGCTACCCTGTTCAAATCAGAAAGAACTCTGCTTCCTTGGAGGATTTTAGGCAGAGGGTGGGCGGGGGGGGGACCAGGGATTCTTCTGCTGAGATTCCTGCATTGCCGGGGGCTGGACTAGATGACCTTTGGGGGGCCCTTGCTGTTTCTCTGAACCCCGTCCCCTGCAATCTCCCTTTCCAAGACAGCAGTGGTTGAATATGTCTGGCTCTTCTCTCGCAGGTGAGGGAGAACTTCCTCCTCTGGAATCTTCTTAGATCCCCCAGATTCTTGGCATCCTTGAGTAAGGGTATTCCCTGCCTCTGGCCCCATTAGCACCTGCACTTTGCCTTTTGTGGGGATCCCTTCTCTCCCGCAAACCCATCCTTTTTATTACTGTGAGAAGAGCCTGCATAACTCCAGACGGCTGCAGCGGCCACTGGCTCTGCGAGCTTCTCTGTTGCCTTGGGAGATTTCCCCAGCAATGCTGACCTAACTCTGAAAACATTTTAAACAGAAGGCCGAGAGGGAACGGCCTAAGCTGAAGCTTCCTTCCCCCTCCTCTTGCACCTCTGTCAGCTTTGGCAGTCTGAAATGGTGCAACTCCCTGCAAGGAGGATCGAGTCATTTCTGAATCTCTAAGGCTGAATTCCGCACCATATTCCACCCCCTGCCCTCCCGTTTCCTGGCTAAATGCCGCTGTAGCTGTTGGCACCATCCTTGGCAGGGGAGATAAATCTTCTGGTTTGGCTACAGCAGGGACCTCTCTGCAAATGGAGGCAGCTGCGTGCTCCTGCCCGTCTCCCCAGCATGGCGCTTTGCACAAACGAAGCCTCCTGCGTGTCGGGGTTTGGTGTGCAAAGCAAAAAATCGTTCCTCCAGAGCAAACTCAGATTCCCCAAGGCAGATGAGAGAGCAGGCCCTTCTCAAAAAAAATAATAATAAATGTGGCGGGTTCATGCAAAATTCATGCAAGGCAACTGCAATGTTTTTGCAGGAGAATGCCTTTCTAAGGAACCTCGCACATCGGGGTACAGCATTCCTGCTTCAAGGAAAAGAAGGGAACCCCAGCATTTATCCTTGTGATAGGAATCTTGAGGTCTTAAATACCGTGGTACCTCTGGTTACGTACTTAATTCGTTCTGGAGGTCCATTCTTAACCTGAAACTGTTCTTAAACCTGAAGCACCACTTTAGCTAATGGGGCCTCCTGCTGCTGCCGTGCCGCTGGAGCATGATTTCTGTTCACATCCTAAGCAAAGTTCTTAACCTGAGGTACTATTTCTGGGTTAGCGGAGTCTGTAACCTGAAGCGTATGTAACCTGAAGTGTATGTAACCCGAGGTACCACTGTATATGTTAAATGTTTATAAGCATACTGTCAGGGAACTGCCATCGGAGGAACCGGTGGTGGAAGGGCTCACGCAGGCTGGGAGAGACTCAGCAGCTGAAGCAGGAACCAGCAGGGGGAGAGGTGGGGTCTCTGAGGGAAGCGAGCAGGAGGGAGGGCTCAGGGACACGTCCAGCGAGAACAGTGGGGAGGTATCTGAAGCTCCCATAGGGAGACCCACTCCTCGCCGGAAACTGTCACGCCGTGAGTCCAGAAGACGTGTTTCCGTTAAGGAGCTTTTATGCTGGAAACGATTCCGAAAGCAACCACTGTCGGAATCTGCAAGTGACTAGAGCAGCCATGTCTGAGGGGCTCTGTCACAGACAGAAGTTTGTGGGCTTGAACAAACTCTGAGGGACTACGATTTTACGCACAAGCAGCTCATCATCCCATCACACATACCAACCAAGCAGGTACATAGATCAGCACAGGAAAACCGACCTGGAACCATTTTTTGATTCCCAAACTGTCCCAAACTGACCAAATGTTTTCTCTGCAAGGTCAAAGGAAAATGGAAAAGCCTCCCCATTGTCTTTTCCTTCACAAATCCTGTCTTTTTTTTCTTTTCACTTCATTTTTTAAAAATAATATTTATTAAAGATTTTAAGCATTTATAATCATCAAATACACATAAAACCATCACCAAAGTACCCTAAACAAAGAAAGACACAAAAAAGTAGAGAGTTTAAAACACCATATAGAAAGAAAGAAAAAGAAAATAGAACAACAAAATCAGTTAGTTAATAACCATACTTTCATCAAATTTTGGACTTCCTCGCACCTCTCGTTCCTGCGTTCCCAATTATAAAGTTTTAAACAGCAAATTATCACCTTGTTTCAAATCTTATTTTGTACTTTCCCGATATTATGTCTCTAACTTTAAATATTTTTATCAACAACATAAGTTTTTAAGTTAGACACAATATTAATCCAAAGTTTATCTTTTTTCTCAAATTTCACATATTCTCAAAGTCGTTTCAGACAGCTTGCTGGTGCCATGTTGTTTTCAGTCCTGCATCCTTCTTAGCACTCATACAGTTTACAATGTTTTTGTAGATAATCCTTAAATTTCTTCCAATCCTCCTCCACAACTTCTTCTCCCAGGTCTCGGATTCTGCCAGTCATTTCTGCCAATTCCATATAGTCTATGAGTTGCGCCTGCCATTCTTCCAGCGTGGGCAAATCTTGGGTTTTCCAATATTTAGCAATAAGTATCCTTGCTGCTGTTGTTGCATACATAAAGAACGTTCGGTCCTTCTTTAACACCCTCTGGCCAACAATGCCCAGAAGGAAGACCTCTGGTTTCTTAGGGAAGGTATACTTAAATACCTTTTTCAACTCATTATAAATCATTTCCCAGAAGGCCTTAACCCTAGGGCAAGTCCACCAGAGGCGAAAGAACGTTCCTTCAATTTCTTTACACTTCCAACATTTATTGTCAGGCATATGATATATTTTTGCAAGCTTGACTGGGGTCATGTACCACCTATATATCATTTTCATAATATTTTCTTTTAAGGCATTACATGCCGTGAACTTCATACCGGTGGTCCATAACTTTTCCCAGTCAGCAAACATAATGTTATACCCAATATCCTGTGCCCATTTTATCATAGCTGATTTAACCATTTCATCTTGTGTATTCCATTTTAATAGCAAGTTATACATTTTTGAAAGTACCTTAGTCTTAGGTTCTAACAGTTCTGTTTCTAATTTCGATTTTTCCACCTGGAATCCTATCTTTTTGTCCGATTTAAAAACCTCTTTTATCTGAGCATAATGTAACCAATCCCGCACTTTATCTTTTAGTTTCTCCAAACTCTGCAATCTCCAAGTATCTCCATCCTTTTCTAATATTTCCCAATATTTCGGCCATTTGGCCTCCATATTGAGTCTTTTCCGGGCCTTAGCTTCCATTGGTGACAACCACCTTGGGGTCTTGTTTTCTAATAAGTCCTTATATTTCATCCAGACACTAAACACTGCTTTTCTGACAATATGGTTCTTGAAAGCCCTATGAGTTTTAACCTTGTCGTACCACAGATATGCATGCCATCCATAAGCGTTGTTAAATCCTTCCAAATCCAAAACATCAGTGTTCTCAAGAAGTAGCCAATCTTTCATCCAGCAGAAAGCTGCTGATTCATAGTACAGCCTTAAGTCTGGCAGGGCAAACCCCCCTCTTTCTTTAGCATCGGTTAAAATTTTAAACTTAATTCTGGGCTTTTTGCCCTGCCAGACAAATTTAGAGATATCTCTCTGCCACTTCCTGAAACACTCCACCTTGTCCACAATCTGTAGAGTCTGAAACAAAAACAGCATTTTTGGCAACACATTCATCTTTATAGCAGCAATTCGGCCCAACAAGGAAAGTTTCAATTTTGACCAACTTTCTAGATCCTTTTTAATTTCTGACCAACATTTTTCATAGTTGTCCTTAAATAAGTTCAAGTTCTTGGCTGTCATGTTTACCCCTAGGTATCTCACTTTTTTAACCACATTTAGATCTGTCTCTTTCTGAAACCTTTCTGATTCTGAAGGTGTCAATTTTTTCCCCAGTACCTTAGTTTTCTGCTTGTTTAGTTTAAATCCCGCCACCCGACCAAACTCATGAATCAATTCTAAAACCCTTTTCGTACTAGATTCTGGCTCCTGTAATGTCAAAACTCGGTCATCTGCAAAAGCTTTTAGTTTGTACTGTTTAGCTCCGACCTGTATTCCTTCAACCAACCGATCCCCTCTGATCATATTCAAGAGCACCTCCAGGACCGAGATAAATAATAAAGGGGAGATAGGGCAACCTTGTCGTGTTCCTTTTTCAATTTTAAACTCTTCTGTCACCACATTGTTGACTATCAATTTAGCCTTTTGCTCTGAGTAAATTGCTTCTATGCTATTTTCAAACCCCCATCCCACTCCCATCCCTTCCAGGTTTTTCCTCATAAACTTCCATGAAATATTGTCAAAGGCCTTCTCCGCATCTATAAAAATTAGCACTGCTTTTGTATTAATGTTTGTTTGCAAAAGTTCCAAAATGTCAATAATATTCCTTGTGTTAGCAAACAGATGTCTACCTGGGAGAAAGCCTGTCTGATCCGTATGGATCACTTCATTTAAAACCTTTTTAAATCTATTTGCTAGAATGTCTGCAAAAATTTTGTAATCCACATTTAGGAGGGAGATGGGGCGGTAGTTCTTGAGCTGTGTCTTTTCTGTTTCTAATTTGGGTATCAATGTGATGAAGGCTTCTTTCCACGATTCCGGTGCTTTCTTCCCCTCCATGATCTCGTTGCAAACCTCCATTAATGGATGTATCAAGTAGTCTTTCAATATCTTATAATATTTGGAGGTGAGCCCATCTGGCCCTGGAGATTTGCCCAACTGCATGTTCTGGATGGCATCTTCAATCTCTTGTTGTGTTATTTTATAGTTCAGGATTGTCTTATTTTTTTGAGACAGTTTTGGTAATCCATTTCTTCTCAAGAATTGATCTATCTCAGTCTCACTTTGTGGCCCTTGAGTATATAGTTGTTTGAAGTATCTCTGGAAACACTTTCTGATTAACCAAATCCTGTCTTAAGGGTATGTCTGTGTTTGAATAGGGTGTGAGCCTGTGACCTGGCCCAGGAACGAAGTATTTATCATTACAAAAGACTGGCCAGGCTCCCCAGGAAATCCAATCTACTAAGCAGGGTATCCAATCAAGTAACCTGCCAGACAGGAGATAAACTGACAGGAGAAAAACAACATTCAAATTTCTGTTTTAGACCGCCTTTTCTGTGATGTATGTATGATGTATCTGAGGGGTGGTCTTGATCTACAGGGTGGCAATTTCAAAAGTCTACATTAGACTTTGCACACCAATGTTCTGGGTTCCTCCTCCCTCCTGCGTGGGGTGAGCTGGAGACCCTATTGCAAGAGTTTAATAAAGATCAGGCTTACTAGCTGCTTTACTTCTCAATATTCTCTGCTTGGCCTCTGTTATTTTCTCCTACCAATGGGGAACCTACTTAAGGACTCTATATGGGCTCTTGGGTACCCCATAAGGGAAAAGGGCAATTTTTGTTTACAACACCCTTGCTCCTTCCAACTGGTTTGGTTAGAAAACAGGGGTGCTTTGACCCTTTCTGCAGGCAGGAAGAACTTGCTCAGAAGGGCTTCCAGGAGTTTCCAGCCAGACTTCAGATTAACTTAATCAATTGGTCTGAATGATTCCTGACTGGTTCCCCAAAACTGCCGCCCTCCTCCTGGCCTAACCTCTGCAGTTTCCACTGCCACTCAGCTGTCTCGTGTGTGGGCTGCATCTGAAAATGGCTGATGTACAGAATGAAAGTGGCTCTCTCCAAAACTCCCTGTCTGTCTCCAGGTCCCTCACCTGGCTTTTAGAGCACTTTGCCTCTCCTTCCCTCTCAACAAATATCTCTGGCCAGTTCCTTTTGCTGTTCTGATTGTGGATGCTGATCAGTTAATCCATGTTAAATTATATTGATGTGTACCTGCCTTAATGCCTTGGTCTGGTTGACTTGAATTCTTGGAATTGTGGAGTTGGAAGGGACCCCTGGGGTCATCTAGTCCAACCCCCTGCGATGCAGGAATTTCAACTACAGAATCCCTGCCAGGTGGCCCCCCAACCTTTGCTTAAAACCTCAAATGAGTCCACCACCTTAAGAGTCTGGCTGTGGGATCAGTCCAAAGAATCGCCAGGCCCAGCATCCTCTTGACCTCAGCAACTTGTTCACGGAGGCTTCTGAAATTTCGGCAAATTCTTCAAGAACAGGACTTGTGAAGCCATCAGAATAGTAGCCGCCACCTTCTCTGTGACAGTGAGCATTCCATCAGTCAACTTGCCTGCTGTTCAAAATAACATTTCCCATTGTCTATTTGAAACCTGCCCATTTTGCTATAATAATAATAGTAATATTTTATTTATACCCCACCCTTCCCAGTTCAAAAACTGGGCTCAGGGCAGCTAACAACAAATTTAAAACACTTAATCATAAAAGCAGCATAAAATACAGTATAAAAACCTGAATAACAATAAAAATCAAAAATCAATTAGATAATCCCCAGGGCTAGCTGGCTGAATTGGTCCTACTTGGGCCAGTGAGGAGACCAGGGGAGAATTAGCTGTGGGGTCTCAGAGCGGGTGAGCTTCATAAAAGGGGAGGGGGAGGGAAGAGAAGGGAAATAAAAGATCAGGCTGAATTCAAATTAAAGGCCAGGAGGAATAGCTCTGTCTTACAGACCCGACGGAAGGAGGTTAAATCCTGCAGGGCCCTGGTCTCCTGGGACAGAGCATTCCACCAGGTCGGAGCCATCAATGAAAAGGCCCTGGCCCTGGTGGAGGATAGTCTGACTTCCTTAGGGCCCAGAACCTCTAAACTATGGTTATTCATGGACCTTAAGGTCCTCTGCGGGGCAGACCAGGAGAGGCGGTCCGGTAGATATGAGGGTCCTAACCCGCAAAGGGCTTTAAAGGTCAAGACCAGCACCTTGAACCTGACCCTGTACTCCACCGGGAGCCAGTGCAACTGGTAAAGCACTGGGTCTCCTGAGGTCTGGAGCCAAGAGAGTGGGGGGCAGGGAAACTCCACTTCTGTGTCCACTTCCTTCTCTCCACTTCTCCACTTCTCTTTCCTTTCGCCGCTTTCCACGCTGGTTCTGTATCCCTCTCCTTGGCTTTCCCCCAACTTGCTGCTTTTGCACAGATGGTTTTGCGGGGCAAACGCCGGGGCGAGGCTGCAGCCCAGACCCGTCTTCCTCTGCTGCTGCCTGGGGTCTCTGGGTGTTGTTATCCCAAAACACCCTGAGGGGCACTGGGTGGAAGGATGCTCAGCATGACTATGCAGGTCCCCTGAGCTGCTTTATCTCTCTGCCTGGGAACTGACGCCGGGCGCCCCTGGCCCTCCCACAGCTCCTCGCAGATCTGTGCGGCTCTGAGCACCTGGCTGGCTGCTGGCCATCGATTCTTGGCTGCTCATCCAACCTGCCGTCCTTGCTGCTGTCAGCGTGGTTTATGGTGCCGGCAAGAACTTAATTACTGGCCTTGTCCTCCCCTCCAAGGACCACGTCCTCTCCAGATAATGGAGTGTGCGGCAGGGGCAGCGTTCTGCTCCGCTGCGCCGCTGAGGGCTGGCAGATAACCGATGGAGCCGTGTTTTCCCCTCTTCAACATGCACATTAACATCGATCCGACCTGCCCGAAAGTCTGCCGCTGCAGGTCCAGAGGCTCTTGCCAAAACATCCGGCTTGCGGTGCTGAAAGAAGCCTCTGCTCTTTCCACCGTCTGCCCCAAGCCTGTTTCTGATTTGGGGGGCTTTGATCGCTGCTTATTTTTATTTGTTTAACAACATTTATATGCTGCTTGAGTGTGGTGCCGTGGTTAGAGTGTCGGACAGGGACCTGGGAGTCCAGGGTTCGAATCCCTGCTTAGCCATGAAGTGACTGGGGGGGGGCAGTCACCGCCTCTTAGCCCAACTACCTCGCAGGGTGGTTGTTGTTGTGGGGAGAAGCATGTGTGCCCCCTTGAGCTCCTTGGAGAAAGAGGGGGAATATAAATGCAACAAATAGGAATAAAAAATAGAACCTCCTAAGGAATTTGCAGGAAAATGAAAGGAACATTAAATACATCAATGAAGGACACTTAAAAGCAGGATTTTCTTTTCTTTTCTTTTGGTTTTTTTATACAAAAGAAAAAAATATACGATACATGTTTTACAAACAAACAGAAATATGTAGCACTGCTTCACCAATACACAAAAATATTCCAACTTCCTTGGTGTGGGTCCTTGTTTCCTCAATTCCTTGCCTCTGATATTCCAGTAAATTTGATCTGTACTAAATCTTGTTTGTGTTCATTTTACCTTATTTCAATTCGAGAGTTATTTGAAGCATTCTAAAGTTTTTATATGGGGACACTTTCGGGTCGATCGATCTCTATTTCCCCCCGTCATATATGCTAATTCTATATATCCTAACAGTTTTCCTTGCCACTCCTCTTTTGATGGAATTTTATCTCCCTTCCACCCCTTAGAATCCGTTCCAGAAGTCTGTTTGACTTCCAAAATGTTCGGAAACCAAGGCTCAGCTTCCAATTGGCTGCAGGAAGCTCCTGCAGCCAATCAGAACCTGCGTCGGACGTTCAGGTTCCAAAGAACGTTCACAAACCGGAACACTCACTGTTAAGTTGTGGGTGAACATATCATCTGGCTGTGCTCTGATGTCCATCGATCCCATCCTCGTCACCAGTGTTAAGTTGTGGGCAAACGTATCAGACAACACAGCGATTCTTCAAACAGCTCTTGTTTATTCACAGGCCAGAACAGAACTGAACTGAAGGGTTCCGCCAGCCTGCTTATGTAGAGCTCTAGAACAACGTAATTGTAACAACTTTCTGTAACTATCCAATCACTGAATGTTACTTTCGATCCCTTATTTGCATATGTGGACCAGAACTATCTACAGTATCCCCCTGCTGGCCCAGGGTGAGAACTTCAGTACATAACACTCACTTTGCGGCGTTCGGGAGCCAAAACTTTTGACTTGCATGGCGTTCAACTTCTGAGGTATGACAGTACAGTGGTACTTCGGGTTAAGTACTTAATTTGTTCTGGAGGTCCGTTCTTAACCTGAAACTGTTCTTAACCTGAAGCACCACTTTAGCTAATGGGGCCTCCTGCTGCCGCTGTGCCGCTGCTGCACGATTTCTGTTCTCATCCTGAAGCAAAGTTCTTATTTCTGGGTTAGCGGAGTCTGTAACCTGAAGCGTCTGTAACCTGAAGTGTATGTAACCCGAGGTACCACTTTATCAGGTTCAGACTGTGCTCCTGTCCTGTTAAACCCCTTCCATGCCCACCCTGTAGACAGTGGTCCAGACCTCCTGTTTCTCTGTGGGGGTGGGCTGTGCTGAGTGGTCACCCAGGGTTGAAAGAGCGGGAGCGATGGTGGCCAAGGGGCAAACTGACCTGAGGGGCTCCCGCGGAACTTGATTCTGTTGCTGCGCTGCCTCCCTGCCTCCTTACTGCAGGTAGCCTCATCTTGCTGCATCGAAGGCGGAGGTGGAGATTGTGTCCTACACAGGCAGAAGCAATCTCCACTAATGGCTGGCCAGGGAGTTGTTTGTGCAGGTTGTCCTCCTGCAAGCCGAGCCAGACCCTCCTGCGCTGG